>NW_004624899.1:745633-802595 GCF_000247695.1 Heterocephalus glaber | reverse complement strand
GGGGGTGAAGGGAGGGCTAGGAATGGGGAAAAAATAAGAACCAAGATGCATTATGTAAAGGTACAATTCCCAATGAGAATGTAATTGTGTTGTATTCCTCAAATGTACCAATAAAAGAATTTAAGAAAAAAAACCATTTGTTTTATGTGCAGTATAATAGGGAGCCTGACTTCTAGCCCAAAGATTAACAAATACTCAGCCTAAGAATAGGAAATAGTCTAGATATTATATCAAGTAGATTTATCCCTTTGAATTGATTCCTGTAGAGGTAATTAGGTAGTTGTCTCAGATATGGTTTGTGAGACTTAGCCATACCTCATATAGAAACTTAGGTTCAGTGAGAAATGTTAACAAGCTGTACCCAGGCCAAAAAAAATCACTACAAGAACTGTCTTTGTTACTTAAATGGATTGGCTTCCATAGCAAGTTGGCATGGTGGAATATCAGTCACATCAAGTTTATATTGTGTGCTAATATATGTTTGCAAAACAGATTGCTTGATTCTTCATCAAAAATTATTAAAAACTACATTTGTATTTATTGATTTCTGAGAACTCTCCAATCTTGATTGATAAGGCTTGGGATTCCCTTTTACTTAACTATATCCATACTTCCCAAGAGACTTTAATAATCTAGGGAATTTTATTTTTCATCCTAGGTATTCTTTATCATCATCAAAAAATAAGAAACATGCCAAGAACAATTTTACATGTGTAGCATGCCACCCAAAGGAAGACTGCATCGCATCCGGTCACATGGATGGCAAAATCCGTCTCTGGTCAGTGACACACAAAGCACAGAGGCCCCTTGATGCTGTTTTATATTAGTGCTGCGGAACACGCTGGCTCTGGGCGGAAGAAGGTCCATACTAGGGATAGAAACCCAGTGCTGGAAATAGGGAGTGGGCTTTGCTGACACCTTCATTTCTTTCACTCTTCGTTTCGTACTATTTTAGGGTTCCCAGCCTTAGGCTTTTAGGGAGGATGAGAAAGTCCATGCTGCCTGTAACCATTTCACTAAAGAGAACTTTTCTGTCAGCCTTTACCCAAAAATGGACGGTGATGACACTGAGTATCTAGTAGGGTGCCATAGGTGACAAGCTGTTTGTAGAAGTGACTGGGATTAGAAATTAAAGTGTACTTTTTTGCACATGACCAGAAAACTTGATATTATGACTTATTATATTTGACATGCCTTTACTTATATTAAGACTTTGGTTTTCTCCAATAGGAGAAATTTTGATGATGACAGAAAATACACTTACACATGTTTACATTGGCACCATGATATGGTTATGGATTTGGCTTTTTCAGTGACAGGTAAGTGCAGGTTTAATAATTAAAATTAAATTTTAAAGTATGTGGGTCACATGTTTTAATTTACTGCATTTCTAGTTTGAGAGATTTAAAATTGCATGGCCAAATGAATCGCAGCCACTTGTTTGTGACCCCAGTGTTTTGGACTTTGCTTAGCACAATACTGTATACGTCATGTTTTTCAAAGCCCTTTAGAGTTCCAAAGTAGACATTTATGATAAAGTCTTTTAACATAATGAGCTTATTTAAGCTACACTCCATTTGTCTAAATGTATGTCTGCATAGTGGCCCATCACTGTAGCTAAACTTTATCAGGTGCACATACATAACTACTATCAGGCTTAATCTCGGACCCTGTAAAATAGGTATCATTGATCTTCTTCCTACAGATGAAGGAAATGAGGCTTGGAGTTGACAACTGACTGGCCTAAGTTCACATGGCTAATAAGTGGGATTTGGGTCTGGATTAAAAGTTTGTGGTTTTAACTGACAGATACCTCATTTAGTAGTCACTATTTTAAATTAATTCAGATCTGTGTTCCATTCAAGTTGCGTAAGAGTGTGGCTGTAGTGAGTAAAAATGCCTCCTTGAAATTCTGCCTGCAACAGAAATGTGGAAAAGTTCATTTTATCTTTGACTTCCTTTAGCACCCTCACACCCACCCATGCATGTGGTGGAAATTATGTCCATATGTTGCACCTGAAAACTGAGAAGACACAAAAGTGACTTCCTTTCCAGGTCTTCCTGGAGTTTGACACCTGTACCAGGTGCTCTGACTGGATCCTTAGGTTTACTTGGGTTCAACTCACTGGAGCCCCAGGAAACAGAAGGTGACTTCCACCTACTTCAGCTTGGGGTCTGTGGAGCAGTCTGTGAGTGCAGGACAAACCCAGCCTCACACCGAGTAGTGAAACAGGAATGCTGTTGTGACCTGTGGGGACTGAGACTAGAAAGAGAATAGAGAGGAGTTAACCCTGCAGACGAAAACCAGTCTTCTCGTTTATCTTCTCCATCCTCCTGTCACCCATGTCCCCAAACGCCAAGGAGTGTTGGTGTGCGCTGGTGTGCACATGCGTATGTGTCCACATGCTCCGGACAGTGTCTCTTCCCTTCTAACCCTTGCTCGTTTCTTCTTCAGTTCCTTTCTCTGCTGTGGCTTCTGCCCAAATCAGGGCAAGGACCAGTTGTAAACTTAGTAATGTACAATATGAGCTTCTGGTGACTGGATGCTGTTGTGACAGCTTGTCTGTGAAAGCCACTGACATTTAAGTAATGAAAGCCAGTCCTTTTGGTGGCTTATTTTTTGGCCAGGTAACAGCTTGTTCAAATTTTTCATTGAACCTAAGGATTAGGTATGGACAAACCTAATCAGTGATATCTTCTTTGATAAACTTATTTCCTTCCATTGGGTTTATACTCAGTAGGGGGACTACCAAGTCACACAGCAGTTCTGTTTTTAACTTTCTGATGAAACTCCACACTGGCTACATTAAAAGCTTCCTATCAGCCAGCAGGGTGTATTAATTTCCTTTTCTCCTCAACCTCAACAGCGTTTCTTTTCTTTTGTCTTTGATAATCGTAATTCTCACTGAAGTAAGGTACTTCAGATTTACATTTCCCTGATCATTAATGATACTGAACATTTTTTCATATATCTGTTGACCATTCTTCTGAGGAATAGCTATTCAGGTCAGTTCTTTTGCCCATTTTTCAATCTTGTGGTTTTGTTATTGAGTTGTTCCTTACATATTCTACCTGACTCTTTACCAGGTGTTTATGAATTATGATAAAAAAAATATGGTGAATGTTTAAGTTTTGTTTTTTAAATTTATTTACAGTAAGAAACACATTCCCATTAATCCCCTTCAAATACTCCCCCTCATGTTGAACATGTTGATGCCATTGTTCTTGCCACTTTCTGTATAACCTCTGGAAGTCCTACTTCATGAGTGCTTAGTTGCACTGTCATAGCTGCCTTGCTGTCCTCAATTGATTAAAAACTTTTACAGCAGTTTCTGTCAAATAATAACATTAAAATGAATCCTCATCCACCTTATTACTGCATCTGGCATGGTGTGACTTCCAGCTTTTCCCCAGAGTCAAAATGGCCATGAAAGGTACATGATGGGATGGATGTGTGTTCACAGTGAGGAGAGGATTTTGACAGGGATTAATGGCAATGTATCTTTTACTGTAATAAATTGTTTTTATTTAAATATTCACTGTACTTTGTGATCATGCTTCATAGTTTGCAAATATTTTTCTCTATAGGTTGTTTAGTTCTGTGGACCATTTCCTCTATCACACAGTAGTGTGACTGTGGCTAGTAATGATGGACTGCATATTTCAAAAGAGCTAGAAGATTTTGAATATTTCACCACAAAGAAAAGCACTTGAGATGATAGCTATGCTAATTACTTTAATTTGATCATTACACAGTGTATGCATGTATGGAAATTCCACACTGTACCCTATAAATTTGTACAGTTACTGTGTCAATTTAAAATAAATTAAGCCAGGTATGGTAGCACACACATGCAATCCCAGCACTCAGGAGGCTGAGACAGGAATTCAAGGCCAGCCTGGACTACTGCATGAAAACCTGTCTCAGAATGGCCAAAAAATAAAAGAAAAATGACTAGAAATAACAATAATGAATAAGACTTCAGTTACAAAAATATAAAGATACGGTGTATTTCTAAAGAGTGTATTTCTCTACAGTGCTAGGCAGAATAAAACTGTGAATTGTAGGGCTGGGGGTTTAGCTCAGTGGTTTCACTGCCTGCTGTGCAAGTGCAAGGACCCAAGTTCGATCCCCGGTACCAAAAAAAACCTGTGAATTGTGATTTTTCTCTGGTTTCTGTTTGGACGGGTGAAGGCGCCAGCCTGCTGAGCGGCGGGAGGGAGTGTGTGCTCGTGGAGTGGCGCGACTCAGTGGAGAAGAACAAGGAGTTCCTGCCACGATTAGGAGCCACTATCGAGCACATCTCGGTCTCCCCGGCTGGAGACTTGCTCTGTACTTCTCACTCTGATAACAGTAAGTCTGAATTACTCGTCGTGAGGAAGTAGAATTTGTAGGATGCCATGAATCAGCTTGCTTCTGTAGGAATGGAAAGTAAAGACCTAGAGCTAATTAAAAGTAGTGTGAGATTTATGAGCACTTTTTCCTTCTATTTCACCTCTTTTCTCCACACCTCTCTACCCCAAGATATCAGCTGAAGCCAACATTTTCAGAATGGCTTTTATGAAAATGAAGGGCTCCTGTGTTTGGCCATTGCTGTGCCATTTATATTTGCAGAATGGTTGGAAGTGGGATGGTGGGGAAGTACAGCGGGGCTTTGAAGTGGGCATTGCTGTAGACATGAACAGAAGCGTTCACAGAAGGGTACTGTGAGATTCTCTGGATAGAGCTATTCTGCTCCCTGTGGGAGTCTTGTGGCTTTGATAGAAATAGAGCCTGTCTCAGGTCCCCCAGGACTTTGCTCATCCTGCTCATGCTGCCCCAAGCCAGGCCTCTGGAAACCCAGTAGCTCACTGCTTCCTTTCCCTTCAGAACAGAACGCTGCTGTGAGCAGCCATTGTGGTATGACAACTTCAAAGTTAAACTATCTTTTATAAATACTACCGATAGCTAATTTCTCAGCACTAATGTATGAATCATATCCATAGTCAACAATTTGTAGAATTTAAAGATTTTAACAGGAAAGCTCCCATCTCTACACCTAATTTCTCAACTAAATCACAAAACGTAGGTCCTGATTTTCCAGTGACACTGTCAAGTTCTTTCTTATTTTGGCATATTTCAGGATGAAATAAATTCACCTGGAAATGAATTCACCTTGAAGTTTTGACTTGCTAATGTTTAAATACTTTTTTTTAACCCACAGAAATAATGGTAATTCACCGAAACCTTGATACATCAGCAGTAATTCAAGGCCTAGTAAAAGGTATTACACAATCTAGTAGGTTTGGAATTCATTATTGGAATTACACTATCAAAGTGTTTCTCTGACTTCAGCTATTGTTTGTCACTTCTTTTACAGATAGAAGTATCTTGACTGGTTTGATGATTGATCCAAGAACTAAAGCTTTAGTTTTAAATGGAAAGCCTGGTCACCTGCAGTTTTATTCTCTCCAGAGTGATAAGCAGTTATACAATGTAAGATTCTGATCCCTTAACTAGCCTTAAACCTAATGCAAGTTCTCTGCAGTCCCACTGGGGTCCCGTAATTTCTTTGGTAGCTTCTAACACGTGATCTGCCTGTCTACTTGAGCATAGTGTTATCTGTGTTACTTAGTTTATTAGTGAGAGAGAAATTCAGAGAATGCTGTTGGAATGACATGGGAGCCAAGCACACTTAACACTTGCTCTATTCTGTTTCGGGTTGCAGCCCACTAGCTGTCTCCCACATTTACGCATTTGAATGTTGAGGATAAGGAGTTAAGAATGTGTGGGTTGACCATACAAACCTGTGTCTGCCATGCAATGAGACAGCTGTGTTCACATACCAAAGACAAACTGCAGTGTAGGTTGAAGAGGAACACTTCTTACAATCCTGATAAATGCCCTGCCTTTTCCTTGTGCCTCACAGTGCTCTTGACAGACTTGTGTCATACTAACTATGACACTTTATCTCTTTCTGTCCTTTAAACCCCTCAAGAAGGAAGCCTGCTAACACTCCACATCTAGTACAATGCCTGGCATATTTCTTGGTGCACATAATACAAGTCGAGCATCCCTCATCTGAAAATCTGAAATCCAGAATGCTCCATAATCTGAAACTTTGTGAGCATTGATGTACACAGAAGGGAATTTCATACTTCACTTCCTGTGATGGGTTGTGTCACAGTGCAGGTGTGCTACAAGTATTGTGTAAAATTACCCTCAGCTGTGTGTATGTATAAGGTGCATGTGAAACAAGTGGATTTCTTGTTTAAACTTGGGTTTGATCCCCCGGAATACAACATATAAGCAGATTCCAAACTGCAGTAAAACCTGAAATCCTGAAGCACGCCCGTTCCCAAGCATTAAGTAGCCACTTTATGTACATAGTAAATACACAAGATTTTAAAAACAATCATAAAAAAAACACTGGCCTACATAGGCCGTTGCCTGTTTCCCCCCTTAAAGGTTGTAAATATTTCTACTCTCTTATTTCTAGTGACAAGAGAATTTAGCCTTGGGACTTTACATAGTTACTCTTTCTTTAGAGAAAGCACTATTATAGGTGAAAGGTTCTATTGACTCATACAGTAGGTCTTGGTCATCACTAATATATCAAGGCCATTGTAGAATAATCACTACCAAACTGATACTATACAATGTATTCCCCCTTTTTAATGGCAAATTTGATATCTATAGTAATAATTGATTCATTTTTCCTGTTACCTAAAAATCTACTACTTTTAGATTCTAAAAGTTATCTTGAACGTATTCAGTTATCCTTGAATGCTTTAACATTGTGCTTTCATTAATAAGCATTTTGAATTCTTTTTGACACATCAGTTAGATATTGTGCAGCAAGAATATATCAACGATTCCGGTTTGATCCAAATTGAGCTAACAAAGGCTGCATTTGGCTCTTTTGGAAACTGGCTGGCAACAGTGGAGCAACGGGAAGAAAAGGAATCTGAGCTTGAATTGCAAATGAAACTGTGGAAATACAATAAGAAAATACAAGGGTAATGTTACCTGGATGGCCACTTTGAATTTCAGATGATAAAATGTTTGAGTTCTTGTTTTATGACTGTAGTTGTCAGTCTTCAAGATTTTTCAGATTGATAAGTTTTAGACTTGAAGATATGGGGAAGATGTTATTCTTCTAACAAAGGCCTTCATTAGGCTTTCCGTATTGAGAAACCATTGAGGTCTTCCAAGTCATAATGTTATCTCATTGCATAGATAAACATGAAAACACTGCCGAGGACACAATCCCCAACTCTAGGCAAATCCAGAATTAGAACCCAAATGTTCCCTGGCTCTTCCATTAACATGCTGCCTTCCTTGGGAAAGTGGGAATATAGGTGTAGTGTACTTAGAACCCACTGGTTTCTCATGGCTTTAATAACTACTTCTCAGCTCCTTGCTGAATGCCAAAAACTAGGCCTAGTGCTTTCATGCCCATTATCTTACTTTTCAGAAGAACATTGTAAAATAAGCCTGTTGTCCACATGTTAAATTATGACGCTGAGCAATCCTGATAGTCCTAAGAGCTCAGTGGCAGCACATATTTCATTTATAGCATTGCCCTCCTAATCTGGGAAAAACTCTAGGAGGAGGTTGAGGTGACTAGAAATAGTAAATAGTAATCAGGGCAATTGGAATGGTTGTTTTCATTCCATATTTTCTTGCTAAGAGTAGGACCTTTCACAGGCATTCCATTTTTTGTCAAAAGTAGACAGACATCTGGGTTCTATGTAATTTCTCTGCAGAGCTTGGTACTTTCAAAAATGTTTGATGGGCCCTATTTTACATTTATTTTGTACCAGCAAGATTGCTGCTATACATAATGATCTCTGAATAAGAGATCAATATCTCTTATTAATATCTCAAATTACCAGTGATGTGTTAGAAATCTTCCCATCGTTAAAGGGAGAGCACTCAATCATTTGTAATTCTAGGATCTATCAGTTGCTCGTTCTTAAAGATGCTCTTGTCAAATGTACAATATGCAGTAAAGTCTTAGACCAATATGACGGCATATCATATTATTCTGATGTAAGAATAATGTGTGGATTCCTTTCTCCTAGGTTTGTCCTTAACACAAAGATTAGCATGCCACATGACGACCACATCACAGCTCTCTGTTTCTGTAATGCAGAAAGGTCTGAAACCCCCACTTTGGTTACAGCTGGCAAAGATGGTCATTTCAAAGTGTGGATATTAACAGATGATTCTGATATATACAGTAGGTGTTTTAAATAGATTGTGTTGAAATAGTCCATTGTTTTAAGAATTGATTATATTTAGCTCATGACATGTTGCCATTTGGAAAGGTCATTTTCTACCTTGTTAAATTCTATGAGATATTGCCTAATTTTAATAGATTTAAAAGATTACATTTTTACATGCCTTTTTTTTTTTTACAAAATCTGTACTTTTTAATTGGTATTCTAGATTAACAATATGCTGACTAATTGGAGGAAGGTACAGGGAAAGGGCTTCTGCCTTTAGTCCTTGATCAGCTCCACCAGGGGGCAATCAAGGCCTCCTGGAAGGACCTCCATTTCCAGTCTGTGGATACCTTGCAGCGTTTCTAACTTAGAGAAGTTTTGCTGGGCAGGTTGTTTTTGTTTCTTAACCCTTAGAGCTTGTCATATCCCTCTAATATTGTTTAATATTTATGCCACCTTTTAACATATGCCTTATATCTATCTCCACAGAAAAAGCTGTTGGCTGGACCTGTGACTTTGTCGGCAGCTATCACAAGTATCAGGCGACTGACTGTTGTTTCTCTGAAGATGGCTCTTTACTAGCAGTTAGTTTTGAAGAAATAGTTACCATATGGGATTCAGAAACCTGGGAACTTAAGTGTACATTTTGCCAAAGAGCTGGGAAAATAAGGTAGGTAAATTACTTAGTTATTATGTAGTGTTTTTAATTTATTAAATAAGATGTTAAACTTCAGTAATAATTCATGCTTTCCCCAAAGGTAGCCTTATAGGTAAGGGAAGTGAAGTGCTAGCCAAATGTCAGAGAGATAAGAAATTCTGAGTATGTAAACTGTGCCAACATTCCAGAATCGGGATTAACATGTACTTCTTCGTATGCAGATTTTTCTGTGCATTAAACACTTTCAAACATGTGCTGTGTAATAATAGATGCTGGGCAGAAGCCCTAGTAGATCCAAACTATGCTATTCTCTGTGTAAAAATGTTATTCCCAAACATCATTATTTTCTGGGGAGGGGAAGATAACAATATCTTCCAATATACTTCAGGTAACTGGGCATAGGGACAGAATGGCAGGTGGTTAATAAAATTGTCACTAGGGCTGGGGCTGTAGCTCAGTGGTAGAGCACTTGCCTGGCAGGCACGAGGCCCTGGGTTCACTCTGCAGCACAGCAAAAAGCAAAAGAAAGAAAGAAAATTGTCACTAATTCCCAGCATGTCTGATTCTAAATTTACTTTATAAAACTTTCTTCAAAATTCAGATTGCAAGCTTTTGTCTTCTAGGTAGAATATAAAATACGGTTTTTGTTAAGTGACTTTGTCATTTTATGTACATTTTCTGTTATGTGTTGATTGTTATCCTGCATGGCATATTAGAGAACTGATCATCTAATCTGTTTTCCTGAAGAAAAAAATGCTTACATAAACCTTTCCTTTTATATTCCTTAGTCCCTGTTTCCTTGGTGCAGGTATAAACAAAATGACAAATGTCTTTAAAAATCTGCATTGCCCAAGGCTAAAATAGTGTGTGGAAGCCAGAGTGCCTTCTTGTAACTAAATGTGCGAGGACTGATTGTTGCTGACTTCTTCTGGTTTTAACTTAGGCACCTTTGCTTCGGGAGATTAACGTGCTCGAAGTATCTTCTGGGTGCTACTGAAAATGGCATTCTCTGCTGTTGGAATCTGCTCAGTTGTGCATGTAAGATACTTTGTTATGCTCCACTGATTTAGCAAAACACATAGAGGAAGTTGTCATGAAATGTTGACATTTTAAAAACTAGAGGTCTTTCATAATTTCATGAATCTACTTAGACAATATATGATTCTTCACCTGATACAGACCACTGAAATTTAAAGTGGTAGCCTGTGATAGAGCACTTATAAACCACCTAGTTATTAGTAAATCAGCTTCCATTATACTATCTTTGCTTTTTCCCACTTCTTCACAGTGTGATTTTCTGTTGCCTTCCATATTTTTCCTCTGATTTGTAAGCATATTAACCCTGCAGTATAAACTTGACTGAAGTTAGCCACAGTCCCTCCTAACACGTGGATTCAGTGACATTTTACTCATTGGAGGGATGAAAGTTGTGGTGGTTGCTTAGTAACAGATGTGTGTTGTATTCTGTATGGTGACTGTGGTTGAAATATCACCCACATTTAGCCACAGCAGTAAAGCACTTGACCTGAGCTTCCATGAATAGTAACATTTTCACCCTTTGTACAAGTGCTGAAGGTCTATTTTGTTTTTGTTTCCTGTTCTTCACGTCAGTGCTTCTTCCCCAGATTATTTCAGTGTGACTCCATTGTTAGTTGGGAACATAAAATCCTCCCTAAGAATAATAGAATTGGTTGTCCCAAAAAGGATGAAGGATTCTCATCCTAAATAACAAGGCTGTAAGAGCTTCTGGCAAGCCTCTTTGAAGTGAATCATCTTTTCTCCCCCGCAGTGGAATGGAGTGCGAAGTTAAATGTTAGAGTGATGGAACCTGATCCACATTCAGAGAATGTTGTTGCAGTCTCTCGGTCTTCAGGGGGTTCAGACTGTAAGTAGGAACCATAGTTTGAAAGTTAAAGGAAATCTGATAGCCTGTGTTCTTTTTAACATAATTGGATCAAACTTGCTTTCAACTCTGCCATCCATTTGAAGCCATTGCCCTGAGGCCGTCCCCTTCCTTTCTGTCCCCATGTCTTGTAATGTGCACACCCACACCCAGTTCCAGGTGAGCTCCAGTGCATCCCTTATTTTTCCACAGGCCAATCCCTACTTGGTGTGAAAATTACAGTAGATATCTCACCCCTTGGATGCATTCCCAAATGCTGTGAGAAGCTTTAATTGGTCCTCCTCTGTACTTTTGGAACAATTTCCACATATTTCTTTCTGGTGCTTAAAATCAGTAATGTTTTGCTGACTGTCTTCTGCAGTAGCTCCTGGTGTCTGGAACAGGGCCCTTTCCTTTTTTGAGCTCAGTCTTCATTGCCAGCCTGCTTGGCTCACTAGATGGTATCGTGGGCTGAACCATTTACCCTGGGGAGTGAGACCCAGGATTTGTGTGGTCTGTCATTGTGGGGCTAGAACAGGCAAAATGTCACTATCTATCTGTTTTTCCTTCCAGTGTTTGTATTTAAACCTAGTGAGCCAAGACCTTTGTATATTCAGAAGAATATTTCCAGAGAAGAAGTCCAGTGGGGAGTGTTTGTTCCCCGAGATGTCCCTGACTCATTCACCTCAGAAGCTTACCAGTGGCTAAACAGATCCCAGTTTTACTTCCTAACAAAATCACAGGTAACTGCCACCCTCAAGAGGAGACCACTTGGTACATGTACTTGAAAGAGTAACATAGCCCATGACTAGTGCTATGAATTTATTTCTGGGTGAAGTAGTTCAGTTAAAGAACATTGAGTCCATTTAGCACAAGAAAGCAGAGGCAACAGAAGTACTTTAAATTGTATTTTAGCATGGTTCCTTTTGTTGTCGTTTTATTACTGAATTTGCCATTATAAAAAATGGTGGCTTGAGTTTGGGCTATCAGTTGAATTTTATCACTGTCACAAAGGTTATCAAAAACATTGTAAATAGGGCCAGGGATTTAGCTCAGTGGTGCCACCGCCTGCCTTGCAAGCACAAGGTCCTGAGTTCGATTCCCAGTACCAAAAAAAAAATTGTAAATCTTTTCTTTAGGCAGATGTGTATCAAAATGAAAAATGGACCTTATTTTTCAAGACCTTATTTAGATTTGCACTGCAGAATTTATCTTTCACCTCACCAATTGATCTCTTTTCAGAGCTTACTGACTTTCAGTACAAAGTCTCCTGAAGAGAAGCTCACACCAACTAGCAAACAGGTGCGTTCCCACCACCCACAGCGCCGGGCCAAATCGCCTCCCGCACGGGGACGCGGCTGGGAAGAACATGCCGCCTCCAGCCCTGAGATGGAGTTTCCAGACCTGCACGTAGAAACTGATGAGCCTCTTTTGAAGCCATAGTGCTCTTTTTAAGCTGGTTTAATTTACATTGTCAGTAATGTGTGATCGTGATTTAAAGTCACAACTGGCCTTTTATATCCATGGATTGAAATAGTCAACCCATCGTGGATTGAAAATACCCGGAAAAAAAACATGCCAAAGTATAAGAAAATAGGCAAGGGTGATATTGAAGTGCTATGCTATTTGATAGAAAAGGCCCAAGCACCCTCAAATTTTGGTATCACAGAGGGCTCTGGAACCGTATCCCATCGACACTGAGGGGCAGCTGCAGTATTGCAGGCTTCTTAGAAAAAATTTCTGCACCCACTGCCATGGCCCACAGTGACTTTCTCCCACCTCTTAGTTGGGGTTTTTAATTCAACATTGTATCTCTAAAAAACAAATTCATATTGCTAATTGAGAAATTCAGATTTAGGTTTCATCTGTTAACACTGATTGACTGAAGCTGTCAAAGCGTATGCCTTGGCATCCACATAGCACCACTCCTCACACATGCGTGGACTGCACTTCCCCTCCAGTCCCCTCATTTTCCCAAGAGAGATTAGTCTTAAGTTGGTCATGTCAGTGTTCACTGTCATAACCAAATAAATGCACACCCAAGCTGTGTAGTCACACAAATTGCTTTTCCTCTTGTGACCAACTTCGTTTTCTCTGGAGATAACATGCCTTTTTTCACTTACTCGTCACCTAATTGAGCCCCAGACTGACTCTTCAAGTTAGATAGGTTCTGTAAATCTTTCAGACCCTTAGGTGTCCCTTCAAGTCATGAAGAAGTATTTCAAAGGCCTCTGACTTGCTTCCGTCAGGACTGGTTGCTCTGTAAGTCTCCTTCACGGTAGTCTTCCAAGGGCCCAGTCACTGTCCTGCTGGGGTCGTTTCACCTCTACAAGGGCACAGAGCATTGCTTTTTCTTGGGCCACTTCCTTGCTTTTTAGTGAAGCACATTCCGCTGGTGCCTGGGAGGTAGACGCAAGACATCACATGTTTGGAAATGTTTTTGTTCTCTCCTGGATTGATTGGTCAGATACGGAGTTGTAAGTTAAAAGGCGTTTTCTCTCAGTACTTTAAAGGTATTGTTCTGTTATTTTACAGCCTCTTGGGTTACTAAAAGTCCTATACCATTTTTGTGCTTTGATCTTTTATCCTTGACTTATTTTCCTCTTAAAACTCACTGAATTTATTCAAGAATTTTTGTTGATCGCCTACTGCAGGGCAGGAACTATTTCTAGACCCATGGGATACCTTAATGAGCAAAACAGTCAAATCTCTAAACTGGAGGTGTTAGAGTCTACAGGAAGATACAGGCCTTAATGGGCTGGGGATTTAGCTCATTGGTTCTGCCGCCTGCCTCTCAAGCCTAAGGTCCTGAGTTCGATCCCTGATACCAAAAAAAAAAAGATACAAGCCCTAAATAGCAAGCATTGAATAAGTAAAATATGTAGTCTTTCAGGAGAGGATACGAATTAGGGTGGGGTAAGGGACGGAGTAAAAGGTAAGTGAGGTTTCGTTTGGGATTTTTCATGGAGAAGTCTAAGTGGACCTTACTAGAAGGACGGACTTGCCTCTAAGTGAAGTGGGGAGCCTTGGACGGTTTTCAGAAAAGATCTAGGAAGGCATGAATTGCTCTCCCCCCATCATTTCTCTGTTCTTTTTATGGAACTTCTATTTTTCAGTGCTGGGCCTTTTAGAATGGTGCTATCATGCTATCATATTTTTTTCTCCTGTTTTCTGGGTGGCTTCCTCACCTTTTATCAGATGTTTTTCCCCCCTCTTGCCTAGTTTGTTTCCATCAGATTTTTGTTTTCAGTCTAGTTTGGTAACTAGCTTTCTTTGTATAGGTTTTGATCAGAGTCCAGTGGGTCTTAGCTGTCTGCTCTTACTTAAAAGTGGACACAGAAACTGTTTGGAAGATTGCCTGTGTGGAACCTCTCCCTGCGTGCTGAAGTGTTTTACCAAGACACTCTCCGGTGTCATTAGTTTTAGATCTTGGTCTCTTAGGCTGGTCAGATTGAGCATAGCCGTCTAAACTTTTGCCAGAAGGACTTAAACCTGGCTGCCAGTGTTCTGAGATGTCTCCTGCCTGAAGGACAGCCACCTTCAGGTGTGAAAACCATACTCCCACCTGCGTCTGATCTAAAACGCTTCTGTTTGTTCACCAGAGGACGTACTTGGAGCCCTGTGCTGGGCCCGAGGAAGAACTTGGGCTTCCCACATAGGTTTCCACCAGCCCATGTGGGTTTTTACCCCACCCTTCACCCTGAGGTGCCAGTTACTGAGCATTTGTAGCGTTCTGTGCTATCAATTGGGCTACTTCTTGGCCTTCTCCGCTCTTTATTAATCATCCTTCAACCTGCTCCATCCTTCCAACATGTTCCCCTGACGTGGCGAGTTTATGCCCTTTGAAAGCCTTCTGCTGTCATTTTTTGTAGAATAGGCAAAGAAGTGTGGCAGATTGGGTTCTGTCATCTAAATATCCATTGTTAGCTTTCCCCACAATAAGTGGGAGACTGGGTCTCAGTTGCTTCACCTACAAAATGAATCATTAACTAATTTCTCAAGTTCCTTCCATCCCACATGTTTTATGATTTTCTAGTACTTACTGAGTCAGAAGAGCTCACCCTTTTTATTGAGGTGATTTCCTTTTGTCTTAAATCCTACAGCTGCTAGCAGAAGAAAGTCTTCCAACAACCCCATTTTATTTCATACTGGGAAAGCACAGGCAACAACAGGATAAAAAACTAAATGAAACTTTAGAGAATGAACTGGTACAGCTACCTTTAACAGAGAACATACCTGCGATTAATGAGGTGAGTGAATAGAGCAAACTATGTGAAGCAGATGAAATGCATTAATTTTTGAATAATTATTGGGGTGCTATGTAGCATTAATACCCAAACTAAGTAATTTAACCTTGTGACTTGGGGTTTTTTTGGCCTGGACCCGGGGTGATGGAAGAGAGAGTTTGCATAAATGTAGGAAAATAGAACATTTTTTCTTCAGTTTGGTTTTGCTACAGGGAAAGCCTTTTGTGTTAGATTCTTAGCACTTGCAATAAAAGTACTTACGACATGGATGAAACATGTTGTGCCAAAGAATAATCTTTCTAAATTGTACTGAATTCTCTTTCACTGCAGCTTCTTCACACGCCAGCCCACGTGCTGCCTTCTGCTTCTTTCCTCTGTTCCATGTTCATAAATTCCTTGTTGCTGTCTGCAGAGACCAAAAGGTAAAGCAGTTCTTCAAACATGTTTATTTTATTCTGTAGCCTGTACTGGGAAATAGGGTGGCTTATGTTATCCTTTATTAAGATACTCTTCCACTGTCTTCCCTGCATTTCAGTTTTAAAGTGTAGTAAAGGACATAGGATCAGTCAGTGAAACACATGGAAGATAACCCAGAAAAACTGTGCTTTGTGTGGGTGCTTACAGATGTGGTACATAAGTTGATATTAGAGTTTTTATAAATTCACCTCTTTTATAATCTACAATTTTTAAAGTGCATTCAAAACAGAATTTTTTGTTTACTTTTTCTGTATGATTATATTTCTACATATTCTTAAATTAGAACGTCATTCTCTAGAAATATTTTAACAGTGTTTGTTTTATTCTGTTACTGTTAAAGTGCTGAGGAAATTCCCAATGATGTCAATATGGAAGAAGAAAAAGAAAGTGATGATTCAGATGAAGAAAACAATTTTACGGAACACGTCCAGACTACAAATAACGCAGATTTGGAAGAAGACATTGTATATCAGTTGTCAAAATCTGAAGAAAAAGAACTGAGGAAATTCAGGAAAGTAGACTACAGCTGGATTGCTGCACTTTAGGCCTTGGAGACCGGGTGGCCTGGGGAGACTTGCACTTTGTGTTTTTGCTTGTTGATACCCAAAAAATATTTTTTTAATGTTATTTCTGTTCTTAAAATATTAAATGTTGACCAAAAAACTAGTAATACACTGCTGTGTGTGCATGGTGCTAAGTGGTTGCTGCGTGGTTCAGTTGTCCTGTCCATTTGTTACTTTAAATCACATCAGCCTCATAAAGTCAGTGATGCAGCAGAACCAAGACTGGAGCTCACGCAGCATATGTCCCCTTATCCGCAGGTCGGAAATGTGAAAATTGTGAAACTCAAAAGCTTAGCTGATGTTAACTTTGTAACCGAAAGGCATCTGGTAGCTGGAGATGACCTGAGCTCGTGGGAGGGGCTTCCAGGCTGATTCATTCCTGTTAATATAATTATCCCAGAGAAATTCGGAGGTAATTTAATTCTGTTGTGTTCCACTGACCATACTAAAGCTATTATGGGCTGCTTAAAAATCTCACAATTGCAAATTCAAATCGTCTGGCCCATGATTCCCATTGCTAAGTGGAAAACAATCCAAGTGCCCTTTTTTATATTATAGTGGTAAATTTGCTACATCTGAACTACTTAGCATTTTGCATTTTCCAGTTCCCTGATAAAAATTTTGCATATGAAAATATTAACATAAAAACAGTGAAGTGCACAAGTCCCAAGAGTACACCTCAATGGGTATTCACAAGATAGCTGCAAGTGGCTTTTCAGTAGTGTATGCTAAAGACTACATGGACCGCCCCCCCCCCATCCTGTTAAAACCCAGTCTCCTCTCCATTGGGGTTTGGAAGTAGGGCCTTTGGCTGCGGATTACTTGTGACAATGGAACCTCCATGAACAGGGTCCAAGCCCTTATGTATGCAAATGCAGAGCTCCTCCACCTCTCATCGTGTGGGGACACAGCAGAAACATCTCTCTGAACCAGGAAGGCAGCTCTCACTGGAAGACAAATCTCATGCCTTCCTGTTGGCCTTCCAGCATTCAGAACTTCGAGACAGATTCCTGTTTCTAAACCACCCAGCATATGGTGTTTTGTTAAAAGCAGCCCATATGGACTGAGTGTGTTTGTATTGATGAGTAAGGTCTGTGTTTGTTTTTTTTTTAATGTAACAGCTCACAAACCATATAATTCATACATTTCAAATAAACAATTCAGTGGTTTTTAGTATAGTACCTCATTGCTGCAATCAATTTTAGGACTGTTTCACCACCTCAAAACTGCCCATTTCCCTCAGCCTCCCCACCCAGCCCCCTAGGCAACAACTAGTCTTTATCTGTGAATATGCCTATTCAGGATAAGTCATAAAGGGAATCACAATGCATGGTCATTTGGAACTGGCTCCTTTCACTTTCCATCCATGTTATATCATGTATCGTTCTGTATTCCTATTTCTTGTCCTCACTTCTCCTGGGTATATGCCTCAGAGTGAAATTGCTGGGGCATTTGGTATCTCTATGTTTCACCTTTTGCAGAACTACCAGAGTCTTAACAAAGCAGCTGTCCTATTTTGTATTTATATGATGGAATATAAATTGCCCCATAGTCTGATCTGTTAAATCTAGGACCCTTTGAAAAGATTTGGTTGTTTTTGTTGTTTTAAATCTTTTTTAATCAATTTTAATGGAGAAGATACAGAGATTTCTCATAGGCCCTCTCCCCACATCCATGCAGAGCCTTCCCTGTTAGCAAATTCCTCTTCCTCAATTATCAACCTCCCCACCAGAGTTAACACATCACAACTGACAAGCCTACACCTGACAATCATAATCACTCCAAGTCTAATTCATGGATTCACTCTTTTACATCCTATGGGTTTGGACCAATGTGTCCATCACAGTGTTATTTTAGAGTATTTATTGCTCTGGAAATGCAGGGTTAGTTTTTGAAGCCAGTCTGAGGTTTGTGCTAATACCAAGAGGACGGTAGTTGTCTCTTTCCTCTGTTCTTCCTGGTAAACTGATTTGTGGTTTAGCTTTTGCTCTCATGGTGCTACCAGCCTCCTTTTAATTGCTTACCACCAAGAGCCCCATTGTTTTTGAAATCACCCTTAGACTTGAACTTCTGCACTCTTCTAATAGTGTCAGACTTACGTACTCTTGGGGACTGCATTTTACAAAACCCTCAGAAACTGGGTGGGCACGAAGGCCCATCTCGGGGTGACACTGCTGCTTCACAACCTGGCCAGACAAGAGCCCCTGGTCCTGTCTCTCCCGGTGTGGAGCTGCTGCCCCATGAGCAAGGAGCAAGGGCAACCGGGCCTCCATGATTCTCAGCCTACCCTTGGGATAGAAGCTCTGCTCTCACGAAGTGTAGGCTTGGGGAGGGAAGGGAGACCCCTAGCCTTTTAGCCTGTGACCCTGTAGGATAAGACTGCCTCCCAGACTCTTAAAGCAGCTAGTTGGTATTACAAAGTCACCTATAATTGGAGAAGAATTGTGAAAATAAAATAGTCCAGATGTAGGGCTAATCTCAGCTGCAAATGAGTTGCCCTGGCTAAAGTCTAAAGCATTTGAGTTGCAACCCCTGAATCTTTAAAATGAAGTATTCCCTCCTTGTGCAGATGGGTTTATTTTCCTGACCAGAAATGTTGTGTTGCAAATACAGAGAAAGTGTGTCAGATTTTTATATCAGATTATTCACTGGAGTATATGCAAAATGTTGATGACAAATTTGGGCTAATTGAATAACTGTGTATTAATTAGACAGGCTTACTGTTAATGTGCTGGAACAACATTCCTCTTTGGAGATTTTTCCTTATCATAGAATAGCACCAATATGGAAATTATAGAATATATTGTAATGTTGTAGATAATGTGTTTTACAGAATTTCAGGTTCTGAAATCCGTAAGTCTAAATGTGCCTTTTAACAGAAACTTGTTAAATACAATAATCTAATTAGAATTTTCTTTGTCTTATAAAGGGCACTGACATTCTGTGAAACCACTTTATCTGAACTACTCCTTCTGGAAATTATGCTCTCCTCTGTTAGCTGTATTTTTTGATAGTTGTGGAAAGGGCAAAATTATTTTATGACACCAAAGTAAAGACTCGGGGGTCAGGGAGAGGAGGGAGCATGGCTAGTGGGTGTATGGCTGCAGCTGGATGGGAGGAAGAACTTCTAACATTATAATTAATTTAATATCTCAAAACAGCACATAGAGAAGATCCTGAATATTCTAAGTACAAATGTCTGAGGTGACACCTATGCCATCTACCCTAATCTGATCATTACACATCATATACTGTATTGAAATGTCAAACATTAGCCTGTAAATATGTACAATTTCAAACTGTCAATCAAAATAAAAAATACATTAAGTAAATAAAGAAGAAAAGAGTACCAAAGAGACAAGCAGGAGGGCAAAGTGGTTCAAGCATGCCCGGAGGACGGGAGAGGTGACTGTCGGAAGGCAAGGCTCTCTGGATGCACAGGAGCCTTCAGCCTCTCTGTAGGTCCCACGCTCTCTGCAGGAGATGTGAAATTGTTTGCCATCCTCTCTGGGAACTTTCCAGAATGATTCCTCTTGGGCCCCTCCAGACTCCTCTTTTCCATGCCTTGAAGTCCTCTTCCTCAATTGCAAGGCCTTCTTTTGGATGGCATATCTAGAATTTTTAAGCAACTGGAAAGCTTTGAAACATTGAGGCATCGTGAGATAACAGGTGTGAACGTGTGTATAAACTCAAATACTTCTAACTAGAAAAATTCAGTCCAAATGACTGGATAAGGAACATAATGTCACATTAGATAACATTTCTTTTTTGTTTTCCTTTGCTTTGCTTTACTTTTTTTGTTTTGTTTTGTTGTTGTTGTTTTTCTGAAGATCGGGGGAATGAAGACATTATTTCTTGGAAGCCATATCTGCCTGAGAGCAATGCCTCAATAAATCAATTGTTAAATTTGATTTTTTTAACAAAAAGTATTTAAAATTTTTATAAAAGGATTCACAATGAAATGGTGAAAGATAAGACCCAGGAAGGACTTAGGATCCCAAGTAGATTCTTTATCAGTGATGATGATGAGGTTAAAACAAAATAGAAACAGAAGTAACCAGGACTTGACAGTGTACACTATGAAGCAGGGTAGGGTGGAATAGAATTGAATCAAAATGAACCACACAACCACAGAGATGCAATCAATGGTTTCATTGCCTTGATTACTTTTGCTTTCTAGAAATCATTAGAACACTTAATCTGAGTCACATTTCCTTCCGCTAAATTGCAGAATTAAACAAAATGACCCCTGGCTAGTTTGCTGCTCTGTGACCAAAAATTAATTAATTAATTAGATCCTTGAGTGATGCAGAAGTGCTCCAATCCCATCCCATGCTCCAAAATGCCAAGAAACTGGTCTTTGTGATACATGCATATGAATTGTGTGGAGGTGGCTATCCTAGCTTTTGATCTTTGGGCATAACATACCTAGGAGATCAGAGCAGTTGGTTCCCAAAATGAAATAATGTAATCAGACATGAAAATGCTCCAGTTCCTCTCATTGTGTTGTGGCGTTTTGATAATCTTTGTTCCTCAATTGTTGCTGCTTTAGTGGAAGGATGAATATGTGCTCTGAAAACAAGCACTGTGAATGCAAATACTGAGACTGCACTCAGGAAGGTGAACACAAATGTCGCGCTCCTTCAGAAATGCCGATGTGCAATTGTGAGAGCCAAGTCCACCAGCCCGCTGTCTTCAGTGGGCAGTGTGTGCCACACAGAGCCCTGACCACAGGTCTGGCCCCAGCTCTGCCTCTGACTAAGTTGAAGGTACTTGTACTAATTTATTTGCGCTCTTATTTTATCTCTAGCTAAGAGGACTGAGTTTCATTAGATGCTCCTCGAAAGCCCTTTCTTGGTGCTCAAATTGTGATTCTCCAAAGCATCCAGAACTCTGCTGGCCATATCCAAAAATTTGTGCATGGCATTGCTACCTAATTCCAGCCTCCTTTTGCACAGGAGAAGAACTAAGGAACTTCAAAGATCACATTTCTGAATAAGAGAGAAGATTCTGTGCCTCCTGAAGCTCAAGATATTCTTGGCCTGAATCTCTGCAGACTGTACCCCAGAGGACAGGACTGGAGTCAGAACTCATTAACAGCCTCAGAAATGAAGAGCAAAACACAGAATGAGGAGTCAGCCACAGATACTCGAGAGACACTCAGATTTGTCTCGTATAAAAGAATGAAGACAAGAGACAGTAGGGTTATGGCTTTATTTACATTCAACAGTCAAGGTATAAGGGAAGAGCCAAATCTGACCCTATGCAAACACATCCTTTCCCTCCAAAGCACTGAGGAGCAATATTCCTGCAACATGGATAGTGCAGTCCATGAGTTTTAGCCAGGCAGTGAAGGAATTTTGGGAACTCATACTAAATGTTTAACTACACTCTACTCCAATCCCTCTAGTGTATTCAAACTGTATAGCCAGCACTTCTGTCATCTTCCAATTCATATACTCAGCAGGAAATATCCCATTGACTATATAAGGCAACTTAAAGGAAACACTGGGCACTGCAAAATACTCCACACATGTCCAGGCGTCTCATATAAAGGGTTACACTTGTCCTGGTCTCTTATATAAAGGGTGTGCTCAGCTACTGAAACCAAACCACCTAGAGAACACAACTTTGCTGGTATATCCTATGACTGGGAATAGTCTGAACCAAGAACAGGATATTTCTATTTTACATTTGTCTTTGCCTTCTTCCTGAGTTATTCAACTTCCTCTTCTCTATTGGAAAATAGACCACTCTGAAGCAATATCCATCACAGCCACCATGGGCCACAGTTTCTCCTCAGGACACCATGGAATCTGCCTCCAGGGAGCTGCTGGGCTGCGAAGAAAGTGTAACTCAACACCCAGTCCAGTCCCTGTGACTCCACCATCACTGGAAAAACCACTTCAACTTCCAGGGCATCCTTTTCCTCATCACCCCTGTCCAGGACTGGGAGTCCTTGATTACAGGGTACTACAAAAAGCCTTTTGCAATTAAGATAATAACTAAAGCTTTGATAATGGTAACTCATTGTGGAATATGCTCATAGCCTAGATGGTTCTACTATGCTGTGCAAAATATTGTACACAATTCAAAAGCAGAGCCGCAGCTCACACACCTTCTCCTGGCACGGACTGCAGGGAGGCCTCCTGGGTCCTGCCCCAGTGGGTGCTGGAGCCTAGTGTGTGAATGGGTGATGAAGGGGTAGGCATGTGCAGGGGCAGAGAGAAGTGAGGGTGGAATAACTCATCAGAGAGTCATTGTAGAAGTTTCTTGCACAACAGCAATGAAAATAATGCTCAGTGTTTATTTAGGCTTCATCATGTGGCACTTAATCCACACCTTAGGATATAGTTCCATATTAAAGTGCAGTCTTGCTGCCTCTTTCCTTGAAAGACAGGACACTGTGGCCCAGGAAGGTTGAGTGAAGTGACCAAGGTCAAAGCCCTACTAAATGGAAAAGACTAGACTCAAGCTCCGTTTGGCCCAAGGACCTACTCCCTTAGCCTCTGGGGTCCCCAAAATCAGAAACCAGGTTTTCTCATAGTCACCACCACACTGCTCTCCCTCCTCCCAGCATCCTACAAACGCAGTACTACACCAGCCCCACCTGGAACATCCGCCTTCTGGCCAGGCTGGGTTGGGCCAGGGTCTCTGCCATCCTCACCAGCCAGCCCTGCAGTGGTCATGTGACGCCCCCTCTCCCCACATTCCCACCCTCAGGAGGCCCTTTGGCCTCCTTCCTACCCCCTCTTAACTTTGTCAGAGCCTCCACTGCTCAGCAATCCCGGACAGCATCCTGATGCTGCTCCGCTGGGTGAATGCCTGGACCCTGTAGGAGGTGACTAGCTGGCTCAGCAGGGCAGTGGGTGTCTTGCATGGGCAGGGCTGAGATGCAGTGCAGCCCTCCCTGCAGGCATTGCCCCGGGAGCTGCAAGTTACTCACACCCCTGCCCTCTTGTAGCCCCCCAGCCTGCCGGTCTCCCTTCCCAAACCCAGGTATAACAGCTGTGTGGAAGACAAGGACTCCTCCTACCCACCTGGGCTCACCTGGGGGATTTTCTTCCTCATCCCAGAACTGACCCTGATCCTCTATCTGCTGCCCAGCCCGCGTCATAATCAGGGATTCCTGAAAGAAATGTTAAAGCTGTCAGAATCTTCATAAAATCACTTGTAACAACCTAACAACAACAACAACAACAACAAATCAGTAATTAGCAGGAGCTTATGAAGGAAGGGTTCTTACACCTGACTGCCTGGTAATAACTATCACAAAAGACTCAGCCACACCACAAGCTTGCACAGAAGCTACCACAACCATATACAAAAAGTGCTCCTACGAGGATAATCTCAGAATGAAGCCACTCTTCCTCATCATGTGGTCAAGGACTACTGTGTTAAACAGCTTATGCAACCCTTCTCCCACTCTGAACGCCATAGCTTACCATGCCATTCACTTTCCCGTTCCAATGCCCTGCTGTTACCATTGCAGGCTTCTACTATTCCCAGATGAATAACATTATTCTTTGAATCCCGTGTTCTGTTTAATCTGTTACCTTATTCCCCTCAACAGTGGGAACTTCTGACCTCCAGATTCCCAGACTTGCACTTTTCAGCCCCTGCATGCAACAGCCTGTGCTCTGCCCTAGACTTAGAAGCTATTTTTTGTTGTTTTTCCTAAAGAACATGTGTTGTGTTTAAAAAGAAGAGAGAGACCGAAAGAAAAGAGGTACGTAGGGAGACACCCATACCCAGAGACTAATTTAGTTTCACATACTCTTAATCCATAGTCACACACACTAGACCCAGCCACCTCAAAACAGGAAGGCTTTGAGGGTACATCTAGATTCAAGCCCTAACACCAGTGATCATCACATCCAGGCAGGCATCTTGTCAAATAGCAAGAGCAAGAGCAGAGTCTGACCACATGCCCAGCCCCTGAACAACCATCTGAAAAGCGCTGCCTTGATGACACTGCAGCTGTCCTGGAGATGTGTGCTATTAATAGAAACGTGTTTACCCAGACCCCTCTGCACTTTACAGTGAAATGACCATAGAACACTCACTGGATTTACTTAACAAAAGTGCAGGCAGAAGAGTGATTAGGATAGCCCAGAGGAAGTTATGTTTCTTGCCAAAAGCCAAATAACGAATAGATGACAAAATTCAAATTTTAATCCTGATCTTTTGGCTACAAATCCAGTCCTTTCATTTCATGTAAGTCAGTTAAACCCTCAATATTAATAATATAATGTTAATTATTGTAATTGTTATTCTCATTCTGCTTCTTACTACATTAAGATGGTAAAACTTCTTAAACCAGACAAGCTTAAGAAATTGTGTAAGAATGGGCTGAAGGCTTTTTTGTTGCCCTATGGCATAACTTGAATACCAGGAAATGGCAGCAGTAAGTGGGTTAATTGGGTTCATGACAATCTGAGATGGCATCATTTTTTTTCAATAAGAATGTTTTATGAACTTTGGGATGCTCTCATGTGCAACGCTTGACACAAAATTAGCAGAGTTTCATTTAAATTAGCACTCTATTTAACTAAAGATGGCTAACCCCAAGAACTGTCCAGTAGTTGATTCCCATTATACAAGGCCAATTCTGTGCAGTACAATGGGAGCTGCCTTGTAGCTATCCATTTCCTCCACTGCCCTTCTGACCCCAATAAGGGGGAGGAGCTACTGCACAAAGGGATTCCCAGTGGAGGAATAAATACATTTTGAATCAGCCATCCAGCCAATTAGTTGGGTAACTCCAGGCATTTGTTTCAGAGTTGATTAGAGGTTTTGGTGGAGTGAAGCGGAAATAGAAGTCACCTTTAGGGATGCGTGTTCTGCATACACATTTATATCTGCAGATACTAGAAATACACACTAGGCAGAGTATCTTCACAACTAGGGTACAGTTAAAAAGGTAACATGAGTCTCAAAGTCCACAGGAATCCTGCCCAAAGAGTTTGAACAGCTGCCAATAATTCACTTCCATTCCATTAAGGCATCTCGGAGCCCCTCAGGGTGTGACAAAACTGGATTCACTGGCTTTCAATATAGCAACAGCATCTTCCACTGTATTCTTCATCTGTGATATACCTCCCTAACTGGAGTGAGCCTGTGACAGCTGACAGAATTCCTAAGTAAGCTGAAAGCATCATTTAACATGTTCTGGAGAACACAGCATCTTTAGCCCCTTTGATATAGCTATAAGTTGTACAAGTAATGACCCTTATGTAAAATCCCTGCTGGGACAAATACTGCGTCTTTGAGAAACTTCAGTAAACCATCCTTGAACTCCAGGCTCTTGATGAAAATGCTATCTTAGTGATTGGTCTAAATACCATCTCTGACCCCAAACAGGATCGATCATTCATGGTCTGCTAGGTTTTCTTCATCTTGCTCTTCTGAGGTAATTGTAAGAAAACCTTCTCTCTTCTTTCAGGTCTTTAGTTGCATATACATGCCAATACATTCTTCAATAAATTACTGTGAGTTCACCAGCATCTCCATCTTGGGTAATTTTAAGGACTTTCTCTTCTGTCCTTTAGAAATACCTACATAGACCAAAACATGAGCTGCATCAGATACATCTAAATAAAAACTTGTTACTCCATATTTCCAATCTTCTAATACTAATAACTAATACATAAGCTTTATATATCTTGGGACCTAGATCTGGCCACACAAGGAGTTAGGCACCCCAGAGACCAAATTCAGCCTGCATCTCACCTTGTGTACGAACTGCACCCAGGCAATGCAGTGTGGGCCACCAGATCATCCAACCTGGAAGGCATCATATCTCTAAAAGCTTCTCTTGGTGGCTGGCCTTTAAGTTTTGACAGTGTTAAGCCTTTTCCACATTCAAGTGATTTGGAACAACTTCAAATCCACTCCAGAAATCTTCTACTGTGGCCTTTGTGACCATGTCTTGGTCCTACAACTAGTTAGGTTGACTTTCTGATTACCAGACTCAGTGCTGAAGGATTTAGGCTTTCAGAGTTCAGTGTTCAATGCCTGATGCGTTCTAAACACACTTACTGGCTGCCTTTGTTTTTAGCACACTTGAATACATTCCAGGTATTCCTGTTGTTCAGATCTTATAACCACGGCAGGCAATGTTCACAGAGCCAGTTTGAGGATAATCAGAAGACTTGCCTTGAAAAACTAAGGTTTCTGAGGTAATTCAGAGGACATCATTTTTTTTCCATCAAAGACGCAAAGATGTCAGCAAGGATTTTGGCTATATTCTTGAGTACGTTTCTATCTCTGTTTTCTTTACTGATGTTCCCACTATTTAAAACAGGAAGACTTCATGCTCCTGGCTGGCTTGGAGCCTGGACTTCAACCCATAGCTTCTGTCTACTGAGGGATTCTGCTAAGGCACAGCACCAAGAATAGGTTTTTCCCTAACTAAGGAAGCCTGTGTTATGTCTTCCTTTGAGTCTGGCTTTGAAAATTGCTTGGATTCCCTGGTTGAACAGAGACAATTTACCTTTATTTCACAGATGGCTTGTATTAAATGAACAATTTCCAACAACATAGACTTTCCAACAACAGAGAGCTTCTCCCGAAATTTCTGGGTAGGCATCGAGTTCTCAGGTTCATATATCCCTGACTCTTCACAAATCTTTGCCAAGGAAAAGTCTTTTAAACAGCACTCTCTTAGTGATTTTTCCCTTTCATCTAGTAACAACCCATGCAGTCCAAAACCATGCTGAGTGCTTGGTGCGAGGTGAAGATGGTGGTATCCCACACGTCACATAGTTCTTGTTCACTTTGACAGGCTACTTTACAGCTGTCCTCCAAGAAATGCTCTCATTGTGTGGCTTAACATTTGACATAGCTTCCTTTTCAAAAATCAACATTTGGCAAGTGGTCTCACAGGATGTACTTGACTGTATCTAAATCACTCTCCAGCATGTTTTTAGTTAAAGGCAACCTCAAGCCATTTACTTCATTGTCTTTATTCATATTTTAACAAAGAGGAAGCACAGGAAAATGATGAAGAAAAGTTAGGTTTCTGGGGACCATGTGAGGAGAAAGAATCACATGGCTACCCTTTCTCTTGAGTCACTCACACCTCAAACAGTGACTTGTATCACTAAACTGACACATTAGGTTCATTAGATAAGAAATGCCTTGGGAAGCAAGAAACAGAAAACCTGACTCAGAAGTCTAAAGATGGGTAGTTGTCAATGTTCCCCAACCACTAAAACATACTAACTAGAACCCAGGTTTTCTATCTCCTTAGGCATCCTTAGTTGTCAGATTTTCTTCTCTTTGCCTTTCAAATTAGGATCTCAAGATGGACACTGAATTTTCAAGAAGGTCAAAGAGGAGCTATTTCCAGACTGTACTATGCCTTTTCCAAAGAAGAAAAGCACTTCTGGAAATCCTCAATAGACTATTTTCATTTATTTTGATGTTGAAAATTGGGTCATTTGGCTGCCCCTTGCTTCAAAAGAAGGTAGAAATCAAGTGTCTGGAAGAGAACAACAGGATTTGTTTAGGTTGATTATTATTCATTACCTGAAGCTGGGCAGGTCACTGCATTCCATAAAAAACAGCCCAAATTTAGTGGTTTAGGGAAAACTAAAAAGCATTTGTTCCTCACTTATTGGCATGTAGGTCGTCTATGATTCTGCTGGATTTGGTGAGGATTGACTGGGCACGGATCCAAGATGTGTATGTTTGTATGTCTGCCCCACATGCATATTTATTCCGGCACTGCTAGCCAGCCATAGCATGTTCTTCTTATGACAACTGGGAGATGTGCAGGAAGCCAGATAAAAATCACACAAATATGCTTAGTGCCTGTTCATTGCATATTCAGTAACAGTCCATTTGTCAAACAAAGCACCTGGCCAAGTTCAACACAAGTGGGCAGGAACATATATTCTGCCTACTCTGGTGGAAAGTGCTGCAAAGTCACATGCCAAAAGGTGTAGGTGTATAACTCACTATGGAGAGAGAAAGAAGGATTGGGGGGAAAAATCTAATATATCACCTCATTCCAACAGACAGGGGCTCTGACTGCAAGAAAGAAATGTTGTTGAGAAGCCATCTTTCACATTAGAGGACTTGAAATAAGCCTTTGGAATTTATTTTTCCAATGTAATTGGCAGAAGGAAAAGAAGAAAGTGATGAAAATGTGGAGTTATGAATTTCTTTCCTGGGCTGGGGTTTCCTGTTTTAGGACTGATACTAATTTCAGAAAGAGCAGAGCTTGGTGTATTTCCTCCAGAAACTAGGACTTCTGAATCCTACTGTCTTCAACTGCATGGCCTCCATGTGGAATCTAAAGTATTTTTTGAGCATGAAGAACATGAGATAATCTTTTTCATAAATTCCATAAGCATATGGAATTCCACAAAAATTTGTGTACATTTTAAAATCAGGCTTTCATATTGTATTTCTCCCAAAACATTTTTTTAAAAAGTAGTTTACGTACTAGCGATGTGGCTCAGTAGTAATCCCCAGCAACACACACACACTCATACACACACACAGATAATTTATTTTGAGTCAGTCCCCTTAGCATTCAACCACTTAAGAAGTAAACTGAGAGAAGGTTTCAAATGCAAATTCATCCAGCACTGGAGCATGATTTAAATGTGTCAAAGCATGTTTGTTAGTTATAGTGACAGCAAGCCATTAAAATGACCCCATTATTTTTGAGCCTGGAGTGAGGCAGCACAACCTGGTAGGACCATGTAGAGCAAAACAGCTCAGTTCATCACTGGGGAGAAAAAGAGAGACATGAAAGCCCAGGGCTCTATCCTCCTTTCACAGGCACAGCTCCAGTGACCTACAGACCTCCCAGCAGGCCCCACCTCCAAAAGGTTCCACTTTTTCTAGTAATGCCACCTGGAGACCAACCCTTTAGCACAAGGCCAATAGGGGCATTTAAGATCCAAACAGTAGAACACAATGAAAAGAAGTTGGATGAATGACAAATTCCAGTTCACCATATTCACTTCCATAATCTGCTATGAGCAGATTTATACAAATGGTTTGAAAATAATAGGGAAGCAAAAAGAAAAAAATACTTAAAACCAAAACACTAATGACCATAAATAGCTCAAGAAGAAGTTGTAAAATCTGAACTAGGAGTGGTGGTGCATGCTTTAGTCCCAGTACTAGGGAAGCTGAAGCAGGAATATCAAAAGTTTGAGGCAATGCTGAGTTCAAGGCTAGCCTGGACTTCATAGCAAGACTTGTTTCAAAAAATAAAAACAAACAAATAAGTGATGGAATCTAAAAACCATGTCTATTCAATAAATGTCATCATTGATCCAAATTGTCCCTTAAAATTAGTAACAGGGTGACAACTTTATAGTCAAATTTTACCAGACTTCAAAAAAGTTAATTCTTGTGCTAGAAAACACTTTTTAAAAATAAAGCACATATAAACAAATACAAAGCTACTCAACTTGTTTCACACAGCTAAGATAATTTGAAAAAAACCTAGACAAGGGCTGTATAAGAAAAAAATGGTAGGTTATCTCACTGACAAACATGGATCTAAAACACATTAGGAAATTGTATTCCTTAGTATACAAAAGTAAAACTGTATCATAATCAATAGAAATTCAAGGATTTTCAATAGCAAATCTATTTATGAAGGTTACTGCCATGTAAGTAATATTAAATCCTTGGTAATACAGGAGATTCCTAGGAGCAACAGATTAGATAAAAAGAAAGTTATCTCCAACATTTAAAAATCCTACAAGGAGGGGCCAGGGATTTAGCTCAGTGGTTCTGTCGCCTGCCTTGCAAGCGCAAGGACTGGAGTTCAATCCCCAGTACCAAAAAAAAAAAAAAAATCCTACAAAGAAGACTGAAAAGTTTTGGCTACAAAGTAGCCAAAGAAATTGGGGTCATGCCTAAAGGTTAGAGAACTAATGATTATAATTGTTACTTCTGAGATACATTAATATATTAAACATATTTCAAGTACCATGACAAACATGGATATTCTAGAATTTCGCTCTTCAAATAATTTACTAAATGCTAATATATGTTAGTCTGTCTTTTAAAGGATGCAAGTATAAATTTTCAAGAAAAAGAAAAAATAGTGCTGTGTGAGATTAACTAGGTATCAACTAAATTGTTAACAATTTATACAAAGTGTTGCAACTTTTATACTTTTCAAAATTAAAAATAAAGTTTATTTCTATAACTTCAAAAAAAAGAAATTGGGGTCATGGAAATAGGATTGAATATGATAAGAAAAATGAATTGGTGGTCTTATGGTGGTCAAAAGAAGAAAGAATTCTAAGGGACCAAGCATTGAGAGGTCAAATAAGATGAGGACTGGAAAGTGATTATTACTTCTGTACAATGGTGGTCACTGCCTGTATTAGTCAGCTTTCCCATTGCTGGACACAATATCCAATATTCACAACTTAAAGGAGGAGAGGTTTAGTTTGGTTCCTATTTTAAGAGGATTCAGTCCATGGTTAGCTGGCTATGAGGCAGAAATATCATGGCAGAAGGGCATGGTGGAGCAAAGTTCCTTTGTTCATACCCACTAGGCAACAGACCGGGGGAACAGAGAGGAAGGTGAGGCAACAGACACAAATCCCAAAGACCACATCTCTACAACCCACTCAGACACACCCAGAAGTGTGTTCCACCAATCCCCTGGGCAGACCCCAAAGCCAGTCAAGTTCACTGTCATACTGCTCCTATGATGAGTGTAGTCTCAGTGGACGATGAGAAAGAAACCTACTTGGAAGATGTGAAAGGAAAATGAAAAGTGAGGAGATAGATCTGAGAGGCTATAGACAATCCATTTCAGAAGTTAAGCTCTGAAGGGGAATTGATAAATGGAGCAGTAGCTCAATTCTTTCAGGAAGAGTGAGCAGAAAGATAGGTTTTGCATTTGTTATTAAATTTGTTTAAAGATGATAGGTACCACCAGAGCATATTTTATACCAAAGGAAATAACCAGTGGGTAAATTTTTTTTTTTTTTTTTTTTGGTACCAGAGATTGAACTCGGGACTTTGCGCTTGCGAGGCAGGCGCTGGACCAGTGGGTAAATTTTGACGATGCAGGAAAGAGCAGAGGTATAGGAGTATGGCTGCTGCCTCAGTCATCAGCACCTGACCACACTCCAACTCAGATGAAACTACTGACTGCAATGTTCCTGAACCCAAGCAACCAAGCATAGTCGAAAAAAATACAGAAGTGATCTTGCTTAAAATTCATTACTTCAAATCCAAAAGGGCACAACAATAAGCCTATCATACTTTCCTGTATCTACCCTCTCCTGTTGTCTGGACCCTATGTAGGCCAGACCTTACTTCATTTTAATAGGAAATGGGCTGAAGGATAACTATACACAACCCAGAAAAATTTAAGCTTAGAAGAAATAATGAGCATAAAATAAAACCAAAAATTGCTTAAAACTGCATAATACAAGTTTGGTTATAATTAATGGAAGAACCCAATCTTCTTGAAAAAATTAGATTTGCAAAATTTGACATGGGAAAATTAGATTTGGTAGTTATAGTGCACCCAAATAAAGATCAAACAGGAGGTGCCATCAGCAATAAAAATCATTGTACGATTTACTCAGAAAAGCTATCTCCAAAGAAAAGTTTCTGTGTAATACAAATGAAAATTAAAAGTACTGTTTTAACTATGAATATCAATCAAGGCTATGAATAATCATTCTATTGCTGATATTTAGAAACAAGATCAAAACAATTTCATATAGAAGTGTTAGGAAAGCATTGTGTCACAGAGAGGTCACGATTTGACCGTGCCAGTTTAAGAATTAAAAGTGCCAGGGAATGTTGAATAAGTGGAGTGGAGGGTGTGGTGTTATAATTCACTTCCTTAAAATGAATAACGGTTTCCCTTGACTTGAAGAGGGAAGAACACTGTTGAAGTCTATAAACAAATGATATATACAACAGGATATATAAACAAATGATGAGAAAACACACTGCATGAAGAAAATCTGCAGTTAACAAAGTCTGATGCTTTTCTGTGAAACCCTCTGGCTCAGCCCTCAGCTACGCTGCTATGCAGGCTGGAGGGTGCTGTAACCAGGATTTGGCTATAAAATTGCCTAGAACAATTTTTGAATTAATAAAAGAATATGAGTTAAGTATTTGTTTATTCCAATCCTACTTCCTTAAACAAATTTTCTCCTAGAGGCATAAGGGAACATTATTATGGCTGCATAAGTTGAAAAATATTTTTTAAAGAAATTTTAGATTATGAATCTGGACCTTAGAGAGACCATCTAGGACTCTGATTATCTATCTGTGGAGAATTAATCGTATCAGCATTGTCAGCCCCATTTTGGCGAATTGCTCAAACCACTGATGAATGGATATCAGTTGACAGATGAGGAAAATGAGCCTGAGAATGGGAAAAACAAAATTTTATTCCAGGTCCAAACCTAAGCTTTGGGTGTTCCTGCACTGGAAATTGAACCTTCTTGTATCAATCTTCCAGCCTTCTCAAATTTCTGGTCAGTTACCTGCTTTCAAACGATCCTCTTTATTATTATCATCCCCTTAAAGTTTACTTGGAATCACTATAACCCAGTCAACTTTGAAAACCAATAAACACCTTTCCTCACCTAAACCTCTCAAATAAATCTGTCCTTGCATGCAATATAAATCCTGCCTATTCATTCACTGGATTTAATTTTATCTTCCTTGCCTCTCTTTTTAATTTCTGATTCAGCAGTTTGTTTTGGAGAACATGTATTATTCCTGTGTCTGATTAGAAAATGGTGGTTGGGCTCCCAAGCCATGGAACTGAAAACAATTTAACCATAATATACCTAAATCATGATGACTCTTTTTTATTGTACCTGTACACCATTTAAACAGTCATTGAATAGGTATGCATTGAAAAACTCTGATGTAAGACATCGACAATCGCAGTTTCTCTTAACTTCAAGTTACGAAGCATGACCACCAGCTACAGAGAGCAAGGATGGTTGGGGTCTGTGTCAGTGTTCCGGACGTCTGACACACCCCGGGTCCTTAGGGGGGCTCTTGAATACAAAAGGAGGTGTAACTCTTGTTTTATAATCAGTAGACATTTATTATTCTGACAAATAATGTATAGGGGACCTCAAGCTAGTTACAGAAGAAAATGTTGGCAATATTGAAGTGGGATCAGTTAGTTTTCAAAGTGTTTAGTTTAGTACTTAATTGAACTGAGTCATCCTGTAATCCTAGTACTCTGAAAGATTGAGGCAGGATGATCACAATTTCAAACCCAGCCTGAGCAGTTTATTGACTGAGAAAGACCTTGTTTCAAAATAGAAAGTAGGGGCCAGGGATTTAGCTCAGTGGTTCTGCTGCCTGCCTTGCAAGTGCAAGGACCTGAGTTCCATCTCCGGTACCAAAAAAACCCAACCCCACAAAATAGAAAGTAAAAAACAGCTGGAGATGTAACTCAGTGCAAAGGCTCTGGGTTCAATCTGGGTTCAATCTCCAGTAATACAAAATAAAATAACAAAGTTAAAAGGTCATCCTACAAAGTACAGCCACCACAGCAGATTCCTTTTATCTGAAGGTAGCTGCAGGTAGGCAGGGAGCACTAAGGCCACAAAAAGAAGAAACTTTGAAGATTTTGCTGAGTCTTGCCACAGTGTTCTCAGGGTAGAAGTGAAACCATATGAGGAGAGATTTAAGATAGAGAAGAGAGCAAAGGTTACCCGGTTGCCATTGTGAGGACAATGGGCAGTTCAGAGGTCTGGGTCAGATTTGGTTCAGTTCATTCTGGTTCATTTGTGAATGATTATATGAGGTTTTCCTAAAAGCAACATTATGCATCTGCTCTTTTACCACTTACATCACCCAATCAACAAGAAATACCTGGACAAAATTACAGACTCTGGGTGCAAATTACATTCCTAAGCCCCAGCCGGGGTCTCTCAAAGTGTTTGTAAGATCACCAGCAATGGGTGACAGTGTATGTAAAACTCCAACCTCCTGAAGGCTGAGGATTTAACTCAGTGGCACCATGCCTGCCTGGCAAGCACAAGGGCCTGAGTTTGAACCCCAGTATCAAAAAAAAAAAAAATTCAATCTCATGAATAGGAAAACAACTCCCACAGTAGCTGAGTCAATACCCTATTTGTAAGGAAAAGACAATAGTATTTACTGTGTGGACAGTGGTTCATTAACACACTTAATTTCTATTCAATGTGTTCAACCCCATGTCTACTAAGTGGGCATATCACAGCCAAAGACAAATGTTGTCATGCACCCAAGTTCAGTACAGCTTCACTATATGGGTGGAATATGGAGACTGGTGGGAAATCGGAAAGATGGACCATAGAATAAGTTTCCTGTGGCTGATTTACATAAGATTAAATCCAACTACCTATTCTCTGACTCCCTAAAAAGTTTCTCAATCCAAGAAGCAAAATCCACACTTGACATTGAAGAGAAGTCAAAAGACCTTTCTGATTATTTACCTACCAGAATATCCACCCATAGAACATTAGCACAAACCATGTGAGCGGCTTAACTCATCAGCAGCTGGAGTCATCTAAGACGCAAAATGTCTTAGGTTAGGTTACAAAGTGAGGAAAGCCTGTTGAGATTGAGGTATGATCATGGAAAGTGAGTGTGCGGAAAGGGAAAGAATATTAACATTCTTTAATTAAAGGAGATTTTTTTAGTTGAATTCAGGACATATTGTGCACGAATACAATGAATAAATACGCATTTGTAGAACTGCCAAGTTTGCTGAAAAATGTTAACAGATATAAAAAAAGCTAAGATCTTTGAAGACAGATTTTTCTTTCATAGAGGCATTTAAGAAACTCGGGTCCTTGCGCTTGCACAGCAGGTGGAAAAACCAGTGAGCTAAATCCCCGGCCCTCAACACATTTAAACTTTTACAGGAGGCAAGGCCTGTCACTGAGTCTATACTGATTCTTGACCAGCATCGGAGGAAGTCAGGAATTTACCAGTGCACTCTTCTGCACTCCGGATAGAACAGGAAATGACTGGTTTTTTTCCATCCTCCAAATCAAACTCACATAAATTGTTACAGTAAATTATCCTGATTATAAATGTTATAAATTTCATAGGTTCTATTTCAGTACAAATGAATTAATTCACATTTTACATTTTATGGGGGTTTTAAGACATTTGAATTAAATTAATGGAATTAAATATCTACTGAACATAGATATTTAATAATTATATGATTGTTTTAAAACTCAAATACAAAATACAAAGTTTTCTTAATGCTCCTTCCATCCATTTTTAAGAAATGTTTGAAGACATCTTTTGAAAAGGAATATCTAATTGCCAATGACTAATCATTATTTAAAGGCTCCGTCTTTAAAATCAGTTTAGCCACACACTATCATGGGATATTTGGCAAGCAGTTTTTATGCTCACAAGCCTGAAGTCCTCTGAACTGAGATATCTATAAAGAAAATATCTTTGATGTGCTTTTCCTCCAGTGACTCAATATAAACTAGAAAGGAATTGGCCATACAGATTTAGCTACTATGCTTCCTCTAATCTACAATACAGGAGCTTTCGGAGTTTAGCTTTTCTGAGGGCAGAATGCCTTTACATGAATGTGCTATACTTCCAACAGTGCCATGTTCTTTTCCAATGAGCTGGGGGAAGAAGTGGGTTCTTGTTCATTTGGCCCAAAAAAGGAAAGAAGTGTTTTCAAAGTAGTGCTGACTTTACGATTAATGGTGTCTGCTGGATTATCTGCATTTACCGAATATATTGCACAAGCTCCTTGGAAACTTTTCTGCCTTCACAGAGACCCTGTAGAGAATATGTTAATCACATTAATATTATTGGAACGAAAATCTAAGTCTACATGTGATCGCTAAGTAATTTCAAATAAGCATTTATGTAGCTAAGAATGAGACTTTAACTGCCACCATAAAATTTTCCCTAAGGGGAAGAAACACTTGACAAAAAATCTAAATAGGTCCAAATCAAAGAGATTCATTTTCCATGTTTCAACTGTTTCTCTTAGTTTCTCAGCAGTAATTAATCTACCATTCACAAATCTTGATTTATGAAATGGATAACCAAACAAAACTTTTTCCACAGCTAAACAACCAGCAATAAAGTACCAAGGTGTATATGCCAACCTGAATTTTTATTATATGTTTTTAAACTGAAAAACATAAATATTTATCCCTTAAGGATGCCTAACAAAGCTTCTCAGTACAATAATTGATTTACTTTTTAGATTATTACCTGAAACAACGTAAGTTAGACTTGGTGTAATGAAAATGTAGTAATAGAAATAATAGACATTAACAACTTTGTCAAGATTTGAGGGTTTAGGGCTGGGGATTTAGCTCAGTGGTGCCATGCCTGCCTCACAAACACAAGGTCCAGAGTTCAATCCCTGGTACAAAAAAAATTTTTTTTGAGGGTTTAACTTATTTTTTTTTTTAAATCTTGATCAACTATTTCCTCTGAATATTACCAACTGAAAAAAAAAAAAGAAAGATGATGGCCATTTTACCAAGATAACTACATAAGTCAAATGTCTCTACTATAAGAAAGACAAAAGGAGGCATTCCCCAAATCAGGAGATATATATATATTTCATGAAAGCTACATCATTCTCAGAGTATTATGAACCATAACATCCAAATTCAACTTGATCAAATGAAGAGAAGTGATCAGCAAGTATCTGGCCATAGGAAGACAGAACTTGGTACTGCAAAACCTGGGATGAAGTTCCCTCTCAGTCCCTTACTAGTGAAGATCTTTGGGACCTTGGGGCTTAGGCCTCATCCCTCTAAGCCTCAGTTTCTACACCTGTCATTTAAGAAAAAATAGGTTGTGCCAAAGGGTATTCAGAGATTCAAATAACATAAGGTCAAATGTATATACTTTATAAATTATAAAATGTTCTATAGACGTTACTGCAAAACATTTAAATAATAAAATCTGAGACACTTTCTGGCTCAGCAGGGCTTTCATGAATTATTTAAATAAAGGAAGAACACTAGAAAACACGTGAGAAATGGACTTACTCTATTTTTGGTTTATAGGAAGCTATGCTGAGGAAGTAACGATGGACTAAAAACATAAAGGACAATGAGGCAACAACTAGATGGGGGAGGAGACAGAGATATTCCAGGCAGAGGGAGCTAACTACCTTAGCAAAGGCCTTGGAGACCCAACAGGACCTGACAGGTGTGTGTCTTGATGGGATCCAAGGCTGACAATTGTAGGCAAGGCAAGCAGTCTTTTTCTAAGAGCAATGGGTCTTCATTACAGGACTTAGGCAGGAAGAAGGCCAATAACACTGTAGAAAATGATTTAAGGGAATAGGGAAGAAGAGATCAAGAGTGCACAACAGTGAGATTGATTAATATGGTAAGTTCAGTGCCATGGAGAATTTGATAGCTTCAAAAGAGGTATGAGTGACATCCCATGTCTGTGGATGCAGACCATGAGAAAAGGTTTAGGAATTACTCTTAAGGGCCTCCAACTTTTAAAGTCTTGGTAGAGGAAAACATGCCTGCAAAGAATGGGTAGAAAAATAAAATAAAGGAACTATATAAGGATATGAAGTCACAGAAAAAAATGCTACTGTGTAGATGAAGGCTGAAAAAAGTACTCATTGTATTGAGTGACATAGAGGTAATTAATAAGAACTCTGCTGAAAGAGAGGTGGGAACAAAGACTGAAAGGGAATAAGGAAATGGAGCCAACTTCTTTAAGGAATGTGACTGTGAAAACTAACAGTAAAGGATCATGGTATCTCAGGAGGAAGACTGGTAGGGAAATATTTGGTATGTTTTAGTCATCCTTCAAATTACAAAACTCAATCCTTTAGTGTATTGGTCTAAAATTTCTCACTTCAGTTTGGGGTAGCACAGATCCTGTCAGACTGTAGACTTGCAGAATCTTGGAGGAGGAGGTTGGAGATCCGATTAATATATGCAGACTCCAAAAGTGAAAAAGAGTAAGTTATTCATTCCCTTACTCCCCACTGCCAACCAGCCCACACCAGGGTTTCTGGTTCCTAAAAGCTGCTCTCCATGGTATGATTCTGGAAGGGGGAAAGGATGCAACATTTCTCTCCATAGTTCTGGGCCTTCTCACAAAGATTTCCTTTCTTGAACAACTACACAAAGCCATGTCCTGTTCTCTCCTCGCACCCCATCTCTGTCATCACTAGCTTAGATACAATCCTCTCCATATCATGTTCTAATCAGTTGAAGGCTCTTGGGGACAACTCCTCTCATAGGGTAACTTTCACCATGTCTTCCAGCCACTGGTGTTATACTGGTTTGTGTGAGGCTGAGGAGATGAGATTCCAGCCGCTCTCTTCACTCCATCATTCTCTATTGTGACTCAAGGATAATAAACCAAACACCAAGGGTTGGCAGTTGGGCTTGTCTTGTAGATCCTGCTGAGCCCCATTTCCCCACAGAACACTGATTTTTATAAACTCTGCTGCCTCTTTCTGGAAGTTTTCTTCTAGCTGAACCTGCCTGTTGGTGATGAGTATAAAATATGCTGCAATTCAGATATATCAAACATTTGAAGTTTATTTCTCAGTACCGACTTAGTTTGTTGGGTAACAGAAACAAATAAAATCCCCAAGAGTCCAAATACTTTATGAAATTATAACCACAACAATAAATTTTAGGAGAATTCCAGAAGCCATCTCCCTGGTTGCTGAGTTGTCATGTAAATCTAGAGAACAAATACTGTGTAAGGACTGTATCTGTGGGAAATGTGTTGGCTTCTCTTTTTCAAGTGGAACATGACAGACAACTTACACATAATATTGATAGATTTTTCTAATTTGAAAAAATATCCACAACTAAAGTTAGAAAGTTGTACATTTAAAAATAAAAAGCAGGACAAAAGACACGAACAGACTTTTCAGTGAAAAGGAAATATAGCTGGAAAACAAGCACATGAAAGAATATTAAACATCATCAGCTATCAGAGAAATGCAAACTAAAACCAAAAAATAATACCACCTATCAGGATAGCTAAAATAAAAATAGTTCCAACACTAATTGCTAGTAAGGATGTGGAAAAAATAGGTCACATATACGTTGCTGATGGAAAGTAGGAAAGTATTTTTTTACTGGAAAACAGCTTGGTGGTTTCTTACACAACTGAACATGCAATTACAATTTGACTCAGCAATTTCACTTTTAGGGATTTATTTCAGAGAGATTAAAACTTACATTCACACAAAAATCTGTACATGTTCATAGCAACTTTATTGGTAATAGCCAAAAACTTGAAACAGCCCAGATGGCCTTCAACAGATGAATGATGTCAATAAACTGTGGCACATCCATACCATGGAATACTACCCAGCCATACAAATGACATTAACACTCACAACTTTGATGAATCCACAGAGAATTATGCTGAATGAAAAAAGTGAATCCCAAAATTATCTACTATATGATTCCATTAGTACAATAGTTTTGAAATAACATTTTTGAAATGAAGGACAGTTTAGTGGTTGCCAGGGATTAGGGACAGGGATGAGATTTGTAGACTGGGAGAAAGGTAGATGTGGTTATAAAATGGCAACAGGATAGGGACTTCTTGTAGTGACAGAATTCCTCAGTATGGACTATAGTGATAGATACAGGATATCTTCACATGATAAAATTGCATAAAACTAAACCTATGAATGAGTACAAGTAAAACTAGGAGTGTCTAGTAAAATCAGGGGCTGTATTAATGTCAATGTGCTGGTGGTGACATTATACTTCAGTTCTGCAAAATGGTACCATTGAGGGAAAACAGGAAAATTATAGATGGGATCTCCGGGTATTATCTTTTAAACTGCATGCAAATCTATAACTATCTCATGAATGAATTCCAAGTGAAAAAGAATGGGTGGCAAATTTTCTTAGCAGTCTTTACCACTTTTTGTCTATGCACTCCTCTGAGCAAGATGGTGCTGAGGAACGCTCTTTAAGAACAATTATCTTTAGGTTTCGACAGCTGTGTCAATAGGCTATGCCACCACATAAGCTGGAAAATGATAGTTTAAGCAGTTTTTTTTAATTCAGATGGTCAATACATGGTTTATATCCTCTTCAAATAATCTGCCGGTGGCCACAATCATTAATTTTTCCCAATCCTGGCTTTTTGGCAACCCACTTCTATGAAAATGTAAGAAGGAACTTCCCTCTGGACAGGGGTTGAAAAAGCCTCTTTGTTAACTTGCCTGACTGAACTCTGACTTTGTTTCCCACACAAAGAGCAGCTAGGTGAGGAACATGTGCCAACCAGCGACTCAGGATCCTGGGAAGTGGGGAGCAGGCTTGGTTCTGAAGTCTCCTCTCTGGTCCTCCTCCCTCAAGCCTCTCTGAGAGGGGAGCTTGTCCTGTGGATTCTCAACTGTTTACCCCTGCAGCTACCAGTTCACACACAAAACATCCCACTATGAGCCCACGCTAGCACAGACAGCAACATGATTAACTTCTTACCTTCTATTTTAGAAAGGATTGCTATGAAAGATAGTCATAGCTCCATTTTCTCAAACTAGGAACAAAATATGTTGTGGTGAACCTCTTTTTCTTTTAGTGAGTTTAGGAAGATGGCTCGATTGCTTCGTTTATGAGAAATAGTACAGGAGGATTTATTGCCATTAACTACCAAGAAATTCAGATCTGGTATTTATTCTTTTTCATTCCTGTTAGCCTAGCTACAGGTATTTCCTCCTTTCCTCAATTATTGACATCATTACAATTTGTCTTAAAGTTTGAATTTTTATAATCTTATCCACCTCATTTTTAGTCTAACAACTAAATAATTTAAAAATTGCACAATATCACCTTAAGCATTTTCTTTTCCAGAAAAAAAAAAATAATATGCTTGACAAACCTAGCAAAAACACATGAAGGATTACTTATTGTTTTTGTGTTTCTACTTACTTGAAAACTTAAGAGTCAGGGATTTTTAGTTCCTTTTCTTTTTTCTTTTCAGTACCAGAGGTTGACCTCAGGACCTTCACGTGGAGTCACATCATCAGTCCTTTTTTTTCACAATTTTTTTTTTTGCAAACAGAGATCTCATTAAGTAGCTAAGTTGCCCAGGCTGAGGTAGAACTTCGGGTCCTCCTGCCTCAGCCTCCGAGAGTGCTGAGATTATGAGTATACACCGCCATGCCCAATGTAGTTCCTTATTTCAACAATATTGATATACTTTTATTGATTTGAGATAATTTGATTACTTGTATCTGAATTTAAATCATGAACCATAATTCATGCAGTAGACCTAAAAACAAAATAAAATAATAAGAAAACACTGTCAGAGAGCTCCCAAATAAAAGAAATAATGCCTGGATAAATATATTTCCTGCATGAGTGTAAGCAAAATCCCACCAAGAATTTGTTTCTCAATTCCTTTCCATATCTATTCCCTTACTTTATATCAAAAGTGACTTCTGGGATTTCAGAGAAAGCTGGCTAGAGACCACTAAGCCATGCGGCTTCCAGCCTGGTCCTCTACCCCTGTGCCATGGGCCAATTTCACGTCAAGGCTGTAGCTGCCTTTTTCATTGGTTTACCATGGTTTTCCTTAATGGGGGCTCTTGTAGGTGATAGCTCTACTCAATATTGATCATCTACCAGCACTGTCCCTCCCTTTTGTACATGCCTCCCATGACCCCCATGTCTTAACTGAGGCCCACCTCCGTACAAGTTCAACCCAATAAAGGAGATGCCAAGAATCATTATTCTGCTTGTTGCAAAAATTCCAGCCTTAGATCCTTTTGCTTATGAGCCTTTTGTTCTTATTGCTAGATTTCTGCTTGATTTTTGGACCCATAACTGATATTTTTCTGATTTTGACACCAACCACTCTTTCTTAGACAGCACTATAGACTGAGGTCTCCGAACCTCTGACTCCTGTAATTATTCCATGGCTACATCGTGCAGTGCCCTGGAGATCTGCCTTATGCTCCCTCAGCCTCATTCTGGGGCTGTACAGCTTTTGAGAGGATTGTCGTCAAAGCCTCTCAGGAATGCAAATTCTCTCGTCTTTGTCTTTAGAAGTCTGCCTTAGTAAGGAAGGGAGGTCTTCACAACTGCCTCACAGACTTTCTCCTCCTCTTTCCTGAGCTGGGGGCTGAGCCCACCCTTCTCACACACGAACCACCAGAACAGTGGCAAATGTCCTTCCAGTGTGGAGCCCATCACTTCCTACATCCTATCCCAGTAGGAACCAACACCCAAATTGTTTTTCATTTTCTTGCTCACATAAGGCCCTCTTCCTAATTGGATCACAGGAACACCCTTAGCTATGTCCTAATTCTGCTAGCTGGGAAAATTAACTGAACTCTAACGTTCAAACAGGACACTACTTAAACTGAGGATCTTAACTATTTCAGTTCTCACTCCAATGGCCCCCTTTCGATTCCTCATAGGTACCCATGCAAAGTGACAAGCACTGTATGACCTGGCTTCTGCCCACTTCTCCATCTTTAACCTTTGCCACTTTCCTTCTCAATCCAGCTACCGCATGCTTCTTTCTGTTCCTCAAATGCCCTCCCTGGCATCTGGGAGTTCATACTTAGTTTTGCTTTTGCCTGACCTCATTTAGCCCCACCTCTTACTCATCCTTTCAGCCACTTTCCTCCTTTGCTAAGGCTTGGATTGCATGACCTGTCTGTGTGTTCAGACTCTGGGGAGCTGGAGGGTATCATGATTTATTGGTAATTAAAATAACATCTGTTTTGTGTTTTTCAAGTATTATCTTGTTTCCATCTTCTTTCTTGTTGGTCTCCACAAATGGACCACCAGCTCTGTGGCTCAGAAGCTGGGTCAACACAGTCCATGGTCAAGACAAAACTGGTAAATGAATGACTAATCAAGCTATATTTTCCAATCAATCCCCTCAATGTAATGTCTCACTTCCAGCTAGATTGGCCACACTGTGGATGTATTTACATTGTTCTGTGAACAAGAAAAGTGCACCTAATGGCACTGACTGACCTTGCATCCCTACATCAATTCTACAGCTGGGCTCCACTCATTCCAACAGTGTGAAGTGAAACGGGCTCGCTTTATTTTTGAAGCATCTCCTGAGAGAAGGAAAAAAGCCTCAGACAGCAAATATACCACTCTGTTCACAAACAAAACTTGCAGGCTTCAACTGAAAATGCATTCCATTCTCTCTCTGCATGTAAACAAATGTTGATTTTGACAGTTTGTAGTCCAAAACACAGAAACCTCAAAATTGGCAGAGAATGCTATCTGGAAGGCAGTGCCTAACCAAACATTGAATTATCTCATTCCCAGGAAACATCTCCATCAGACACACTTGGTATGATTCTACCATAATCTTGTAATTGAGACAATTTTCATAAAATCTTTTTCTTCTAAAGACAGATTTAAAAGCATTGTTTTCAGAGAAAAGGCACTGATGTGAAGAACTGAATTGTTTTTCTCTGGCCAAAGCTATCATTTTTTGCTGAATCACCAACAGTGCTGTGCTCTGCTTTCTTCCCAGTAGAAATGTGTTTGTGTATCTTACCAAAATAGAAACAGTCGCTGTAATCAGTTCCCTCTGAAAGGAAGGAAATTTTGGCTCTTCCTCCACAAGAGGATGTTGGTTCATGGGAACAAGTACCTGCAGTCAATCCTGACCAAATACAAGGAGAATCAATTTTTTCTATTAGATTTTTGTAATAGATCAACTTTTCTCTGTTACAGAGGGTTCAATCGCTGTTAAAAAGTTAGACTCTATTTCTTCTACAAGTCTTATCCTGAGTTCATCAGTTCATTGCATCTAATTAATAAACTCAGTTAATCAAACATTTGAAGATATACCATTTAATCTTTAAACCTTTTAATAAGGAAAGAAATAATAATTATTTTATTAATTCAGTAACTTCAACAATCCAGATTACCTTTCATTTTATTATTAATGCAATCAACTGCCCAAGAAAATATATTATTTGTTAATGTTTACTTGTTTATTAATAGAAAAATATAAAAAGGACACAGATCATCAGTCTCAGGAAAGACACATAAGGTGATGTCTAGAAGAGTCCTGAGTGAAGGAAATTCTGTTCCTGCAGTCGGGATACTCTCCTCCCAGTAGGTGAGAGTGCTTGTCAACATGGACACTTACCAAAGTCCTTAGGCAGGGATTTTTATAGAGGATTCATCATTTAGGCAAGATTGTTTAAAGTCCATTAATCTCAGTCAATATCTTCGGATCTTCAAACATTGTCTTGAGATAACAGATCAGAACATTCAAACCACAGATGCTAAAATTCTCAGACCAGTTCTAAGATCCTGGAATATGTCTAATTTAAGAGCCATTAGAGAAATACGTGGCAGGGATTTGGGGGTGTTTGATGAAGTAGCAATGCCAAACCTATGGGAATAAGATACAGAAAGGAGAAGTGTTCCTGGTGAGGAGGAAGAAAATATGGCAGATTCTAACCTGGAGCTGATCCCCAGACTCTCTTGGGATGTGGACCCACGGACATGTCTGGGGCAGGTTCCATCCCTGAGTGGTAGAGCAACTTGGTCAAGGAGGAAGTCCCAGGCCTGGGATGCTCCCCGTTGCTCTAGGCAAAATGATCTTCCTTTCTCACCTGTTGCACACGTCTATCATGGGGATTATGTAGTTATTTAGCTGTTTTTAAGCCTCTTGAGACAAGCATCTGTATCTTAGGATGTATACCACAATATGTTAAAAAATGTTAAATGAATGAATAAATGCATTTTATGATATTTAAGTTACCAATACCTGAGGTTCAGTGTAACAAATAAGAAAAATGTATCTTCAAATATAGTTCAGTCTTTATCATTTGGATTATAAACAATACAGAGCTTATTACTTGATTAATGCTTCTAAATGCAAACATTTAAGGAACACACTAATTTACCAAAAGAAAATGCAAGAAATGTCTTCCTATTTGGAGTATGGTGAAGTGAAACATCACTCAGCATTTTAAATTGCTCAGCTGGAACAAGTTCTGCTTTTTCATTTGTCAATAGCGGTCATACTCTGTGCATATCCCACAGTGCTAAGTTCACTCTTCAATAAAATCTGGTACTTCCTTGCCAATTTTCTATTCCAACTTCTTCCACAACCGCACTCCCCTTATGTTCACTAAAGCTGCCTTTCACCTTTATTGTTTGACACAATATTTACTAATAATAAAGAACAATATTCAGTGGCCTTTATTTTGGTAGATTATTTAACCCTACAGCAACATTTTATGGATTATTGTTTAAAATCTAAGTTTAGAAAACAAATAAATTTCCAATGGTCATATAAATGTTAGAGTTGCTGTGGAATTCAAAAAAGGAACAAACGTGGGAGAAATAGATCTTGTATTGGTAGGTAATGGCATTGGTGATTATTGACAGCATGGGAGTGCAGGAAATAGCTAACTCAGGAAGAAAGCACCAAAGTAGAATAAAGGATGTCATAAACTCCTAGGTGAACAAAAGCATTTTAAAGGTCAGGAAGAAAAAAAAAGAAATAATGAAAGAAGTGGAAAAAAGACAGTAAATTAAGAAAAGGTGACATGGTAGAAACCAAGAATGGATCAGTAGTTTGGTGCTACACAAAGATCAAGGAAGACAGAACTAAAACAGGGTCCTGTATTTGACAGTTACAAAGTTACTAGTAATCCTTACAGACTTGGACTTGTGGAGATAGAAGTCACTTTGCAAAAATGATCAGGAAATTAAAAGCACAAGTAAAAGCAAATCTTATACAAATGTTGGTGTCCAAAGGAAGAAGAGTAATTTGAGGTGGAGGCAGAATAAATTCTTTTAGTCTTTTTTGACTTGTTTTTAAGAGGGAAGAGACAAGGTATTATTAAATGAGAAGCTACATTACTAATTGAACAAGTCCTAAATGGAGAGGAAAGATTCCTTTTGGGAGGCAGAATGGGAGGAAGCAGTGGTAGGTGAAGTTATAAATGCTGGAAGTTAATAGAAAAGGGAAATAAATGGGTGTTATTTTATCTATGACTTAAGAACTAAAGTTATATACTTAGAATGAGAAGATAGGAAAGATGAAAAGTTATAAGAAAATTGAAAACAATTTTTAACCATCCCAGTGGGGAAAAAAGAAAGGATATTAAAAATAAATAATGAACTGCCTGAAACATAAAGTGTCCAGATGGAGAAGGGGAACCACCACAATTTCCCCAATTTCCCTACAAAACAGAGTCAGCAAGTTCCCTGTCCACTATGGCTCTTGAAATCACTCTTTCTAGGAAGAGAACACTAAAGATGGGAAGTCAGATCAGCTGTCCTATAAAATCAGCTACATTTAAGACAATGTCAGATTTTAAGAACTAGATATTGTGTTTAAGATGAGAGACAAAGTAAATCCTTAGTTTTATCTTCCAGCTCCATGTGCTAATCTTTCTTCCCAGAGGACAGACATACCTTATCTTCATTTCCTTTCTCCTCATCTATTTCTCTCAAATCCTACCCAAGTTATGTCATTTATGAAAAATGGTGCCTGAAAAATGCATATGTGTTGTTGTTTTTTAATCCAACAACATGTGCCTGGAGAACGTTTTGTTTTTACACCATGGTGTCCTAGGTCAGTGCACAGGTTCCTAAGCCAGCCTTAAGCCTGAGCCATCATTCCTGTGAAGGGCAAAGCAGAAATGTTGACAGTGTGAAAGCATTCTGTGATGTGACCAGGTTGATAATCATAACTTGCAATTTTGAAATTTTCCTTTTGGACTTGTAATCTCTTAACTAGCGTTTCATGTGGATTAATAATAAATCAACCTGCATTTGTGAATGAAGTAGAAAGTTACAATTTCAAGTAGCTTCGCTCTCTTCCCCCACACAGTCAGCATTTAAAATTACCAAACATGTAATTAATTCGATCATTTTCTAATCAAAAAATTAGAATAATTTAGATATAGGCTCAGTTTACATTTACCCTTTGCATTTCTTTGAAGAAGCAAATTAATAAACACAATTTCAAAGGTAATTTTTACTTAAATGTATGACTTTGTGTGGAAGTTTGGAGTGGATGTACGCCTGCATAAACATTTCAGTGGTGAGGTAGAACCAATGTGCAGCCCCTCATTCTAAGTGTTACTTAAAGAAGGAATTTTCTCAAACTTGTGCTAAGTTGGATCCGGTCCTATCTCTAGTTGAAAGTCATTGCACTCTAAATATTTTATTAACTCAGTTCATTAGTTCTAACCAGTCTTTGTCATAACTACTTGATTTGTATTTTATTATGTTTACTTCACCATTATCTTTTAAAGTAAAAAATTAACTTTATTCCAATAAAATCCCTGAAGATAGAAGTTTTTATCACCAATGTCAGCTGAGAATACTTTATTTTGTTTATGAGAAACAATTTCCAAAAGCCATGAAAGTTCTGCTACATAGCTGGAATTTGCACTAATTCTGTTCTTCTTTTATGGATTGGTCTGATACTCATAATTTCTTAGTGCTACAGGCGTATGTTGAAGAATTGTTGTATCCAGCCAGGCACTGTGCTGGATGTAACAATCCAGATATGCGCTCTGCCTTTGCGCTGACGGGGCTCTTTCCTCCCTCCCAGACCCCAGCTCCTCCTGTGAGGAACCATCGAGGTCTTGTCCTGTTGGACTCGGCCTAGTGTCCCCACAAAGCAGCCCTGTGACTGCTGCCCCTGAACTGCTATGTCTTCTAGCAGCGTATGCATCACAGTCCTCTTACAAAGTCATCACACACAGTCCATTTTCCTCCTTGGGTCCTGCTCCGAGAGCGCATTTCCGGGCCGCCACTAGGGAGTCATGGGAGTCCGTCCATACAGCTGGATTTCCGGGGGCAAGGAGGAAAGAAGAGGGCTTATTTTCTCTGACTTTAGAGCTATCCAAAGACTGGATTTTAATCCTAAATTTGCATTGCTTCCACATTGAGAAAAAAAATATTATGTCTGGGAGTTGACTGAAATCCTCTGTTTTTGAATACAAGATGAGAAATGGCCTCTTAACAGTTCTTCAGCTTTGGGAAAAGAAATGTTTGAAAACCAACATTTTAAACTGAGATTTCTGAGGAAGAAGTTCTGTTCAGCGGAGGAAGCGGGCTGGAAAGGAAGCGATGGCTGAGTGGGAAGCAGGCGGGCCTCAGGGCAGTGAGCTGCCAGGAGCTTGGGGCTGCAGTGCATGGCAGGGTGTCCCTCAGATGTCACCTAGGGAGGGAGGAGAGTGTGACATGGGGCCAGCTTCTTCCTAATTGTTTTACTTTTAGCCCAGCATAACAAACACAAGGCAGATCTCCCAAACATCCCGGGAGAGTCGAACTGCCTGTGGAAAATCTGCAATCAGAATATCAGCCTGGGCTGGCTTTCAAATACTTTGCATAAATAATAAATTAAAAGGGCAGCCAAGCAGGATATGGCAGGTGAGAAAAACAAAAACGAAGACCAGAAGCAGCCTGAAGATAAGTAGCCAATAAAAACGATCTTTTCAGAGTGCCAAGAACCCTGATTCAAAGGTTTGTGTCAACTTCAGCCTGATTCCTCTCAAGAAAAGCTGTGATGAATGGATAAGAGCAACTTATTATTACCACTTCAGTAGTTGTTTACAAAGTACTTCAAGGTGCTTAGCAGCAGTTCTTTTAAGCTTCTGAAATCGTTTGGGGATGCTAGTAATCTATGTTATAAAGAGGATGAATTATTAAGCAAATGCATACATCAGTCTAGCCAATTATGACAAACTTTGAAATACTAGACTCCAAACCAGTAGGCTCTATTGATGTGTGTCTGCCCACACTACTAATTTAGGATTTGAAGCTAAATTTAACAACCAAAACCTATTATACTTCACATGAGGTTTCATCAATAACTAAGGATTTATGCATGGTTACACACTAAATACATATATACATCACATTTGAAGACAGAATGAAAACTTTAAATAGACTATAAAGTATGACACATCTCCCTAGCCAATTAGCAGGCCACTCCTTGATCAAAACCGTTCAAGCCGAGCAAAGTCATGAGCAGGTGGCCAAGGCTCTGAACCTTGGAAGCAGAGCTTCTCTCTAAGCCCAGGAATCCCAACTGGTTAAAGGCCAAATCAGGACTTTCTTCAAATCTACAAAAACAAAACAAAAAAATCTCTAAGATATTCTGAATCAAAAGTGTAGGGTAGGTTTCTAGGACTCAAAACATAAGTGAATCTCTAACAAAGCTTAATGATGGAAAAATACTATACTTTGCTGACAATTTCCAAACATAAGCACTGCTCCCTAAGTAAGAATTGGAGTACTAGTAGAAACCTAAACGGTTAAACTATTGTTGAACCCTGCTTCCTGGGTGGGACCTTTCAGGACTCTTTGAGTCTCTTGCTTGTTAGGAGCAGTATTAAATGAGGTTTTGTCTTTCTCTAATGTGAATGTGATTGCACTTTTTGCTTTGGGAAGTATGACGCTCAAGAGGTAAGGAATTTTCCCAACATCATACAGCAAATAAATGACAGTTGTAATAGAATTCAAGTAGCTTCAACCAATAACTAGAAATAACAATCCTTTGGCTAACATTCTTGAGAATGATTTTTAATCCTTCACATGACTTTTTACATTTGATTTTCCCACCTATAATGTCAATGTTACTGTCATTGTCTTACATATGAAGAATGAAGCACCATGTGGCTATGCAATTTCTCTAAGGTCATACGTGGCCAGTAAATATGGAGAAGGGAGTGAAATTCAGTCAGCCTGACTCTACAGTACATAGTCTTAACCACTGTACCCTCACCTTTTATTTCTTTACCAACTTTTTTTTTTTTTTTGGTACTGGGGATCGAACTCTGGACCTTGCGCTTGCAAGACAGATACTAACTTCTTTATATAACAATTTGTGAGTATCTTGTCTATCAGATACAATAATTGACCAGTTGTAGAGTAAGAGTCCTCCTCTAGACTCATAGACAAACACACTACTGCGTCCTTTTGGTCAGTCAGTTTCTAACCAAGCTCTTCTCAGAGGAAGTCCTTATAGTACCCACAATTCCTGACGTCACTTATGGCCTCTTGGTTTGAGATTTCCTGACTCCCCTCGCTTTCACATTAATTGTACTTAGGCATAGTCTCCATGTATATAGTTTTGTTTTTGTTTTTGTTTTTTGGTACTGGGGATCGAACTCCAGTCCTTGCACTTGGACAACAGGCAGCAAAACCACTGAGCTAAATCCTAGGCCCTATAGTCATTTTGTGGAAACACAAAAACTCATGTCAGCCACCCTTCCCATCCATTGCTTAAATCCTGTCTATGTTATTCTTGCCAGGTGTTCTGAAAATTTGAAACATCCTGTGATGCCTCATTCCATCATGGGCAGCTTGAAATGTGAGAAATTTCCTCCTCATCCTGAGATTAAATCTGACCATAGTTTCCTTTTATTTTCCTTAGTTATAACATTTAAATCTAATCTGTCTTTTCTTATTTTGCACACCTAATTAAAACTAATGGAACCTGTCTCCAGAAAAAAAGTGTAGATGCACAGAAAGGTTTTGTAAACAATTTCTGGGGATTGCAGATACCCCCAAGCCTACCAATGGTCTATGAAACTTAAGGTTAGAAATTCTTCCAGTAGTATCCCTTCAAATTCTGTAAGACAAGTGCTTTTCTTCTCTATATTTATGCACTGTGTCCAAGTACATGAACTTCTGTTCTCTTCCCACACAGTTGCATCTGCTTATATTTTGACCACTCATTTCAGCCCACAAAGACCTTTCTGCATACAATTTTATGATTTAAACTATTTACTTTTCCTCCTTCAATTTGCTTTTAAGCCTCATCAGCTGCTCTATATTTTTACTAGAGCCATTGGCAAAGATATGGACCAGAAAATCGCTGGAAATAGAACACTGCAATTAGCAGCTAGCAACCTGCCTCCTGAAGGGTATCACTCAGTTGGGTGGGAAGGGCCCATTAATTTTTTTTACAGAGATCATGTACTGAAACTAAAGTACGTGAGCACACAAGGAAGTGCACAAACAAAATATAATCATATGCAGTTAACTTTAGCCCACAAAGAAAACTGCTTTTGTCCTGATTTCTTCTAGGTTGGGTTAGTTTAGCAATTAGCCTAACCAGCTCAGGGGATATGAAAACATATGAGAGCCACATGATTGAGGGGCTAAGAACTGATTGCAAAATTTCCTTTACAGTTTAGTATGTGACCTGAGGAAACCCACGCATTTTCCCAGGACTGAAGACCAAGAATATTCTAGCCCTCCCAAGCGAACAGAGTGGCTACCCATTGGCTGCCTCTTTTGGCTCAAAAATTCTCATGACCATGAAGTTAAATACCATTCTTTAATAGTTTAATTTATCTTTCTATCTTTCTTTCTGTATTGAAGATGGAACTCTTCAAACTGAGCTGCATCCCCAGCCCTTTTTTATTTTTATATATTTAGACAGGATCTTGCTAAGTCACTGAGTTGCTAGTCTGGGCTCAAACTTTCAATCCTCCTGCCTCCGGCTCCCAGAATGCTGAGGTTATAGGCAACCACCACCATACCCAGTAAATTTACTTTCTTTAAGGCAAATGCTTTCAGAGTAACCTTTACTTCTGGTGTCCCAGAGTTTTGTGGACAAATTCACATTGCCCAGGGCCAGGGATTTAGCTCAGTGGTTCCACCACCTGCCTCGCAAGTGGAATGTCCCAAGTTTGATCCCTGGTACCAAAAAAAAAAAAAAAAAAAAAAAATTCACGTTGCCCTAGTCTATGTACTTTGTAGACTTTATAAATTAGGTCAAATCCTTTCTAGTGCTTTTTTGTTTCAGAACTAAGAGTTTTAATGAAGTCAGAATTGTAAATAGAAAGAAAACTGAAAAATCCTGCCAGAGGACTCTGCTATTAACTAGCTAAGTGATCATGAACAATTCAGCTATCTTTTCTCAGTCTCTTCTGATATGTAACAGGAAGGAGGTTGGCTACTCCTCTAATGTTTATTCCAGTTTTCAAACCTCTGTTACTCAAATTTTGTTAAATTAGAAGTGTGCATTAAACTATCAGAGATAAGACAAATAGCATTTGGATGCCTTTCAATACCTTACACTTTAATAAATTCTAAAGCATTTTGTTATACACAAAGCCTAGCCCACAGTATAATTCCACCCCATTAATGATATATATGGTCAGAAGATATAATCCCTCTAATCCTAAACTTGGTTGGAAACACTGCGGGAATTTTTTAAACTGCTTTTACCTAGATCTTGCCCCCGAATATTCTGATTTAACTGATAAAGGGTGAAACTAGATGGACCCACAAGATTATAGTAACTTCTCTAGGCATAAACAACTGTTCTCAATTCTCCCTGCATATAAGAATCACCGGCTGAGTTTTCCACCTTGCCAACCTCCAGATTCTGATGTAACCGGGCTGTGGGACCTGGGCACTGATGTACTTAAGACCCCCTGGGTAACTGTGATGTGCAGTCAGGGTTGAGAACCACTCTTCTAATTGCTACCTCATTAGTCGTAGCTAGTGGAACATGTGACCTCCTACTCTAAACCACACTGGCCACGCATTCAGTGGAAAAAACTTGGACCTCATTACAAGGTACAGATCTACTTCCATCACATCAACTAGTGCCAACTTCTTGCTTTTTCCCAAAGACCATAACCTTCTTACCTTGTCAGTTAACCAGCACTCCCTGTTCTGGGATTTTACTGGCCTTTTGATCTCTCAAATGCTTTTCATATTGTATCCCATGCCTTTGTATAACCTGTGTTTGCAACAATCATCCACTCTGCCTAGTATTTTGCATACTTTGCCCAGTACTCCAAACTTTTGCTGCATCCTGGATTATCCCGATCAAATGTCTCCTCTGATTCTGATCAGCTACTATTAAAGGAAATCTAAGAGATATCAAGCTGAAAAAACTCTGCCATTGTTGCCAGCAATAACCAAATGCTAGGCATGTACAGCAAGGGAATTGAACACACACATAGACTCACACTTATGCACTAGAATGATTGCTAGAACTGTGATGCTTTCTTCCATGAAGCACTGGCTGTAGTTCCAGCCACTTACTTTAAGAAACACAAAGATCAATCTGAAAAAGCACAAAGATGAGAACTGAATACTACCAAGTCCATTAAGGCATTCCCAAAAGAAGATGAAAGCAAAGACTACAACTTTGTAATAGAAAAATGAAGGCAGAGGGTGGATCATTATAAAACAGTAACTGCAATCATATTTTTGTCTCAAATATAGAATACAGAAGGCAAAAACAATGTTCAAAGGAAAAATAAAAGGCAATATTGCATAATAAGCACAACAAAATCTTAAGGACCTTATACAAGGTAAAAATAAGTGGTTTCATTAAAGGCTTAGATTAATGTCATTATTGATTGATTTATAATGAATTTTACATAATAATAAAATACTAACATCTGGGGAGAACTTTACAAGCTTTTAAAGCATTTTCATGTGCATATTATTACTCAAATTCCTTTTGAAAGAGTTACCAGGGTCCAGAGTATGTTCTAGAAATTTTGAGGCTGGCTTTGTCAGGGAGCCACCAGCCCCTTCCACAAAGCTCTCTGAACAGGAATCTGAAAGGAACCACTGTGCTGGCCAGACTTCCTGCAGTGGTCTTTATGACTAGAGGTGGATTGATCATGAATCTAATGAAGTGTTAAGCTTTCACCTCCTTGCAGCGCCCTAGGAAGAGCCCAGGCAATGGGTTTCCATACTCACATGTTTTGTCCTATGGCAAAAGTAAATTATTGTGGTTTGCTGTAATTCCTCTTCATTCTGAATATTGACTTTAAGTACCTGCTCTGTATTTGTAACTTGGTATTCTTCTTCTTAAACACAGATCCACTCCTGTGACAGCCCATTCATTACTTCTAAGTCGTAGAGTCCCACTAACCCCCACATGACCATCAGTATCTCTTTGTGCTCCAACTCTCTCTCCAGCCACACTCAGCCTTTGAGGCTTAGCTGTCTCTGGCTCTCTCCTCAGCAATCTCCCTCACTGCTGATGACCATCTCTTCACAGAAACTATCTTTCCAAGGACAGACAGAGCATCAGGTGATACTTTCCAATCCTTCCCTTACTCTCTCTCTCTCTTTTCAAAGGTTTTATGATAACTATACATATTTATGGGCTATAATGTGATGTTTCCATACATGCAATATATATTGTGTAAAGATCAAATTAGCCTATCCATCACTTCAAACATCTATCATTTCTTTGTGGCAACAACATTCCTCTCTCATAGTTCCTTCCCTGTACCATTTCCCTTCCTTTTCTTTGTCCTTGAAGGAGTTGAAGAACTCAACTTCTGTGCTGGAACTCCAACCCCTTGTGTGCAGAGAACTAGTTGTCCCTTCCCAGCCTCCCCCCACCTGAACCTCTCCTTCCAGTCCCCTCCCTTCTCCCCTCCTGGGAACCTTCCCCACTGCCCTTGAGCACACTCAGTGCGTGGCACTCTTCACATCTCATTTAGCTACTTCTCACTTCTAAATTTTCAGGTCTTTCATCAAAAGAAAAAATAAAGCAAGTATTGAAAATGCCATTTGTCCTGAGTTGCTTTGGCCCACACACCCCAGAAGAAAAGCCACAAATCCTTATGGCATCTGTGCCTGGGCCAATCTCAGGAACATCCAGTGCCCTCCTTTGTGTAGAAGTTGCCAAAATAGACACCAGAAAGCACAAAAAAGAGAAAACACAGTGTCTGTTTTTCCTTCCATAAAGTGTGGCTGAGTGCACCTGGAATTCTAGTCAGCCTGAGCAGGGCAGAAAGGGTGGTCCGGGGAGGTGACTTGCTCCACACATAGGGACCACAGAACCCAAACCGGAAATGCTACTTGGGGCTGACTTCAGAAGGTCAGCCACACTCTACACTACCCAGTCAGCACAGGAAAGGGGAAATTTTCATTTTTAAAAGATTTCAGTAATACAAACTCAGGCTTAAAGGTCTTTCATCCTGTAAATTTTATCTAGAAAATATAATTAAGGAGGTTATATTAGTCACTAAATTTTTTGATCATCATAGATTTTCTGTATTAGTTCTCGATGATAATTCCGGGACAATGTTTAAAATATGTTACAATGTTATGGTATCTCTTAATTTTCCTCTCAGCAAAAATTTCTTAACAGTTCAAGACAGATTTAAATAAAGACTTTAAGGGGTTGAGGGGAGGGGAGGGGAATGAAAAACAAGTCAAGATATATCATGTACAGGTACAAATTTCCTGTGATGAATGCTATCATTATGTGTATCTAAAGTGCACCAATAAAATTTTTAAAAATAAAGATTTTAATAACGAAGCATTTAAATGAGAGTCCCTGGGTGGGATCAGCATTGTGGTTGAATAAAAACAGAGTCTGCCAAAAAAAAACAAAAGTGAAGGAATTGAACTTTGCCTTAGATTTACTGTAGGAATTTGAGGTAGTTTAAGGCTACATATTTTGTTCAACATATTAAATCCCACAATGTTCATGGAAACCCAAGAAAGTCCACTTCTTCTCACTAAACATTGTTATTACAGTAAACATCAGTGCTGCACTCAAGTGGCACATTTTCACTTATTCAGAAACACCCTACGCTTATTTCCTGGGTGCAAGATATTTAGTAATTAAAATAAAATAATGAAGAAACACACAGGCTTAGATTTTATGTGTATATATTGCTAGCTCCCTAGTATTGAGTATAAATTAGTAACCATAATATGTTAGTGTTTAAAAAATACTAGATATGAATTACAGCCAAGACGTGTGAATTTCTGACAATTCTAACACTCTTAACATAGAAACGTCTTAGTTACATATATGTACCCTACTATTCTTCTACTCATTATTACCACCCTGGGGACTTATTTTCAACATTATGAAGTGCATACTCCCTAGAAAGCTCAATAATGTTAAGCTTAATAATGACTAGGGTGGAATTCAGTCCGTTATTAATATTGGCCATCTTCCACTCATTATTTAGCTGAGTTTTTACAAGGCTACATTGCTTCAGGCTAGAAGAAACAATTGTCCTCACAAAAACAAAGGTTACATTCCTTACCATGTCAGACAGAAGGCTTGTATACAGCACAACAAAAAGTCCCTAAGAGAGTCAAGATATCCCGGCTGAAGACAATAACCAACATGACAAGCTAAAGGATTGGATTGGTTCCTTATATTTCTTCACAATGGAAATTGACTCGCATTTGGCAGAGGTGTCAGGACCACTTAGGGGATATACAGACTATAAAGCCATTCTAGACTGAACATCATGGAACACAGCAGCATAAGTTGGGTAGCCCCACCTGTTTCATAGCACCAGCCTCAGGAGTCATCTTCAAAATCTCACAAAGGTATCCTAGCACACTAGGACTAGAATTAGTAAGTATTTGTCCCAAAGAATTAAAAACAATTTCGGCCGAATCACCCCGCTGCAGACAGGCAGGTCTGCCCATGCCCTACAGAGGTCCCAAGTGGCACGGAACATGCCGAATCAGCCTGCTGCAGACAGGCAGGTCTGTGCACACCCTACCGAGGTCCCAAGTCACACGGAAGATGCCAAATCACCGCACTGCAGACAGGCAGATCTGCCCATGCCCTACCAAGGTCCCGAGTTGCGCGAAAGACACCGAATCACCCCGCTGCACACAGGCAGCCACCTGGTTCCACACTACAAAGACACAGAGGACACCAGACCACCAGACCAAGGTACTGAGTTCCGCTGCCCCTGGCCCAGAGGTAGGGGCTTCTGAGCCATCGTCCCACTGCTCCTGGTCCAGGGAAGGGGCTTCCAGGTCGCCATCCCTCCTGCTGCTCCCAGCCCAGAGGAAAGGGCTTTTGGGCAACCTTCTGTCGCACTGCCCCTGGCCCAGAAGAAGGGGCTTCTGGGCCATCATCCCGGCCACCACTCCCAGCCCAGAGGTAGGGGCTTCTGAGCCACCATCCCACTGCTCCTGGTCCAGAGGAAGGGGCTTCCCAG
>NW_004624899.1:691473-729066 GCF_000247695.1 Heterocephalus glaber | reverse complement strand
CTGAGTTCGATCCCCAGTAAAAAAAAAAAAGTATATTTTCATCTTATTAAAAGAAGAACAGATTAGAGACTCCCAGAAGATAGGTTTATTATCCTGGAGGATGAGAGAGATTTCCTAAAACAAAAGACTGAAATCTTAGGGACACAAAGGAAGATTAAAATGTTATCTTGAAGGCCAGGAGAGACTCGTATGGACTGGAAAGGACACCTCATCTCTTCCTGCTCCTTCGGTGGTGGCAGGATTAGAAAAAGGGAAGATAGGTTCGGTTGTCACCAAAGAATTCTGACTCCCTGGCACAGAGAAGAGGCACAATCTGATAAGGCAAAAAAGTATCAAGAAGTACCTTAGGCCACAAAGAGGGAAAGAAAACCAAATGAGTAACCTTAAATGTCGAGAGAGGTGTGCAAAATGCAGATGTAATGGGAAAAAATGAGGAAGATCAGCCTAAAATGCTCCAAGCATTATTGTGTAACTAACAGAAACAATGAGTGAGCAGAAACTATAAGAAAACATGAGGTAAGGAAAAATATTTTCAGGGGAAGGGGTAGCAGTTGGTCAGTAGTAACAAGAGCAGTACAGGCAGACAGAAAGGAGCTGAGCCACCATTAAGACTGAGAATTAACTCTGCTGAAACTGAGCCTTGAAATAACCCAGTTTCCAAAATGTGTTTCTCTGCCCCTCCCTATGAGGCCTACATGTTGTGCCATTCTTGTGTTTCCACGAAATTTCTGTGAAATTTCTACAAATATCTTTACAGTAAATCTCCAAGTACTGGAGGGACTCCGATAAACTCATCTCTCTGGCAAACAAAATCACCCAACGCATCTTCCCAACATTTCTAAGAAGTGAACGCCAGCCCTTACAGTGTGTGGCCAGAAGTGAGTGAAATCCTTCAGGTACATTGGTCAACGAGGAGGAGACTGTTGGATCTTGGCTGCCTTGTCACTGAGGTAGAATCGCAGAAATTAGGACAGAACAGACACGAGGAAAATTGTACTTTTAAGAAAAACTACAGCTTTGAGACACAAGCCCAGTTAATTTTTATTTTCTTTTCCTCTCTTCTCCCAAGACACAGGAAGCCTGGGCAATCCTCTTTTACCTGGAGTTGACCACCTCTTTTCACCCGTAAATTGTGCTTATCCTCAAGGAAACGACAGTATGAGTGGACAGCAGATCTCACTCTCAAACACGTGTAAATGGTTTGCATTCTGACCTGTGCTGCCAGAGGAGTGACCTGACAGGCGGTAGGGACACATATCCTAGATCACCCATCTTGAAGACATCCCCAAGCCCCATAATGATAGTAGCTCTGGATATAACGCACCTCTCTTTCTTGAAAGCCCTCACTGTATTTCTTTGAATGTGCACTGTTTAATTTTCTGTCTAATAAATCCCTTTATGGCTCTTACTAAAGCATCCTGAAAACTCTTTTTCCAGGACAGGAGTAGGCCCATCTGCAATTTATTTCTATGGCTAAGGTGGGTTTAGACAGCTCCTGGGACCCTGTTAGTGACACCACCACTGCTTGTTGACTAAAGCCTTCAATTTTTTTGCATATCGATGTATTTGTTTGATACGTAGTTATTGGGCTCTTGCTAGGTGCCAGGTACAGCTCGAGGCACTGGAGATGCAAAGGTAAACACAGTCCCTGCCCTCTTGGAGCTTTCCATAGAGGGAGGGTCTTGGCATGCAGACCCTGAGCAAATCCTCATGCTCATGAAAGCATCCTCCTTCCACCTTCTGATGCCAGGAAGACAGCAGGCCCCAGGACTCCCTCCCAAGAAAGTCAATATCCTGACCACTATCAATACATTATCCCTGTTAACTGCAGTCAGTGTAAAAGGCTTAAGCCTCTCAGGAGATTACACACCCAAAAACCCTCATCTTATGGGGCTATAATTTCAGCTTTTACCCCCACCTCCAACTCCTCCAGCCTTTCCTGCCCCTTAAAGTGCTCAGTCCAGCCAGCTGTCGGAGCGTTCACCTGTAACCTCAGTGGGTTGGGAGGCGGAGGCAGGAGGGTCACAAGTTTGAGGTCGGCCTGAACTACTTAGTGAGATCTGTATATGATTGAACAGGTGAGTAGGAGCTGTGGGTGTGACTCAGTGGTGAAGCATTTGCCTAGTGTGCACAAGGCCCCTGGGTTAAATCATCAGCACCCACCCAAAAGGAGATCAGTCTATCTTTATAAAATTTATTATCTTGCAAATTCTCACAAACGTTCCTATCACCTTCGTGCTGCAATTTGGCCTCTTAAGTGTTTTTCACTGCAGTAGCTTATCTCTCTGGGCCTGGAGATGAGAAGTGAGCCCTTCTTGCTCCTCTTCTGCATATTTTCCCACTCCTCTCCCTAATCCTTACACACACACACACACACACACACACACAGTTTTGAAGCTCATATCGTCAAACTAAACTATCCATTACTTTCCATACGGGAGTCATCTACTCATCTGCCCTTCGTCTGTCCCTTTCAAACTTCTTCCAACACTTCCACCCCACTCCACACCTGCTGCTCTTGGCTAATGACAGTACTGCCCCATTCAATGAGAAAATGGGAGCAATCAGAACAGAACTTAAATGATCTCTTCAGAGCTACCTGCTAATTACAACAGAACCATTTTTGTCACTATTCATGAACAATTTTCACTCTTATCTAAAGTACCCAATCTAGGGCAGTGTGCTTCTGCTATCCTTCCGTTTGTCCCATACAGGATCTATTTTGGGGGTGTTTCCCAACAGCTCGCAAAATATGTTACAGATTTTCCCATCTAAAGCCCTTTGACTTTAATTTCCCCTGTAGTTTCTGGCCTATTTCTCCATACTCCTTTACATGATACGTACTCTATCACTAATTGTTCTCTTCTTGAACCTATACCAATCAAAGTTTTGCCCCTAAAATTCCATGCTTATAGTCCTTTTCAAGATAGCCAATGAGATCTCCACGCTGAGAAATCCAATGCTCCCCTCAGCCCTCATCTCATTTTACCTATCATCCATGCTCAACCTACTACTTGCAACATTTTCTCCAGCTGGTTTCCAGGACATCACACTGTCCTGCTTTTCCTCCTACATTACTGACTCTCTCCTCTCTTGTCCTCTTCTGTTGATTCTTATCAACATCCTTGCTTCTAAATACTTGAATCAGCTTTACACATTCTCTTCTCTAATTTACTTACTTTTTGGGTAAGCTCACTGTATTAGTCACTTTCTTCCTGGCTAAGACACAATACCCAACACCCACAACTGAAAGGAGGAGAAATTTATTTAGGCTCACATTTCAGTCCATGGTCTGCTGGCTTCAAAGCAGGATGGCATGGCAAGGGGCATGGCAGGGGAAATGTTGTTCATGACATCTGAGAAGCAAAAAGAGTCAAGGGAGGAGCCAGGAAGGGAGATAGACCCTTTCAGGCCATACCCCCAGTAACCTGACTCTTTCAACCAGAACCCACCTCCTAACAGCAATAGATTACAGGCTCCAAAGCCTATTATCCAGCCAACTACCAAGCAGATTTTGAGGAGCAGATCTGAACCATAATATTCATCCCATCTTTTGGCTTTGACCAGCATTTATGTGCCAGACTCACAAACTTGTATATGAGGCCGAGACCTAGGATGACCAGCTCATCCCAGTCTTCCTGGAACTTCCTTGGTTTAGTATGCCCTGTGTCCTAGGCACTTCCTTAGTCCCAGGTAAAACCAGTATAGTAGTTGGGCATTCTGCTCTGACTTCCCCTCAAACTACAGACTCATAAATCCAAATTCTCTAACTCTATTTGGTATGTAATAAGTATATCCAGACTGACCCCTAAGCTTTCTTGCCAAATGTGCTTTTCCCATGGACTTGCCCACATCAGTAAATAAATATTCCATTTTTCTAATTATACCATGTACCTTGATATAATTCTTGATTTTTTTTTCTTTCTCTTGAAACACATACCAAATCTATCAGTGTACCCCGTTGACATTCTCTCAAAAATACATAGATGCCGGAGACTCCTTCAGAAAGTCTCTAGTCCCCACCTGCTCAGTGTGCAATACAGACCTGAGAAAAAAATACAGTAAGAGACAGAACTGGGAGAGAAAGCGGGGTGCCAGGACTACCAATGCCAGTGCAACTGACAAAGGTGCTGGCCAGTCCCAGGCACGACTTTACTGGCAATCAATTGGGTTAAAGGCAAGCTACAAGTGGTTTCTATGGAAATCAATGTAAACAAAGCTCATACAGGACAAGACAAAGCATTCTCAAATTAAGAACAGAATAGACAAAATATATGGTTGTAATTAGAACACTGTCCTTCTAGTCAGGAGGTTTTAGTTGTGGAAACAGAATTTGGGTGCGAGTTACTCTGACCTCGGCACGTAGGCTTTGGCCAGACTCACTTCTATAAACAAGCCAGTTGTGAGGTTAACTTCACAGCCTGCCTTGGGCATAATCAGTATTACTGTCCTCTGCATCTCCCCCTTCCCTGTTTGAAAATGGCAGCTGCATTGGGTCTGGTGATCTTGGTAGGTCCCAGGGCTGTAGCACGTGAGGGGAGTTACTCAGATGTAGCCTTTGCATGGCTCTCAGCAGGGGTGTCACATAGTGCTGCTTGCAGTGAAACCATCATCTTGGTCCATGATTGTACATTCTGGGATGATGGCCACAGCATCATTATTTTCTGTTGAAAAATAAGCGTCCCCCTGCCCTTATGTTATTAATTTTATTGAGCCATTTACCTTTTAGTTAGGACACACTTGACAACACTAGTGTCTAGGAATGTCTATAGATCTATCTTTGTACATATTTACTTTCCATAAGTGGATCTAACAATTTTAAAATGAAAGTAACAAGATCTAATTGAACTTGTGGAGGTAGCTATACACACCCCCCCTCATTTTTTTATGTAATCATGTACTTAGGAAAAGGTGGGTACACCCAACCATGGCTTAGCCCCATGAGTTATCCAATGGACCTGTGTCTAACTGACTTAGCTGTCTATAATAATTTCCCTTATAAAGAGCATCTCCAACTGCGGTTAAGGGAGAAAGGACATAGTTTCAATCCAACTGCTTTGAGCTGAGAAGGGTCGATGTAGGGAAGACCATAGGTAGGGGCTTTCATAGGGAGCTAATTTAATAGGCCTTAAATAAAATCCATGTTACAATTTAGCAATTATAAACTCTTTTTATAGAGTCAGTCTAGTGAATTTTGATTAAAAAAAATAGCACATTTGTTGTTGATTTTTTGTTTGTTTTGGTACTGGGGATCAAACTCAGGACCTTGCACTTGAAAGGCAGGTACAGTGCCACTGAGCTAAATCCCCGACCCCTGTTGTTGATTTTATCTATATGATTACTTGGAGTTTGAAAGCCCATAGGCAAAAATAAACACATTTTTTGAGAAATTAGAACATTATAATCAAAGTATAAGTACTAAAATAAAAAAGCAGGTTGGGGAAGGAGCCATGTTTAGAAACTGTTTTTAAAGGACTAAAATGGTGATTGTAACCTGCTGGCTCTTAGACCCTTTTATTAATGGAGGTTATCTATAAGTCTGATATTTTGTCATACTATTTTTTAAATTTTAGCTGTAAAAAGATTACAAATTTAATAATTTTTTTAAACAATTTTAGCTAAAAAATTTTAAAACTCTTGTTGAGGTTTATAAATTTTACCATAGTTTTTTCTATTGACCCATAATGGGTGAGTCACCAGTGTAGTTGGAAACTGCCAGTAGGGGTCAGCAATTGGAGCTCCTTGTTATATCCAGCTTTATTACTATGGTCTTCACTTCATTTATTTTTGGATTATACTTTTCGACTGGGTGTTTAAGACTAAGCTAAGGTGAGACCTATATTAATTAAAATTAACCTCTTGCTGTCTATCAAGGTCAATTAAGTCTCCACAGACATTACTTTGAACCCTGTATACAGCTTCTCAGCTCCTGTCAGCGTCAGCCATGAGCATGTGTCACAGCCTTGCTTGATCATGTTGCTTTCTGTGAAAGCGTGGGAGATTTTTCCCTACGAATGACACTCCTTGGCACACTATTGATTCTTATCTTTTTGACGTCCAACAATCTCCCTGCTCAGGAGGTTGGGTGACTTACCAACTCTACTTGGTATGTATAAGTATAACCAGACTGACCCTTAAACTTTCTTGCCAAATATGCTTTTCCCATGGACTTGATCACATCAGTAAATACATATTCCATTTTTCTAATTACACCATTAACCTTGATATAATTCTTTTTTTGTTGTTGTTTGTTTGTTTGTTTGTTTGGTAGCGGGGATTGAACTTGAGTCCTTGTGCTTGTGAGGCAGGCAGCGGAACCACTGAGCTAAATCCCTGGCCCAACTTTGATATAAGTCTTGATTTTTTTCTTTCTCTTGCAACACATACCATATCTATCAGTATATCCCGTTGGCATTCTTTCAAAAATATATAGATCTGACCAGTTCCACTGTTCCATACCTGATCCAGCCACCATCCTGTCTTGCCTGGATTAGTGTAGACAGGTTCCTAGTTGTTGTCCCCACTTCTGTTCTCTCATAGCCACACAGTTTATTCCCCACACAGAAGCCATCATAATCCCTTAAAAATGTAAATCAGATCACATCTCTTGCTCAATTGAACAATTACTTCCCACTCGTTCTCACCAAAAGCTGAATCTTTCACATTGACCTTCCAGGTCCTCCATGACTAGATCACTCTTTCTGTCCTTATCTCCTGCAATTTTCCTTCCCATTTACTCTGCACCAACTATGCTGGTCTTTGGCGTGGAGAATACATACCTCTGTCAAGATATTTCCACTTACTCTTCTCTGTCTCTCTGGAGCACTCTTCCTACAGGCATCTGCAGTGCTCACTCTCTGTGTTAGTTTCCTTTTCCTTTCTGGGCCAAAAAATCCCTGACACAATGTAAAGGTGGAAAAGGTTTGTTTTGACTCATGGTTTCAGTCCATGGTTGGCTGGCTTGAAGGCAGAAATATCACAGAAGAAGAATGTGACAGAGGAAACTGCTCACCTCATAGCAGCCAGGAACCATAGCCAGAGGGGACAGGGTCTGGGACAAGCATACACCCTTCCAGGTTATGTCCTCAGTGACCTCCTTCTAATCAGGCCCCCGCATCCTAACAGCACACTTCCGGTTAGTGCCCCATGATCAAATCACATTTCTAAAGCCCCACCTCTGAACACGTGAGCCTTTTGGGAGACATTTTGGACCCAAACCATAGCACTCTCTGAACAAGTTTAAATGTTACTTTATCAGTTCATCCCTACTTCAGATAGCATAAGCTTGAGCTGATACTCAGGCACTTCCTATCTTCTTTCTCTGATGCATTTTTTTCTGTACTTATCACCAATGGACTCACTATATATTTTGTTTCTGTGTTTATTATCTGTCTCCTGCATTACTGGTCTTTAAAGGGAAATTTTACTGTTTTATTTGGCATATACCCCCAGAACTTATAGCCTGGCACATAATAAACATTCAGCAAACTGGTAAGTGGATTATAAATTTAGATGGGAGCTCCAAAAGGAAAGAGCAGTTCTACAGGAACACATACCTCAGTGTGGAGAGTTGGGGAGGCTGCTTTGACATAGATCTGAAGAACAAGTGAGTATGCATTAACCACAGGGAGAGGAAGAAAGAACATTTCAGACAGATGGAATGATGTGTGCAAAGGCTTTGCCATGGGAAGCTCCATGGCATGTCTGGAGTTAAAAGAAAGCTCAGAGATTAATAGTAATAGCAAATCTTTCAGAGCTTTCAATGATAAACAGCCCACTGTGGCATGCGTGCTATAGGTTTGCCCCCACTGGATTATAGTATGGAGGGAACACAGAGATTGCTAGGAGCCAAAGCTGGGGAGAAATACAGAGACATGATTTTGATTTCTACGTGAGAGAAATAGAAAGACATTAGAGCAATGTAGTCTGGAGTGAATGTGCACATAACACAATCATATTCAGGTTGTTGTGTTTTTTTTGCAGTTAAACTTTTTACTTTAATAAAATCAGAATATCTGCAGCACAGGCAGTGCTAGCATCTAAACTAATACAGTAAGCAATTACTAAAGCTACAGTGACTTGTTCAGATTCTACATTGAGCAAGTTTAACTCCTTTCTTACATGATTTTTGAAACTTTAAGTGAAAATATTGCTTGCTGATATATATGCAGGTTTTGAAAATATAATTCAGGCTGGTATGTTAAACAAGTTGGTGAAGGCCAAAGTAAAAATACTGAGAGCAATTAGATCACAGCAATAGTTCAGATGAGAATTTGTGGCTCCTTAGGCCAATAAAATACTGTTGGAAAGAGTGACAGATTCTGAAATTGTAGTAGGTAAAATGGCAGGGATGTGGAATAGATTAGAGATGGTGGCAGAGAGGTGAAGGGGAAGAAGTTTTCAACAATGAATCCTAAATTTACTAACAAAACAGATGGCAGAAACATTCCCAGATTGGAAGAGAAACAAGCTTGGAAGAGATGCTTTAACAGCTTAATCTTGTACATTTCATTAATCACTTTTTCATCCTTAGACAAAATACCCAACACTCAAAACAGTAGAGGTTTATTTTGGCTGATGGTTTCAATTGCTCCAAGCCAGAAACAGCATGATGAAGGGGAATGGCAGAGGTCAGGTGCTCATGTCACAGCAGCTAGGAAGCAGAGAGAAGGTACTTGGGACAAGAACACACCCTTCCAAGACATGTCCCCAGTGACCCACTTGCAACAAGGCCTCACTTCGTGAGAGCACATTCAGCTACTAAACTCATCAATAGATAAACCTATTGACGAGTATAGCAACCCCATGAACCAATTGTCTTACAAACACCTGAGTCTTGGAGGGGGGTCATTTTAGATCTGAACCTTAACATATATGTTGAGTCCGAAGAGCCTTTGTGACATCTAACTCAATGGTAAATTGGTTGATCTGTTGAGCTTAGAGGACTGAAGGTATGAGTAAAGAACTGGACTGGAAAGATCTATTTGGGAGCTATTATTATAAATATGATCACGAAACCCTGAGACTAATGAGATGGTCAAATGTTTGCATGAGTTCCTGCTAAACTGTATCTTTGCAATTCTGTACTTGCATAGATAACTTTTCAGAAAAAGGTTTTTTGATTATGATTTCATTCTTATTTAATTTCACCATTGTCATCTGTTATTTTTTATTGATACCAGAGTGTTAGCATCCTTACTCTTTCCTCTACATGTCCTATTCCTCTTCCTGTCAGCTACACGCTTACCTTTTCATAATGTAAGGTTATTATTTACATACTGTCCTATAAACACAGCAAAGCCTTCCATGTTTTGTTCATAGGTGATGTAAATATGCAATTAAATATGTGGTGTGATTAGTGAAGAGCTATCCCAGCAGGCAGGTGAAATGTACCAAATGCCCGCTGTCTCTCCACCTGCCTGTCTCTCTTCACTGAGACACCTCCCTCTGGTATATTTTCTTTCTGGTTTATTTGGCCCAAGCTTTGTGCCCTATATCTTTCCTATACCCTGAGGTTGTGCCTCCGACTCCTTTGAAATCTAGCAACTGGCAAGACTCACTCTGCAGGTGGGAGGCCTCTAGAATACGCAGTCATTCTCCTCGTTAATGGAGCCTAGCTAGTGATCTGGATTATTCAGGTGGGCTAATATAATCATAAGGATCTTTATAAGGGAAAAAAGGAAGCAGGAAATTAATCTATATTCTCTACTTTCTTGACCAAAGAAGGAGGGGATCAGAGAGATCTGAAGATGCTATGCTGCTGACTTTGAAGGTCAGGGTAGAGGCAGAGACCATGAGCATCTACCTAAAAGAAAGGGGAAGAAAGTGGACTGCCTCCCAAAGCTTCTGAAGGAGCCCTAATTTCAACGCAGCTGAAATCTATTGCAAACTCCTCACCTTCAGAACTACAAAGTAACAAATTTGTACTGGTTAGCCTTCTCTGATAATTTGTTACAGAAAAAATAGGAAACTGTTATTTTACAACATTTAAAAATCAGGAAATTTAATGTTTTCTTAAAAAATCTTAACTTTCTGGCTCTCTTGGAAAATTGGGAAATCTGCCGATGCCGGCTCACCTTCAAAGGCAGAAATTGAGTGGATAGCAACAGCTCCTTTTCGGAGAATGGGGTCTACAGTTCCCCACCATTCCTCCCTTCTCTGCATTCTCACATGCTGAAAGCTAAGAGTCGGGTATGGATTACTATCAACTGGGCTCTTGTGATTTGCAGCTGGCTGGATTCACATAACTGCTGTCATCACTAGTAATCATACCACTCTTCCCTGGCCTTTGACAGACTTGAACAATTGCCTAAATAGTCATTTCAAGTTTTAAAAGCTCCCAGTGGAAGAAGGGTACTGCTTTTATCTCCACCCTGAAAAGCGCTGAACAGATAAACATTTCGGAAAGAAGCAGGAAGAAGAGGTGAGTCTATCTACAGACAAATGGGAAGAAACGACATCAAGTAAGTATTGTCCATGAGGAAGCACCATATGTGCTTTATTTTGACAGCATTATTTTCTAAGTTATTTGTAGAAATCACCCACACAAGTGAGGCTTCTGCAGATTATAATCACATAGAAGCCCTGAGTTTTATTTTATTTTAGTTTGAGAAAGGGAGGATCCTAAATTAGATTTCAGCATGATTTGGCCAGTACTGTCTATATTATTTTATAAAATCAGACTTAAGTCCAGTAGATATTAGCCAGGATATGGGTTGTTTTGTCCAGGAAGAAAAGATTTGATCATAGAACAAGTCTCTAAAAGTCTTGTAAGTAGAAGTACATAATGCTGAATGAGCTTATAGGGTGCCCAAAGTACAGCATTTCTGCCAAAGAAGCCATCCACTCAGCCACTTTGCTATTAAAAAATGTTTCCACTGTATAGAGAGAATCACTTGCCAAAGCCACTCACCAATGCCAAGCTATAAATGTCCACGGTTATATAAAAGGCTTTATAAAATGGTCCTGATAGTTTTTCCCGTGGCACTGAATATCCAAAGACAGCACTAACAGTACTGAAACATAATATTTCCTCAGTTAAAAACACCCATTCAGTCTTCCATTGTTAACAGGCAACTTCATTTAGTTTTATTTCTATAAAACCTCTTGATGCGTCAACTGTGCAACCGGCCAATCATGGATGGGTCAGTTCTATTATTAGATTTGTTTAGAAGAGCAAGCACACCAGAATATTGGCAGAGATTTGTTCTCCAGAGTCGTCTCTCAATGTACACTCTAGTCAAAGAACTGCTTTCTCTGGGAAATGAAATGGATTTGGAAAATGAGGATGTCTTAAACTGCTTATAGAAGTGCATTTTTTCGAGGAGGAAACTAAATCACTCTGTTCTCTCTGTAGTACACTAGACTTTGATTTGCACTACCCGGGAAACCCCACTGGGAACCTCCTTGTTTGGGGACATTAGTTTGCTAGGACTGCCATAACAAAGTACCACAACTGGGTGGCTGACAAAACAAAAATTTATTGTCTCCAGCTATGGAGACCAGAAGTCCAAAACTAAGATGCTAGCAGGGGGTTTGGTTTCTTCTGAGGTATGTCAAAGAATCTATTCCATGCCTGGCTCTTTGCTTGTGTTGTTTTTCTGGCAACATTGAGATTTGCTTGGCTTTGGTGGCATTGTCTTCATCTCTGCCTTCATCTTCATGTGGTGGCCTCCTTGTATGCATGTATCTGTGCCTAAATCTCCCATTTTTATAAGGCTATACCAGTAATATTGGATTAGACGCCTACCCTGCTCCAGGGTAACCTCATCTTAACTAATTTCATCAGCCACAACCCTGTTTCTAAATTAGGTTAGGTTACATCTGAGCTTCAAAGGGTTGGAACCTCAATATATGAATTGTGGGGGGCACAATTCAGGTTATAATAGGACCAAGTGTAGGTGTGGCACCAATCTGTAAAATCAGACTCTAAAAAAAAGGTGTAAACTAATGCTTTTCTCTTATTTTTCACCTTTATGCAATACATTTGCTGTCCTTTCTATTTTTGGAATTTGGAGGAAGGATCATATTTATGAAGGACACATCTCTATCAGGATAAAACCTATGGGAGATTTTGTTCAATTTTAGACCTTTTAATTAGGTTTTAATACAGATTAATTTCCAAGATTTAGAAATGGATAAGTAAGTGCTATTTAGCTTTAATTTAAGAGCTAAGATAAAACAATGAGAGCACTTCAGGTAAGAGAGTAAATATTTCTTAAAATGGAGATGACTTGGTTCAGGGAGAGTGTTGTATACAGCAACTCCGGAGACCGCCCTGTCACCTCGTAACCTTGCCTTTGGTGGTTTTCCCTCCATCACACGCTTTGAGTACCACGCCCGGCTCTCCATTTGTGAGCTTCCTTCTGCCAAATTCTCACTTTTGCCATCTCAGAGTATCATACGTCTCTTCCCAGCCACTGAATATCAATCTTCCCTCCAACTCATGCTTCAGTTGTGCCCTCTTTTTGTGCTCTATCCTAGTGGCCGTTGATTCTAAGTTGCTAATTCTACCTTTGACTTCTCTACCTAGCTACAAACACATGCTTCCAGTTATTTGTACCTGAAGCTCAGTAAAACTAAAACCAGAAGCATACCATCCTCCTTGAGCCATCTTCCCTTTAGGACATTGTTTTGTCTATTATTTTCTATTACTTCCAATTTTTCTATTACTTTCTATTGTCTATACTTTCCAAAATTTCAGCTGAAAAATATAATTGGTGCCCTTATTCTCTGTTAAGCTGAGATATAAATTTTAAACTGCCTTTTTGTGACCTTGATAGCATGGATGTACTCTTCCACCTTTCCTGTGCTGTAGAGGTAGCCTTTTATCTTTTTGACCAAACTAAACAGCTTGCTTCCCCCACTCCTAAAGGATTTAGCAGAAATGAATTCTTCCCAACTGTGTATTCTTTAAGAACAAAGACTTATTTGTTCCATGAAGTCACTTTCTGATAACCCAATAGGACCTGTGATGATTAGCATTTTATTTGCTCCTGTTATTCCATGTAACACAAGCCCTAATACAGTGAGGGGTTCGTGGTATGTACTCCACAAATGTCCTGACTAACTGCCTTTCCTGGGAAGGGTTACTTTAGAGTTATTGGTAGGTTTGTCTTGTCTGTCAGATTGCAAGCTCCTAAAGAGTGAGTATGCTGTTTTATTAATTCCTGTATACCCTTCCAATGGTATGTTCTGGGTTCTGGGCCTTGAGTAAACAACTAAACAGACTATTAATTTAAACTAAAATTGGTACTGAAAGTCAACTTGATATACTAAGATATTGTACTATAAATTTCCCAGCCAATGTATGAGTGGAAAGTTGGAATGATTATTTGATCTTAAAACCCATCTTGTTAAAGTTACATTCATCTCGAGATTATACAGCCTTCTCTTAGAGACATTGTAACAACCCCTGACAAATGTTCCATGGGCTGGGGTCTTGGAGGAGAGAGATGGAAACAGCAAAAAGATACTTCACGTCTTCATGAGCTCTGTTGAAAATGAAGAGGAAGAAATAATCCCAAATATTAATCTCAAGAATATCCTTAGAGACAAAATATGCATCCATAGCTCTTTCTATTGCTCATTAGTAGAAGATTTCTTGCAAGAAATAGGAAATTATTTCATCTTCTAATCTCTTCAATTGTACAGTCGGTAAAAAATAATCAGTCTTGGACTTCCTTACCAAAAAAACATCATTTCAGTCTGTTGTTTAATTATCTTAGAGGCTGAGCTCACCTACAGAGGAATGGGGGATTGCTTTCTTCTCCAATACAGTACCTTCATTTCTCTTCAGCTAGTTGGGGTGCATATGCAGTGATAATGATGCTACAACTAAAGCTGCAGAGAAACTCAACACTGTAATGGTTTTCAAAGTTTCTTGTTTAAAACAAGTACAAATTTAAAATATGAGTTTATAGCTGCAGAAAATATTCACTTCCTGTTGTGTAGGAGGTCAGAAGTTCCCTCCACAGCAAGCTTCTTTGGCTCTTGACTGCAGAATCTAATCAACATTGTGTTCACAAACTATCTGTTAAATTATAGGTTATTGAGAATGTGTTATACTTAACTATTTTGTAGATAGTGTTGCATAAAATAAAGCCACAATTACATGAAAGAACTTCTCTGGCTCTTTGGAGACGATCTGAATATTGAGGCTCATTGCTCCGTGTAAGGAAGAGCAGTCAAATTCAAGCCAGTTCTGGGTGTTCAGCGCAGCTCAGTGTTTCCTCCATAGCTCATCAAAGGTGTTTGACCTCTTTTAGCATCAAATTCTCACCTGGGAACTAAAGGTGATAGCATTTCCTTCCTCATACACTTTCTGCAAACATCAAGTAAGACTTTTCTTCCCACTCTGGGGACACCGCTCAGACTACTTTAGTTATTATTCATAGCAGTCAATTACTCTGTCATGCTTAGCTAAGTAATAACTATGCTTCCTTTTCTTTTTGCACTAGGGTATCTGAATATCTATGGCTTCTCAAAAACAGTTTTATTGGGATACAATTCACATACTATACCTTTCAGCCATTTAAGGGATACAATTTAATGACTTTTTAGCATAGAATTTTTTTCTATAATCATATAAAACTACGTGGAATAATAGAAGACAATTTTATTACCAGAACTCTTGATCTTTTTGAAGCTTAATAATGCATTAAATTAACATGAGGCCAATACTAGATGAACTTTGTCTTCCTGGTTCTCTACTGAGAAGTCAAAGACTAAGCAGACTGGTAGGACAGAGAAAAGACAATGGCCTAAATATTATTTTTCAACAGCAGGATTGTAGGTTGATTAGTCTGCCCTGAAAAAAATAGAATGAGTTCTGTTACTCAAATATACATAATATTTTTAGAGGATTTAGGGTGGGAGCAACTCTATACACTAGATAGGATAAAAAGTAGTAATAAAAAGTTATAGTTGTCATGAATCTCTTTAAAATTCTGAGATCTGAAGGGAAACTCTGGATAAAAAGCACTTTGAGGCACATTCTGTGAGCACAGAGAAGCATACTGGTGTTTATTTTATCCCTGGCTAAGGGTAGGGATCTAAACCCCTATTCCTGACTTGACAGCTAAGGGAGAGGGCTCTGTTTTGTGTTAGCCGGGACAGGGCACAGGATGGGGGCGCCTGGGCAGGAGATTAAACCCCAGCAGGGAGAGTCCAAGGCCACAGTCCTGCTGCTGAGGTTGGGTGGATTGAAAAGGCAGTCAAATGGCAAAAGGAAGAAATTGGAACTACTTCACAAACTTGACCAGGTCCAGCTTACTTCAAAACACTCACAAATACATCTATCCATATTTAACTTCTTAGCCCACATACACTAAGATGAAAACATACTGGATGTTGGATTTTTCTTCAGTCAGCAGGTTCATAACAAACTAAACATGCGTATTATAAACAGTCACCAGAAGTTTCTTTGGACGACTCCAGGCAACAGCTGCATAAATATTTCTAACATTGGCTGCCTGCCCCACTCTACTTTTTGGCAGGGCAGACCACTTTTTTTCCCCTTGTATTTCATGCGGATTGATTGAAAAATATTATTTCTAAAACTATGACTGTTCCAAGCATAACTACAACTACTGGCAGCTAAAGAGACACTACTGGACTATTTTTCTTGTCTCTTATCCCTGTCCATCCTTTGAGACTTCACTCAGAATATTCAGTGTACACTTCATACTCATTGAGATACCTAATATCAAAGAACAAAAATAAGTGTTGGCAAAGATGTGAAAAATTGGAACCCTTCTATAGAATATAAAATGCTATGGAAAATGATATGATGATCCCTCAAAAAAAATGTTACCATACAATTTAGAAAGGCCACTTCTGGGTATGTATACAGAAGAGTTACACAAAAGTTCAAACATATTTGTATACCCATGTTTATAGCACTGTTAATAATTTTATGCCATGTATATTTGCCAAAATGAAAATGTTTCTTAAAAAAAGAATAGTATCAAGAAATGGAGCTCTATATGAATAAAATTTTAAGTAACACAAGGACTTGAATAAATGGAAAAGAATACTATTAATGGAAAGGAAAGTTAAAACTCATGAAGAGGTTAATTTTTCCTAACAGGTTCTATTCTCTATAATGACAACCCAAATCTCAATGAGCTTGATAGGAAGTGAAAAAATGACAAATGAAAGAAATATCTAGAAAAATATGGAAATCCTGAAAGACAAGATACTTTATTTCATAAGTCCACACATATGAAATAAAGCTGACATTGCTACCAGCCTGAAAATTTGCAGACTCTGGTGAGTGCAACAGAATAAAGTAGAATTAGTTCCACATGTGAATCTGGTACCAAATAAAAGCTGCTTTTTAGTGAGCTCTTACAATGTGCAATGTGTTTAATCCCTTTACATACACTAATGTATAAGTCCTGAGAGAATTCTAAGGGATAGATAGGTACATTACCCATTTTATATGAGGGAAAACAGGTTCGTCCAGTTAGTCAGCGATGGAGTCAAACATGGACCCAGGCAGCCAAGATCTGCTAATCACTCTACAGTCTTAAATCAGCAAGGGAACATGGGTGACTAACAGAAACCTTACCTCACTTTATGTATCATAGTCAATTCTATAAAGCATGAACAATATGAATGAAACTATAAAAGTGCCAGAGGAAAACATGGTCTTTACAAAAATCTTAAGATGCCTCATTACAGCCCACACCAAAGTCAAAATCAAAATAGGGGAGACTGATAGGTCTGACTCATAAAGATTTTGAAACCATAATTAAAATCAAATAAGCAAACAGGTGAGATAATCATAGTGCACGTGACAGGCAAACATGAACATCTCCATTTTATACAAATCAACCAGATAATAAACAAGCTAATGAAAAACATTCATGGGTGATTCACAAAAATGAAAAAATAGGAAAAAATGTGAAAAGATGTATAAACTTAATACTGGTTAAAGAAATGCACGGTTAAATAAAATTTTTCATTTATCTTACCTCCAGAGATACAATACATTGATCAAATCCAGTGTTGACAAAGATGTAGAAAGACATGGATTTGAGTTGGCACTTCTCTGGACAGTAGTTTGGCCTTTATGACTCAATATTTTAAATACGTGTAATATGATCTAGCAATTGTTCCAAGGACTCACCTGTGGAGATCACAAAATACTTCCAGGAAGCTTTCCCTAAAGCCGGGTTGGTCTGAATGTTGGCCTCAGACCCCAAAGCACCTGATCCTCACCTCACCAGCTCAGCAAACCCACCTGACAATGTCAAGATATTAAGCAGTATGTGCTGCCCTTCCCCACTCAATATCAGCAAATAGGCCTGATATTTTATTTATTTTGTTTTTCTTGTTCCATGCCCAGCGACTGGCATAGAGTGGGCACCCAATGACTCAAACTATTTAGGAATTCAACCTTCTCAAGAAGGATATATTGTAGGGGACAGTACACATGGGCTGTGTAAGATTGAGATGTGGGGTTTTTTTCCCAATGGTTTTAAAATTGTGCAGAAAAGCAAAGCAATGACCTTTTTATAAGTCCATCTACCTTTAAACAAGATTTAGGGGCTCAATAAATTAACATGCATCAAAATCCTCCCTGCAAGTTGTGCTGTTTAAATCTTATACTGACAGAGACACTGATTTCTTCCTGAAGACGAGTCTTTCCTGGAACTCTCATTTCCTATAGCTGCAAACTAGAAATGAGAATAATTCACCTAATAGGCTTCTACCTCCAGGCACTGTGGTGATGAAGAATAGCTTTTAAAAAGGTGTTTGCTCAAAGACTGCTTAGGTATACTTTAGCTCCAAACTTTCCAGTGAAATCTGTATTTCCAGATTGAAAAACAATGTTTTGGACTAAAATGTATTCAGAATGTTGTGCAATAAGCTCCTCTTATCAGTTCATTAACTTCAACCAGGTGATGTTTTCCTTTAGCCAGATCACAAATTATATTCTAGGGTGAGTGAACTACAGTAACAGCTTAGAACAGTGGGTAGATATGGTCAGTAATTAATAACTGTTTGTAGATATTAACAACGAAATATAAAATAAATAAGAAAGAGAGTAGATCACACATCAGAATCCCCAAGGGTAAAAAGGAACCCTCTGATAGAAATTATTTAAAACCCGAAAGGCTTACATTCCATATCCAAACTTTTAATGTATTTATAAAGACTTTAGGGGACATTTCTGGCTTTTATGATGTTGATAAAACTATCACTACTTTTAAAAGCCCAAAGAATAAAATAAAATAAAATAAAAATAAAAGCCCAAACATGATAAAATGGCACTAAATGAAAAGTCCCAGCTTTCTTTACCCCTCCTGGAATCTACCAGACATAATCAGTTGGCATCATTTCCATTACTTATGTAGCTGGGAGTTGCCTCATCTTGAGCTGTCTCCCTCTGTCCACATGGGTGTGAGTCTCGCTCGCTCTTCTGCCAACAAAAGCGCCAGTTTTAACGATCATGTGAAAAGTGACTCTTCCTCTATAAATGTTGACACTGACAGGTCAGTTCATGTCTTTCTGTTTGTTTCGTTAATCTTTTGGAAATAAAGCTTCCAATTTCTACAATGTGTTACATTAAACAGGGCACCATTCTGAACTTAATATATTGCATATAACTGTTTCTAAGACCTGTGTGCATTGCTAAGCATTTATTGGCTTAAAAACTATCAGAGGTCTAATGTTCTAAGAAATGTAAAAGACTGAAGATTGTGAATGAAATACTGCTAGGAAAGAGAGAAAACAAGATGATTAGAATTGAGAGGAATGAAAAAGAAGTACCAAAACCAAATGATGTGCAGGTCATAGTCAACATATCTGGGCATGATGAAAATAGTGTAACGTAATTCTGACATGTATTTAGGGTTTAATTTAATTAACTTACATGGAACTCAGATACAATGTTTTCCTTCCTCTTCCTTTTCCTTCCTCTTCAGGCAAACACACTTTTCCACTTTTTCAAAAGAAAGCAATCTGTTACATATTTAGTCAACTCAATGACTGTTAATAAATCCATCACATTAATGGGCTTTGGGAAAACGTCTCCTACTTTTCTAAACCTGTATTATTCCAAATAAACAACAAAAGTTGTTCTCTCAATAATTGAATCATTAGGCTCAGTAATAATTGGAGTGAGCTTGTTAATAAATACACAGAAAAAAAGACATAGGTAACTATTTAGTCTGCTAGAGTAGCTGATGGTGAACCATCTGCATCGAATGCTCACTATTACTAATACTCTTCTATTTTATGATGCAGAAACTTAAAACAACTTCTCAATGCCCCACTAGAACAGATAAGTAATTCACCTCAATGACTTCCTGCTTTCTCCCTGACCTTTTTCCTGGGTTTGCTTCGTTACTCTGCTTTTTAATTTCTTTATTGCCTTTCATAATTTCAAATAATGGACCTAAATTTTCTTCATTATAACATCAATTTTAGGTAGAGTTTCATTTTTCTTTCTATAAAATAAGGAAATAAGCCCACTACTGTGTTCTTCACCTCTCTCAGGTATCATCAACTACACTAGGACTTAAATTATGAGTATTTATAACATTTACAAGATACTCTGTCCCTATTTTATAGTATCTTGGGCTTTTTATCTTGGTTTTTAAAAATAAAGTCTTGTTTTTAATAGTCTTTTTTTAAGATGGGATTTTTTTTATAATCTCGTTTTATAAAAACTCATCTTTGATTTATTAAGTCTTAAGTTTGGTTTAGGCCCCAGGTTTATTCTAGAAATTAGAAAAAATAGCATGTAGAATATTAGTATTATTATGTTGGTATTATGATTTGCAAAATCAAGCAAGTCTGTCCCTCAGTATGAGCAAGGAAATGGCACCAGAACTCCTGCCAATGCCGAAATGTGTGGAGACTAAATTCCCTTCTATGAAAGGTACACACACATCCTCCTCCACACTTTAAATCATCTCTAGTTACTTACAGTATCTAATACAACCTAAATGCTATATAACAGTTATATTACTTAAGAAATAATGACAAGAAAAAAAGTCCACATTAAATAAGTATAGACACATTTTTCCCCAAATATTTCAAAGCTACAGAGGGTCAACTTTATTATGATTGCATCTCAGGAAGAAGAAATGTAGTCCTATGTAAAGGAAAACTTTGCCACTCAAAGGAAATCATTGAATCAAAATAAACTTAATTTTCATTTCTTTCACTGCAACAATTCCTCAGTGTCATACCACAGTTCATATACAGAACATGATTTTCTTGTACATGCTTATGCTTTTTCCCTAATATTTCAGATTGCTTTCTCTGCTCCTGGTCCCATTAAAAAAGAAACACGTGAATGTTTCATAAATCATTAGGGTCATCCATCTCCTCCTCTCCCTATGCCCCCTCCCCTAAGTCATCTCCTTGGGTTTCCCCCACCTCTTCCTTGATTTCTCAGTGAGATATCTGACATCCTACTAAGGTCATTTATTTTTTGTCTCATAGTTTATCTTTGTCTTTTGGGTTTACTTCTAATTCCAGGGTTTCATTGGCAGTCGTATTTAATTTCCTTTTGTTATCTTTTTGCATAAAATCTTTGTAGATACTATTCTAGAACTTTTTTTTGTTTCTTTTCTTTTCTTTTTTTTTTTGGTACTGAAGATTGAACTCATGGTCTTCACACTAAGCTAATTCCCCAGCCTTTTGTTTTTGGTTTTTAATTTGAGACAGGGTCTCATAAAATTGCCCAGGCTGGCCCCAAATTTACAATATTCCTGCCCCAGGTTCCAGAGTAGCTGAGATTATAGGTGTGCACCACTGTGCCCAACAGTAACTAGAACTTTTTTAAATTTATGTTTTCTTTGATCCACAGTTTTCTTTATCCATATTTTTATTTTATTATTACTGTTATGCTTGCAATACATAATATTACACTCATCTTGGGAAATTGGTACCTATGTGTACCATATCTTCATCATTTTGCTCACCTTTACCCCTCCACCTACCTTCCCTCTTTTCCTTTTGCTGGTCCCTTTCTCCGTCTGCAGAAAATCTGCCTTCCTGCTTCCTACCATCTCTCCTGTATTTTATTCTTTAATTTATTTATATTTTGGGTTTCTCATATAAGATAAATCATGTGGTATTTAACTTTCTGTATCTGAATTATTTCACTTAACATTATGGTCTCAAAATCAATCCATTTTCCTGCAAATGACATGAATTCATTCTCCTTTGTGCCAGAATGAAATTCCATTGTTATACATACCAGTTGCTTTATCCACCCATCTGTCAACAGACATCTAAGTTGTTTCCAGAACTTACCAACAAATATGAGTATATATCACTATTTTATCACTGTAGTATGTATCACTATATGATGATGACTTCAACTCTTTCAAGAATATACCCCGAGAGGTATAGCTGGATCAAATGGAATTTCTAGTTTTGGTTTTTTGAGGAATCTCCATACTGATTTCAACAGTGGTTGTACTAGTTTACATTCCTGCCAACAGTATAGAAGGATTCCTTTCCCCACACCTTCACCAGCATTCGCTGATAGCCATTCTGACTGAAGTAAGATGGAATCTCAGAGATATTTTGATTTGCATTTTCCTAGGGGCTAAACATGCTGAACATTTTTTCATGTACTTATATTTGTAATTTCTTCTTTGGAGAAGTGTCTGTTCAATCTGCCCATTTTTTAATTTGGTCATTTGTTTTGAGGGTTTTGTAAATTTCTTTTAATATTCTCAATATTAGTCCTCCAGCAGAAGAGTGGCTAGAAAATTTTTCCTCATTTTTCAGGTTACTTTTCATTCTGTCAATTAGGTTTCTTTTGGCCTGCAGAAGTTTTAAATTTGATTTAATCCCAGATTTTGATTCTTGATATTATTTCTTATCCTGTTAGAGTTTTGTTCAGAAATTCTTTGCCTGTACCTATGGATTCAGGTGTTTCTCCTATGTTATTTTCCAGCAGTTTCAGTGCTTCTGTCTTTATATCTAGGTCTTTGACCCCCTTTGGTTTGACAGGGTGAGAGATATGGGTCTAGTTTCATTCTTCTGCACATGGATAACCAGTTTGCCAAGCACCATTTATTAAAGAAGCTATTTTTTCTCCAGCATATGTTTTTGACCCATTTGTCAAGATCAGATGGCCAAAGGTACATGGAATTGTCTCTGTGTCTTCCATTCTACCCCACTGTCCCACCTGTCTATATTCATCTTAGTCCTATTACCTGGTACTTTTGGTTTCTCTAAATATCTTACCACCATTGGTTATCTGTTCAGACTTATAATAGATTAAGTTCATAAACTCAGGCAGCTCATGTGAATTTCCTCTGCTGCTGGTAGATTGTTTTTTCTTATATCACTCTGGGGTGCTTTCTGTGTAAGTGGGCAAGTTATGTCAGTGGGCAGACTTGAGAGAGTAGGCAGAAAGCACAAAGGTAATCAAAGTTCCACTCCCAGTGTTAGAACAGGATAGCTTTGTTCTGGAGTATCAGCCCCCGCCAGATTAATGATTCACTTTCTTTAGTCATCTACTGGCAAATGTCACCACATCGGTACCACTGCACTCATGCTTTGCATGGGTAGACAAGAGTAGCTGTTTTGGATATAACATTCTGTCCATTTCCCTTACTAGTTTTCTCTACCTGTCAGTGTAAACTGGCTTGCACCTTGGTTGCAGCCTGCTGTGCTACTGTTCATAGGTCAATATCCTGTCACCTGCTTTCAGACATAACGTATTTGCATAAGAACAAATCAGGTAGCAATAAATATCTTGGAACAAAGAATATCCTCAATTCTAACTCATGAATTTAAGAAACACTATTTATTGGAGCTATATGTCCAATAGTTGGCTAGGAGTCCTAACCCCTATGAGACAGTTGTTAATATTACGACTGTGCAAATTGGGGAACAGAAGTTCAGGAAAGTTAAATAATTTGCACAAAAGCTAGTAATTGATAAGGCCAAATTTGAACCCAGTTTTCTCTGCCACTCTTACTCATATCCCTATACCGTCTTATATAGGCATTAGGAAAGCCGCAAAGCATATGCCTCGTACAAGGATCAATCAAGACATTTTAAAAGACATGGCAGCCGTGAACACTGGAAAAACTTTGGCTCTCTGGAAACACGATTAGAAATCTTCATGTTCAATAGGTCAGTTTCACTGTATAAGGTAAAATACATTCACCATAAACAGATAGGCCTCTCAAGAATATTAAAGATTTTCCAGCACTTCCTATTGGAAAGCTCATGCTGTATCATATGGAGGAAAGGAAGCAGCTTTCAGAGGCAAAGAGACAGGTTTAGAATCTGCTCTGCCTCTTACCAGTTGTGTAAGTACATGGCATCCTAAGACTCAAGTCTCCCGTCTACAAAGCACGAGGAAATATGTTCTTGAGTTACGGTGAGAAGTAAATGAGTAAAGTAGTAACAAATAATTCATGTTTGAATATTGATTCTTTCTACTATAATATCTTTCAATTAAATACCTTAATTAACAAATAAGAAAATGTGTATCTATTTGGTAAATACAGAATACTAAATAAAAAATTAAAATCAATCTTTAGACAGCCATCTTTCTAGAACATACTCATTAAGCTCAAATATTCCTTTAGGAATGAGTTTAAATGTGATATGTCCTGATTATTAGGAATAATTTATTATAAGAGCTTTAAAAAGTAGTTCTTGAAAATCTGAATTTCTCTTGAAGTATATAGTTACTATAAAACATCTATCCTTTTATATTGTCAATCTGTAATTAGTTTAACTTGTATTATCACTATCACTACATGAATTCACTACATGAATTAAGGACAAGCACCATGTAAGGCAGTTTTGAACATATCTAGTTCAAGAAATTCGCAGTGCACTTTTCTCCTAGTAAAAGGCAATAAGGAAAATATTCAAATAGAAAAATATGCACTCACATAGAGGCCAGGATAAAGAATGTGGACAAAAGCAGTTGCTTGTACTTTGATCTCCCATTTGTCCATACTTCAGATAAAATACTTGTTCCCTTTTGGACCTAGAAAATGTAAACAGGTCTCCATTTAAGGAAAAAAGTCATTTAACTTTGAAAGCATGACAAACTCATCAGTTCAGACTTGTGATAAATGCGTGAGTTGTCACAAGCCTCTAACATTCCAACTCTGTTCCTGAATTGCTATCTTGTAAAACAGAAATACACTGATAGCAAAGATTATTCTGAACGGTGGATCAAGAGGAAGAAAGCAGACATTATGATCAAAGGAACAACATCTAACTGAAGCTATCAAGCGTTTGAAGTAAGTATCATTTGGTGAGGAAAGATAAAACTTATTTTTTATTTTTGGTCTTGGTCTAAAAGAATCTTAGTCTAAATTTATTTCTACTTATAATAAACATATTTGGCAATCTGTACGTCAGCTACTTCCCTCTGTTACAGAACTTTTAAAAGATTTTAATGACTATATCAGCAGTCTCAATGCAAGCATGACTGATTTTAAACTTCCTTAGAATTTATAGAAATATCTATATGTCAATCACCCGCGTGTGGTGGCGCACACCTGTAATCCCAGAAATCTCCTAGGAGGCCAAGACAGAAGGATGACTAAAAGTTCTAGGCCAGCCTGGGCTACATAGTGAATTCAAAACCAGCCTGAACTACATAGTGAGACCCTATCTCAAAAAAAGAAATGAAAAGAAAAGAAATATATGTATAAATCAATCGATAGATATAATCTCTAGAGGACTCAGGGAGAGAGCTAGGAAGAAAGGGCTTTGACTCTAAAATTCATCTCTTGAAAAACAGGAACGTACTATGCAAACTTTAAAAGTTTTTTTTAAAGCATCATCAATTCTACAAGCCAATGATGTAAATATCTGGAATAAAGAAACTATGTGGCAAAATTTTCAATGACATAAATACGGCACATATAAATGGACAGATTATTTGACTGAAAGTCATCTCCAATAAAGGATATCCAATAGTTTGAAAGTTTTCATCACAAATGTTTTCCAAGTTGTTTGTTGTTCTCCCAACTTTGCAATTCTTATGCATATCCCTTTTTCCTTCCTACACTTACTAGCGGTATCCGAATACTTCTTCCTTGTTACAAGCCATCCTGTTAGAGAAAAGCTTAAGAAAATAAATAAAGACAGCCCATGGGTGATTGATTCACATGTAGCTCACAGCTGTCCTTTCTAGCAAAGTATACTAGCACTGGTATTCCAGAAATTGGAGATGTCCCACAAAATTCCAGATTCCCAGTTTTTCTTGAAAGATCAGAGCATCTGGTGACACAGGGTCCACTTTCATGGATGGCAAGCACACCCCATACAACTGCCCCTTGCCAGGGTGCGGGTCTCCAGCTCACCAGAGCCCTGACCACACGACACTACCCACCCCCAACAGGGTTCCAATGCAGGCACCATATGCACTACCTGTTTATAGTTTTTACTTGTTGGATTTTCCTTATAACAAGAAAGTAACTTCTTTCTTGTGGAAAGACTAGAGGTCAATGAAAGAAGCATCAAACAAGTCCAGTGTTGGGGTGGGCATATTTCTTTGGAAAAGAAGACTACTTTCCCATGTTTAACACACAAACTGGGCTGGGGATTTGGCTCAGTGGTTCTGCTGCCTGTCTTGCAAGCACAGGGTCCTGAGTTCGATCACCGGTACCAAAAACAAAACAAAACAACACCACACAAACAAAGGCAGTACATGTTGAAAGAACATGAAAAAAATGTAATGAATAAGTGATACTTTCTAGAATGTAATTTTAGGGTGTGGTGGTGCACACCTGTGGTTCCAGCACTTCCTGAGGCAGAAGGATCACAGCAAGTTCAAGGGCAGCATGGGCTACACCATGAGGTCAAGCCCAGCCTGAACTGCATAGCAAAACCCTGTCTCAAAAAAAATGCATTTATAGCTAAATGGATGCACACTGAGGTGATACTCTTCTGTGAAATAAATAGGACACACATGTGTAAATACCAAATAGTTTCTCTAGTGTGAGAAACTGAAAGTGTAAACAAGCACTAAAAGGTATAATAGATAATTTGAAATAGGAAGAAAAGGGGCAAAGGGGAGGGGGAAGTGGGAGGGGTAGGGGAAAGGAAAGAAGGGAATGGAATTAATATGAGAAAATGAAAAAAAGGAAACAAAGTCTTTGTAAATAGGGAGGGATGGAGGGGTTGAAGAGAGGGCAGGGGAATGGGGAAAAAATAAGAACTAAGATACTCATGTAAAGGTACACGTTCCCAATGAGAAATGTAAATGTATTGTATATCCAAAATGTACCAATAAAAGAACTTTTTAAAATGCAATTAAATACTAAATAAGAGGATCATTTTCCTACTTCTAACCCACTGCACTCTTCTCTTTGACCTAACTGACCGTGTCTGAGTTTGTCTCCCGATTTAGAAGCACACCCCACCCCCACTTCCCACCCAGTCATCTAGCCCTGCCCTACTTCTAAACCCTGGTGCAGTGAACACCAAAGTCTGTCCAGACCAGCAGTGATTCTCCACTTCCCTCCCTTCCTGCTCTGAGACATAGTCTGCCAAGATAAGGGCAGCCACTGTAAATCCCCATTAACTCGCCAGCTCCGTGCTCTTTCCCCTTACACTGGGCCTCTTCCTGTAGGCCGCTGTGACCAAGTGCCCATAGTAAGGGTTGAGGCCTTGCTCTGCCTCATTCTATTCATTTCACAAAGTCACAGACCTTTGGCTCTAGCTGAGAACACTCAAGGCAGATCTGTACCCCTCAGTCTGACTGCTGTGGGAAGGGAAGGGGCAGAGTTCAAGATCACAACCAAACCTAACAGGGGCAGCTACTGTTCATGCCAGCCCAAGACAGTTAGCAGCTACAGGGCACTGTCAAAGTTCCCAAGCTGCCAATTTTAGGGGAAAGGAGAGGGTGACCGGGGATCAACATCTGAGTCAGATCTACATCCCCATAGATGATCTTCAGTATATGTTTGCTGAATACAGAATGTGTGTCTACTCTCTTTGGAGTATCAGACTTCCTGTCATTACCTAGCTTCAAGCTCTAGTAAGACTGCCACCTTGACTTGCAGTTCACAAAGTGCTTCCACACGATTGTGCTCATTTGACTCAAACAGGGAAGCTGTAAGGTACGTAGGGTTTTTTTATAGCTCCTCTCCAATTTATAGTAGAGAAAATAGAACTTGGAGCTTCATGTGACTTATCCAAGGTCAAAGAATAAGCACTGGGCCCCAGCTTTACTGTACTTTTACCCAGGCCACTGTAAACTACAAATATGAATTATGAAACTATAGCCCTTTATAAAATGAAACACATTATCCAAAACAGATGTTCTGTAACAAAAGCAATATTAAGTAACTGGAGAACACAATTCAGTAAAAAGAAACTAAGATTTTTAAAATATTTTTATATAGAAATATTTTACAAAGATTTTACAACATAGAAACTCATTACATCATACTGTAGAAAGATGAAAAGAATAAACCTCAAAGATAAAGAAAGTGCACATAGCAATGTATTGCAGTCTCCATGAAAGTGCATGAAAGGTTAAGGCAAGGTAATTTGCTGGTACTGACATGTGAACAGACTTGTACAACAGTTTTTTAAAATAGGTACACACGTTTTTGGTCTATTCTTTTCAAAGAGATTTAAAAGGAAAACTTTTCCGCAATTCTGGGCATAAAACAGTAAAAGCAAAAGTGTTCTACACGTGTGTTAAAAGTTATTCAAATGATTTCTAGAACAAAACCTTCCCAAACGTGGGCTACCTCTGTGTACGTTAACATGCCACGCTGAAGGCTCACTCTCTCATAGTCTGAGAGACATTACAAATGATAGTGGCATGGCTTAAATTAGGATCTCACCCACGTGTAGCTTTTAGCTTCTAGTTTCTATGGCCAAACTACTGATACATTAAAACTCCTTACACATTCACTGCTTTATAAATCTACTTTACAGCTTTGCTTCTACCAGTAGCTTACATGATAGCCATTTTATGAAGAGCTACGTATGCTTAATACAGTATTTTGTTTATTTGATAATAAAAATACAAAAGTGCTCTCTAAAGTCAAGCCATAAATGTTATCAGAGAATTCTAGCTAAGCATTTCATTTTTCCATATGTCAAATCCCTTAAGATCAATAGGATCAATAAGGATAATACTGGTTATCAAATAGTAATCTTCATACTTGGAGAACTTGGTTTTTTATAATATAACTGATATTTAAAACATAAAAACAAGTAAATTAGCCAGGTTTGAACAAGAGTGAGTTTTAGGGAAAACTGACTTATCTGAATTCTAGTACAGATAATAAATATCTGCCAAAGAATAACTTAATTCACATGTTTAACCACTGTTTAATGTAAAATTTTATCTACTCCAAAGAACAGGAAAATTCACTGATAGTCTCCCTATATTTAAACATTTTCTTTTTTTCCATACCTAAATATAAAGGAAATTAACCAGCTCATGTTTGCTGATTTAGATTTCCTAAATAGCTCTTAGCCCCTCAAGGCATAGCCGTGGTAAAACCAGAGAGAAACATCCAGGCATTTATTGGAATTCTGAAGTACAAAATAAGCACATACACTCGATATAATCTAGTAATAGGGACAGCAACAGTTAAACTGTCTTACACATCAGATGCATTGGTCTGATTTTCATTTGAAACTTCTTTTTCCTGAGAACCACAAACAAAGAGTTGGTTGCCCAGAGTTTTGTGGGCAAAGCGGAAATACATAATGTGGCCCATCGCTACAAAGGAGACTGAAATCAGGACGAGCAAGCCAAAAGCTTCGGGATTCGGGGCCAGGATGACCATGATGAAGTGCAGAAGATCAAGAAGATAGTTCATGGAGTTCTGGACACCATTTATAATGCCTCTTTCAGACTCAATGACATTCTCTTGCAGCAACTGTGTCACAGTTAAATCAAAGGCCCAAAGACCTATACAATAAAACATATTTTGGTAAAGGCTGCATTTAATTTATAGTCATACATTTCAGATTTATAGATAAAATTTGCTGACATATGCAAAACACACATTTTAGCTCTACAGCCTTTAAATCACCTTATAGATAAAGCATTAATCACAACTTTGCCTTAAAGAACTTCTTTTCATTAACAGTGAGTTATTCATGGCTTTAAAAAAATCGTTTTTTACTGATAACAAACTAAAATAAATCTGATCTATAAACTTAGTTCTATTTTTCTGATTACTTATACTACAAAAGCAGAACTCTGAAATCAAGATATAAATACTAATACTTTTTAAAGTTTAAAATGACCTAATACATTCCTGTGGTTAAAGAGCAAGGAAACTTTAAACCATTGTTACATTTATCTCTTGGGTTCTATAGCCCTTACAATAAATCTGTCCTGCTTGAATATTAATGTCTTTGATAAATTAATGAACTGCTTTTTAATCACACGATAAAAGTTTCATTTTAAGAATGCATTCAGTCAGACATTCATCAGTACTCCATTAATGATTACCTAGATTTTGCTTTTAAGATGCTTTTACATTACATTTCTTCCAGAGCTATAAAATCCATTTGTGTGGCAAAGTATGTAATAAGTACACATCAGCTCAAGAGGACTTCTGAAGGATTTTTTAAATAACTGACACTGTCTTTCAAAAAACAAAGCAAAACATTATCTTCTTTATGTCATCTCATACAAGTATCTATATAGATTTTTGGCAGAGTTATAGCAATATAAAACTTCTAAACTATTAGATGGCAGTATAATTATTATAGCTAAGATATTTTTAAAATAAAATTACATTTTAAAAAGTAATAGTTAAAGGCTAGAGGTGTAGCTCAGTGATAGAGTGCTTGACTAACATCATAAAGCCCCAGGTTCACCACATATAATGTGCTGGATTTCCCAGCACCATATATATTAAAAATCTCATGTTTAAACACAGGACTCCATACATAAATAATAGATTTTGCTTAAATTAGGATACAAGAAAAATTTCAGATCATTTCTTGATGAATCTTCTGTACCAACTTTTCCCAGACTCTTTAATTCATTAACATAAAGAAGACATTTCTTACCGACTCTAGCAGCAATGACGCCTGCAAACAGCAGACTGACGGAGATTATGGGCACGGGCTTGGTGCTCATCTCCAGGACAGCATCAGCGGTATGAGACCCGTTGGCCATGTGGTGCGTCTCTGTGGTGAAGACGGTCTCAGGTATTCGGGTGGTTGTGGACACTGGTTCTCCTTGGAAGAACCTGGAACGAATATCTTCAAAAGGAGACACAGACAAGTCCAAGGGACTTCCAGGCATGAACACAGAGATTACGCACAAGATCAAACAGGAGAGCTGGGCCCATCCTGAGATCACACCAGTCCGAACCAGCCCACACTTTCGACGCAGCCAAGTGAAAGCCACAGTCCCTATTATTCCAGTGATAGCTGATGCTCCCATCAAGATGCTGAGGATGGAACCACTCAGCCCCTGAGTGTAGGCGTAGCCTGTGGTAATGCAGTCAAAGCCCAGGACAGTCATATAAAGGAAGGCAAGACCCATGCCAGCCAGAAACACTGGCTGGTTGTAGTAGGAGACCCATCCGTCTCGGAAGGTGCGGAAGGGCTCTGTTATCTGGGAAGCACAGCTGGGCTCTTGCTTGGATTCAAGTTCACGGATGTCGGGGTTTTTCTCTCCCATTAGACGAGTTCCCTCCAGGGATTTTGGCTCAGTATCTGTCAATAAAAAATATCATTATTTGTGGGGAAGGTATGGAGAAAAAAAACATTTTACTATTTTTTCGTCTCCTATTCCCCTCCTCTATGGGTACCCTTGGTTAATAATTACTAAATTCTCTGAGAAATCCAGCCACAGAGCAATTTCCAAGTGCCACTTTTGTTAAACAAAATAATATTGATCTTTTTTTTCACTTAGAAATCATATTCCCATAAAGTAAATAGCAGGAAAACTCATCACATAAAATATATGTTATCTGGGATAATGAAGAACATTATTAAAATCTGTTAAGATCCCATTTACCAGAAGCCAAACTTCCTCTTCTCTTGGGAAATGCTCTTCCTCATGTTTTCACCCCCTTCCACTGTCTTAGAAATGGCCATCCCCTCTTTAGATACTCCAAAGAATTCTCTTGTTCTATGTTTCTCCCACTATCTCACCATTTTTATGACTCACTGTGCCCAGCCAGTGCTCAACTGATTGTCTCTCTGTGCCTACTGCTCATATCAAGAAAAAGAGCCAGGGATCCCATTCCAACTCCTTCAGATTCAACCCAGAACTATTTCCTAGAACCTCAAAGTCTGGTTTTGCCTCATCTCCCAAAATGATGTATTTAGCCTCATCCAGTTTTTCAATGAAAATAAAACCTTATACAAATCCAACAAAGGGCCAGGGATTTAGCTCAGTGGTTCCAGCAGCTGCCTCGCAAGCACAAGGTCCGGAGCTCGATCCCTGGTATCCCCCAACAAAAAAATTTTAAGCACCAGGGGTTTAGCTCAGTGTTTCTGCTGCCTGCCTTTCAAGTACAAGGTCCTGAGTTCGATCCCTGGAACCGCCCCCCCCCCAAAATTTTAAGGGCCGGGCATTTAGCTCAGTGGTTCTGCTGCCTGCCTCGGAAGCACGAGGTCCTGAGTTCGATCCCTGGTACCAAAAAAAAAAAAAAACCAATAAAGTTTTAGTCTTCACCAACACTTAAAATCTGAACCTGAAGGGCTGGTCACTGTGCTCAGTTACCTTTGTATACATTCAGCTGTTTCATTTCAGTTTCCTCTCCTTTAAGAGCAGCTTTCACAGCCAGGGCAGGGGTTTTCTGGTAGACCTTCCAGAGCAGAAAGTACTCCATACACATGGACACCAAATTCCATCCCGAGATGAAGCCGCAGCCAATGACTGGGGACCCAAATGTCATAATCTGACCCACAGCCATGGGAGCCAAGATGTTGGTTAGCTGGTCAATCCTTCGTATGGTAGCGTTCATATCTACAGGAGTTGGTGGAAGAGGCAGGTAGGGTTCAGGCCCATCAAAGAGACTGCCACATACATAATACAGAGTGATAAGCCAAAAGCACACACAGACTGCTAACATCTGGATTTCTAAAAGCACTGTGAATAAACTATGGGCTAGAAGAACATTTATTGTTTGGGGAATAAAATTTCCTCTAACGCTGTGTTTCCTTTGGAATTTCAGAAATTAGTCTAACATTGACTTTTTAAATGAACGTAACAGTGAGCCTATTCATTTTTATCAATACGTATTAAATGTATATTATAAGTTAAGACACCATTCTCTACATCGTAACATGATAACTTTGACATATGTCACCCCTCACATGGAAGGCAAAGGCACCTGTCATCAATCTTACACATGACTCTCTCTGAAGAGGCTTCACTAACATAAGAAGGGTGGAATACATCCAAATAGGTCAATAATTTGAATACAAAGTAACGAAAAAAGACTTAAGTCTTAAAGCCCCAGAACAACAACAAAAATTGTTTTAAACTTGTCATTCTTTTGCTGTTTTCAAGTATTCAAGGAGTTTTCCAAAGTCATCAATTTCTATCTTTTTATATGATAGGAAGTTAGGAATGTTTAGGAGTCAGTACAAGTGCAGTGTCAGAAATAGTTTTTTTCTGAAGCAGAACAAATTAAATTTTTTAAAATAAAAAGACCTAATCATTTTCTTCATAACATTCTAGAACAGAATCCAGCTTCTGGGTTGGGGGGGAAACATGTTAGTACAAAATGTGCTTAGCGTGTACAAGGCCCTGGGTTCAACCCCTAGCACGTGCACGCACACATGTAATCAGACTTCTCAACACCCAAACTTCCTCTTTACAAATTTGCACCTATTCTCATACAAACATAAATGTGGGCTCATTTAACTGTTTTGGCTACAACTATAACACAGGCCATGACATAAATAATGACCTTTATTATAAAGAGTGTATTACATCTCATAGAATTTTTTTAAGGATTTGCTGAGGAAACAGTAGCAAACAGGTTTGTCTGCCTCAAACATGAAATCAGTTTTAATCAACAGAATTCAGACATGAAATTTATCGCTACACCTGACTGAAGCTAACAAGCAGATTTTACTTTAGAATGCTTGGCAAGAGAATCCTCTCAAGATAACAATAAAGTGATTCACAAAGGGTCCTTGCAACAGACAGGGTAAAAAGTCTGGGAAAGGAATGAATTTCAAGCAGGCTAAGAAGACCACATGGCAAAAGCGAATGTTTTAATAAAATACTAAATCAAATACCCAGAAAGCACCTAACTTATATAACAGATTAGTTAACAGTATATACGTTTAAAAAGAAATACCTATTTCAGAGCATTCCAAACTAAAGGGGACAGCTGTATTTTGCTGAGATTCTAACCTTGCCAGGGAAAATTTCTCCTGTTCTTTACCCTCAGTTAATGCAGCTTCCAATGTTAAAACTATCTTCGCAATCAAGAAATGCAGGGATAAGGAAATGGGAACAGTTAGGATCCAGCTCATGATCTTTGTTCTTTATTTCACACACTTTCACCCCTACACGAGCAGCCAGCACACACAGGTGAAGCCCTCGCCACCCAGTCCTCTATCTGGGTTTCCAACTCATTGCCAGCAGCCTTAAAACCACCCCGGAAAGCTCAAGAACCCGAGTTCGATCCCCAGTACAAAAAAAAAAAAAAAAACAAAACAGCCCGGATACACACACATTTCCCCAGCTGGAGGAGGTGTGTCTATGTAGGGCTTCTTCAGTGTAACAAAAAGAGATGCAGAATTATGCCTTATTATAATAGCAGAAAGAAATGTCAAAGGGAATTTCCTGGGTACAGGAAATATGCATATATTTTCCTCTGAAGTCAGTGCGGTATTTCTACCTGGATTACAATACTACTACCACATGTGATGATTCAAGCAAATAATTCTTCCAGACCTTCCACAGACTTTGTTCTCTTTCAATCACCACTTCCTTTTTTTTTTTAACCACAAGGTCCAGTCAAACAAAGCCACTGGCTAATCCCAGAGTATAATCTTGCATACCGTTCCTTAGATAAGTCACTTAAGTCACCAAGAATGGTGTTCGCATCCCTCAGGATGGTTGAGCAATGTGTTTTTGATGCTCATGACCTTAATGACCAGCACAGTTCACTCAGCTGATGTGTCCTCCTTTGCCCTAGGTAGATTCAACCCAATCTGGGTCTGTGTGTCCTATGGGGAGAAGGTGAAGAGCATCCGGGCTACGGTGAATCACAATAAGCTAGATGTCATGGGACAAAGGTGCTTTATAAGCATTCTTCACTCTTCTGCACTTACTTGTATAGGTTTCCAGTGGTTTGTAAGCCTCTTGAAAACTGCATCCTGGCCTCTATTTTAAAAATATCTTAATAATTATATTACATTCTACATAATGTAATAAAAGTTATAGATTATAACTTTAAAGTAGGAGGAACTAACTACTAGGGTCTCTTTACTATTAAGTTGTTTCCATTTGGTATGGTGAAAAATAATATCCAAAGTATGACCCTTAAGTACAGTAAAAATATCCATGTAAAATATCATGCCAGATTTTCATTGTTGTAAGTATTAAATAAATATTTAGTAATGGTTAACAGAATTTTTAGAAAGAAAACGGAAAATTTCAAAAAAGTTCTTCCACTTGCCTGGTGTGCATAGAATAAGAGTAGTCAGCTATCCTATAAATTAATACCATAACAGAAATCTTAGCACTAAGACTGACAATAAAGTAAAAAAATTATGCTTTCAATTTACTATTAAAATATACCCAGAACATCAAAAATAAAAAGGTTTTTCACCTCATTTATTGCTACTGATTCAAAGTAAATCCTAACATTAATTTAGTTGAAAAAGAAAACCAAATTACCTGCTAATTTGCTTCTGTCCTCTCCTGCAACAACAACAATCCAATCCCTCTGGATTGTTATCGCGGTAGCAGTACTGGCCAAATTTGCAATATTTGCAATAGTGATGATCAGGATATAGCAGGAAGTCTAAAGAATTATGAGAAAAAAATGAGTTAAAATGTTACGTTTTCACACTATACTTCACTATACAGGATAACTAAAATGGCTTTCGTAACAAAATAGCAAAATTTTAAATTTTACTTCAAATATAAGAAGTCATTTTACTTTGTATACATGAAACAAGAACCAGTGGTCAAGTTAAAGGGCATATTATTATTCTAATCTGCATATCTGTAGTAGATATAATGTAAAATTATAGTAATCACATGAATATGTATATGACATAGTCATCAGAAAATGGTCAGTGGTGGTGTTTTTAACATTTTCCCCACAAATATCTCCACTGAAAAGATAATGAAGGGGAACTGAAAGGCCTGTATTTAAGTCAGAGTTCTGACCCTTTCTAGTTGCACAATAATGGATAATCAACAAAACTCATTTTGTCTTAGTTTTGCCATCAGCAAAATGAAGGGACTAGACTTGAAAATTTCATAAAGTCCTACCTGGCTTTGAAACTCTGTAATATCAACCCCCAAAATATAAGAAGATTCAATAGTGACACGAATTCATTATTTTCCACTACACTCCACCACTCTCCTCTTTTCCCTCTGGGGATATAGTTGATATTCCCACAACTATGACTGGCTAATCCATACACAGTATATGGACATTGCTTGTATAGTGTGAATAACTTACAGAATAAAAGAAAATAAGCTGAAAACTAACAACTGAATTGTATAATACATTTTTAGAAACATCATTAAAAAAGCAATGAGAAAATTTAAATTCAAATAACACTAAATGAATACCTGCTACAGGCAAAAAAATCAACAAACAGGGATGTTACAGTAGACAAAGAAATCAATTATTAAAAGGTCACATCTGCAAAAGAGAAAGGTTTTTCATCTTTACCTCTACAAGATAGTCAATTTTCTACCTTCAAGAATCTCACTGAATAAATGTGAGTCATTTGTAGGAAAATAAATGTAAATTGAGGCCATAATATTAAGTGAAATAAATCAAATACAAAAAGTTAAATATTGCTTCGTTTCTTTTATATGAGAAACCCAATGTATAAATAATTTAAAGAGAAAAATATAAGAGAGATAACAGGAAACAGAGAGAGAGAGAGATGTTTTGCAGCTGGAAAGAGGACCAAGAGATAAAGGGAAGGGCTGGGAGAGGAGGGGAAGAGGCAGTCAAAAGAGTTAAGGCGTGTTATGTCCATGTACCAAGTCCCCATGAGGAATGAAATCACTATGTACTGCAAACGTGGACTAACACAACTTTAAAGAAAACAAAAAAGAATCGCATTGAGCACTTACAAGAACCCATCCATGGTACATAGTCAGAAGCTCATTTTTGTGTAAGAAAACCATCATCAGGATGATCCCACATAGGATGACTGAAACATTCTGTACCACCAGGGAAGTCTGGGCCACTGAGCAAAAGAAGCAAAGTTTTCACTACTTTTTATCCACACATCATTATTCTACTACATTAATGCACATGCATAATTGCAAAAAAGGAAACCTTTCCAGGTAAATTTCGCCTCAACCATTCATGTAACCAGCAGATCATAGCAGACCAGTGAAATCTTCAAGTGAAATAAAACACAATTTTTTCTGCTGAAGTCTTTCATAATAACTACATTTTCTTTTCGGTACCAGGGATCGAACTTGGGACCTTGCACTTGCGAGGCAGGCAGCAGCACCACTGAGCCAAATCCCTGGCCCTACATTTTCATTTAATTTATTCTCTTCAAGTATACTGTCACAAACAGAACAATTATACAGATAAGATCAATCTCTCAGCCCTCTGTTACTTAGGCTAAAACAAGAACATGTGGGAGGTTACTGACATGTTAAGGAGGAAGTTAAGGAATTCATAATCTCCACTTGGCACTCTTAATTTAATAAAATGTGATGGACAAATAGGAAAAACATGCAAAAATTTCCCAAGAATAAAGCAGTATTGAATTTCTTTTCATATCTTAATGCTATTTGTCTTTACTATGACATTCTAAGCTACACCTTCTATCACAAAAAAAAAAATTACCAACTTTCTAAAAATGAGGCCCTCATACAGATCAAGTGCTAGAAGAAGGCCAGGTAAGGACCCTTGGTAATCTTTCCTCTGTCACTCACTAGGCAGATGATTGAGGGAAGGCTCCTTAATGTCACATGCCTATGTCTAAAGGGCAAGGATGGTAATGCTTCTCTCCTTTATGGAGTCAGAATGATGTTCAAATAAAATATTCATGAAAACACTTGGACATATGTAACGTACAATTACAGCTCTTGTTATCCAGGATAGTAACGCCATCCTGGCTTAGAAGGTCATATGAAAAACCCAAAACAAAACAAAACGCTCTCTGAAAATAATCTGAAGTGAAATATCAACAACTCATTCATGCATTTATTGCACAAGGATTAAGTATCAAATGAATGAAGTTCTTAACTTTGATGATCTCACAGCCAGAAGAAAAGGTCATGTGAACAGATAATTCTAACCATGTAGGCATAAAAGCAGAGGTACTAACACATCCTCGTGGAAGCACAAAGAAAGAAATGGTGAGCTCACCCTAGGGACATCAGGGAAGATTTCTCATGAAGGTGACATATGGGTGGATAATATAGGATAGGTAATCTAAGTAATAGATGACACA
>NW_004624899.1:660961-691373 GCF_000247695.1 Heterocephalus glaber | reverse complement strand
TAGGTAATCTAAGTAATAGATGACACAGGGTAGATGATATAGGTGACATACGGGTGGATAACATAGGATAGGTAATCTAAGTAATAGATGACACATGATAGATTATACAGGTGACATACGGGTGGATAATATAGGATAGGTGGGAGACTGCCATCCCAACTATTCTCCTTCCTCCAACTCAACCTTTTTTCCTCAACCTGTGATTGCAGCATTCCATAATTATAAGATTAAAGGGTTCTATGTGTACTGTTCTTATTTTCCTATGCATAATGATGTAAATAATGAGGATTGTTCCCCTGGGATACGGAACTTTTTTCTGTGTGTGTTCTAGTCTACCCATTCTCAAAACAGAAAAATGTTCATCTTGACCATTTTACTAGTAGTGTTAAATTTTACAATTTAAAAATCCTGTACCTGTGTATCTAGAAGCAGTCATCCTGAATTGAAATAAATTAAAGGTATCTTAATCTTTTCCTAATAGCTAAGACAGACATGGCCAGGAATTATCAATTGAATAATTCAAGAAAATTTTACCCTGAATGATTATCCATATTGCTCTTATTTTCTAAATAACTGAATTGCTCAAATCACTTTCTGTTTCCTGTATGAAACAAAATGATTAAAGTCTTAATGTTCTAGTCTATAATAAATGTTAATATGTTATTTCTTCTTTTGCTCTAAAAGCTTATAATTCAGTTTTCTGTGATCCAGGCTCAGCTATTCTTCCTTGAGTCAATACTGAGTTTTCAATTCCCTCAAACATATACACATCTTTATATGAAATACAGACACCCAGAGGACAAGCGTCAAAGCTATCTCAGGAACACCACATTAAAGGAATCCTGCTGGGAGTCATGGTTAGGACGGAAGCTGGAGTTAAACAAATGTTTAATGTTTAACATGGTTCCCAGAAAAGTGGCTATAGTATTAATCATTAACATCTGAAATTTATTAACTGGAAAAAAACCAAAAATCTATTAGACCAATATCCTGGCATCCCAACTTTGTGCAGAAGGCTCAGGGCCCTGAATCCAGACAGAAGCACTGCCACCAAAATCCCCTCCCTCAGGAGGGGCATGCAAACAGGGCCTGTACAGTGGTTTCTCTTAGTTTGTTGCTCCCTCTGATGCAGAGAAAGCTCAGGGGCTGGTCCCATGAATAGGGTGGGGGCTTAGATATATAGAGATCAACACTCACCTTTAAGCCTGGCGTTCTTATCCACCCAGTCGCCGATGATGGCTCCCAGGACCAGAACAGACCCTGCCACCACCAGCCCGTAGACTGCAGTCAAGAGGAGACTGTTTCCATAGAGCTCTACGAGAAACACAGACACCGCGAAGTGCCACATGCGATCTCCCTGGAACAAGGAAAAATGTTTGATGAACATTTTTAGTCTGTAGTCCACTGTACACAGAAATTTATTTTCCTACCTAAAGAGCACTTTCTAGCCACATCAGAAGACTTTCAAAATCAATAATTACTCTATGGATTGAATACTAGTAAGATATTAAAACTGTTCATCCCAACACAATGGAAAATATTCTTGCCCGATTATTATGGAAACTGAAAAGCATAATGCTAATGAAATATATTCTTATTCTTCTAGAAAAAAAATGTAGCTTCCAGACCTAAGATGGATTTTTGAGAACAAACCATTTCTCTCATGTGCCAAGTTTCTCTCCAGGCTTGGTATTTGCCTATCTTGACTGGAAAGGCATAAAGTAGTATAGTTTATAAAGTAGTATAGTTTATAAATATCGGTATACCTTGAATGTCTAGAAAAAGTCAGTTTCCCAATTTGTAAATGATAGGAGTAGGCTATATGATCTCTAAACTTTCTTTCCCCAATAACATTCTAAAATATACGCCCTGTTTCACAAATAAAATTCAAAGTCATAAAGCAGCAGAACAATCAGAAAGATGAAATTAAAAGGACAGATTCTGGCACTGCATTGTCAAAGTTGTCCAAATAAAGTTGAATGTATAAGTGGTTAATGTTTTAATACAGATGAGTTTTGAAGGGAGAAAAAAACCTATTTCTTCACACCGGTCCAGAGTATATTTTTAATTTTAGAATTCATTGCTACAAAATTTGGTATAAGTTTAAGAGAAACTTTGAAATAAATCATGAAAGTTAATACACAAGAAATCCATAATTGACCTTATTATGAAATTTTAAGGTCCACCCTGACTTTTGGGCTTAATGTGAAGAAGGACAACATTCTATCACAACCTATCCCTCAAAATCACTGCAGGACACTAAATTCCCAGGAAGAATTTCTTTCCAGATTTGACCTATGTGGAAATACTGGTATTCTTTGATCGTCACAAAGTCTGTGAACATAGTCAAGATAAATTTCACGTATTGGAAGCAAATTATTATCCTGGTAGGTCAAATTATTTTAAAACATTAATAAAGTTAAGATAACAAACTTAAACATTGGAAACTTCAATTGATACATGCTAGCAACCATTTACAATAAACTTCATGTAGACCAGTACTTCTAACTGGGGATGATTTTACCCTCCAGAGGTCATTTGTTAATGTCTGGAGTTTATTCTGCATTGTCGTAACTGCAGGGAACAGAGCAGAAAATACAACAGGCATCTACAAGGCACAAGAGAACTGTAGAATTTTCTGGCCCAAAACATCACTAGAACAGGTTGGCAAAGGATTATGAACATAATTTTGAGCCAGGATTTAAAATTAACGTAAGATTAAAACCTTGAGGGATGAGGTGGAAATTATCACAATTCCCAAACAGTTTTGATTTTAAGGAGCAATAAATCCTATGCTCAAAAAAAGTTCAAGAATGAGGTAGCATCTAAGTAAACACTGACCAAGTCCAGACCCATTCCTCCCTTACTTCAAGCCTACTCTTTCCTGCTTCCATTTTCTGCCTCCCGTGTGCTCTGCCTTACTTGATGACTTGTTTACATGCCCGTCTACCCCCACTGGATCTACGAATGAATGCCCATGGTCATTAATCCACTTAATAAATACCTATGGAATGGCTACTATGTGCACAGCACCACTGTAAACACTAGAGCTGTAGCAGTGCAAAAAAATCATAGCCCATGGTTTCAGGCAGCTTGCATTCCAATGCTCACAGACCAAAGACAAATCTAGCACAGGTCAGGAAGTGTAAGTGCTATGGGGAAAATCAACACAGGATGGGACTGGAATGTGCCATTTTATATGGAGTGGTGACAGAGGCGTCTATGAGCAGAAGTGAGGCCTGGAAAAATGCAGGTACACCAGGGTATAACTTGGGACAGTCTGTGGGAGGATGATATAAGATATTAGTAACTGGGTCCTCTTTTCTCCTTGTCTTACACTTTTTTCATGAGCAAATACTTTTCAAAAGTTGGTGCTAAATTACATTATGAACTCCTTAACAAAATGATCCGCTTCTTACACTATTTTGTATTCTGACAGCACAAAGTGAAATGTATTGATCTATTGGCAGACAGAAATGAAGTGTGAAATCAAAAGCATTCAACCCCACACACACCTAACCTGAGAAAATCTTCTACCTTAAGGCCCCATGTTCAACGAGTAGGAAATCATGTTTGGTGGGGTTGGCAGGGGAATGGATAGAAAGATGTGCATAGGTTATGTTGTAATAAAGATCACTGTGCCACCCCAAAGACAAAGCAGAAGTGGAGTTACCTAGAGACAGCTTTCCTCTCTTGCACTCCTGTGAGCAAGAGGTAAAAATCCATTAAACCTTATATGGCTGTGATTGCCCTTGTTTTTTAATCCAAGAACTCCCTTTGTTCAACTTACTGTAAGGTTGGGACAAGCATCTGTCACCTTGATTATGGAATTATTTTTTAAGATCCTTAATAAAAGTTCTTTTCAAGTTAAAAAAAAAATCCTCTTAAAACAACCACAGCTCCACTCATGTTTTTAGCAAATCTCCCACCGAATCTATCAACCAATGTCACATAAACCCTACATCAATCAGTATTTGGAAATAAGGCACGCTGTTCCTCTAAGGGCTACATCCAGACCATAAGCTGAGAGTTTCAGACACCATTTCCCTTACTTATTGGTGATCTTTTTAATACTTAACACTTATTTTATTAAATTGGAAGAACAAATGACTGGCTTGGATTTAGGAAGAGTTGTTTCACTAGGTTTCTACTGAGACTCACTGGCTGCTGGGATTGAAACCAACACATACCAATTCCACTTTGTTGACATTTATTTGCAGAGTCATTCTTGCATAATCCTCTGAGAAGACAGGAGCTTGCTTTTCTGAAAAGTCATCTCTGAACTGCTATTTCTTAGAAATACAGTAACTTGGCTTAATAATTTCCCAAGGGCATAGAGTATAGATTTCCTCATGGAATGATTCCATTTATCTTAAGGATGACCCAATAGAAATTTCCAATTTAGAAGGAAATTAACACGGTAGTTTACTCTTAAAATTATTTCTCTTTATGTATGGTTCCTTTAAACTTCATATATGAAGCATGCATGGAATATACTCAGATTTATATCTTTTAAATAGTAAGAACAATTGTTTAATTTTTAAAGATTCTAATCATCATTCATTGAACATACAACCAGTATCCTTCCAGGATTATTCTTTTTTAGGGAGAGTTGATAGAAAAAACATAGGCCAACAGGAATACTGGGATTCTTCCAAAACCATGTTAGAAGTCATAAGGAGAGCTATGAATGAGTTACTGATTTTCTAATTCTCAGTAGATGGTTTTTAAGATAGCTTGTAGTGCCTACATATTATGTAACCCCAGATAACATTTTTAAAGCCCAGAATTTTTGTCTCTCAAAATATTTGACCTTGGGGCTATGTATATTTTAATTAATTCTAAAATGCCATTACGAGGCTAAGTCAGTCACTCCACCACTCCACCGTATTTTCATAGTGCTGCATGCGGGAACTAAATTTTTAAGAAAAGAAGAAAACAGAAGCATCTTAAACTCTGAAACGACAGGAGGTATTTGAAACACCCTCCTTCTGATTCTTAGTAGAAATCACCATTTGCTGAGCATAGTATTGCAAATACCATTTATAAACGATGCAAACATCCCTGTCTTTGTTAACCCTGTCTTTGGACAGCTGTCAATGTATATAAAGTACAATAACTTGATAATTAATTTACTGACAGTCATCCAAAGGTAACATCAAATACCTTTAATTGTACCTAACTTTTTCACGAAAGCATGTGTTTCCGGATGATTTATTTTCTTAACTGTATGACAAAACTTGAAGTGGGCTTAGTACTGGGGGTAATAAAAGTAAACCTGAAACGTGCAACTGTATCGTAAAAATTACTGTGCATTCTGACTTACCCAAGTGGAGAGAGAATGACTAAGGTAGAGAAGGAATTTGGCCGAGGTCAGGTAGTTTGCAAAGGATCCTGCAAAGACACACGGGGGAGGATTTAAAGGCATATTTGGTCACTTGAACGAGCTGAGTTTCAAACACTTATCCACTTACTACAACATGATTATTTAAAGCTGCTTCGTGGGACAAATCACGAACATTTTATCAAGTCATCTAAGAATCGGTGCATACTGTCCCGTTAGTATCACTGGTTAAATTCAGCACGACCTGTTGTTGGTCAGTAACTGCACAACTTCGCATGCAATGAAGAAACCTCTTTCGAAATTCAACTTCTTCTTTTTTTTTTTTTCATAGAAATCCAAACTGCCCAACGTACTGCATCCTCGCCGGTGTGCAAGCCCCGTTTCTCGGACTTTGAATGTGCTGTTTCTCCCCTCACAGCCGGAGCCAGCGCTGCTCTGGTTCAGAGTGCGGTCGCCTCCCTCCGAGCCCCGCGCGGCCCCCACGGCACGGCCACTCACCGCAGCATCCTCCCCGGCGGCCCTGCGCTCCTGCCCTGCTCATGACAGCGGGCGCTCTCGCCTTCTCGCTCTCTGCTGCCGGTCGCTGCTGCTGCGGCCCTCGCCAAGGTGCTTGCCAAGCCGAGCTCCAGGACCGGGACACGGCCCCGCTGCACACCCAGCTGCCCCGTCCGGACGGACCCCAGCGACGACTGCGGCAGAAAGCAAAAGGCAAAGTGCCCGGGGTCTCCTCGCGGTCTTCTTTCCAAACTTAGCTAACACTGTAGCTGAAGTCGGAAAGGCAAAGCCTTATGGACGCGGGCGGGAGGCTCCGCAGGCCACCGACACACTGAGCCCTCGCTCGTGCCGCCGCCCCTCGGGTCCGAGGCGCAGGCCGCGCTCTTATAGGAGCGGGGGCGGAGCTGCCGCGCACCCCGCCCCTGCGCCCGCTTGCCCCGCCCCTGCGCCCCGCGAGTCCACGCCCGGCTTCCGTGGCGCGCACAGACCGACCTGGCTGTGCCGCGCGTGGGGAGCGGGTGCGCGGGGCGCGGGAATGAACGCGGGGAGACCTGGGAGGGGCCAGGGGCGCGGGCTGCTGGGGGCCCCTTTTTTAACGCCGGTGAGTTTAACTGTCCAAGCAAAAGGAACCGAATCGGAGGCCGCGCTCCCGGCCTTCCCATCCGGCGTCGGCGGCAGGAGGTATTTTTCCTGCCTTCCCGCAGGCCCAGAATCAAAGCGCAGGAAGGGGCTGCAGATCAGAGCCCGGCGCTCCGCAGACAGTGCTCGGGAAGGTGCCGTCCTGCGGCCTCGGCGGGAGGCAGAAGCCCGTGCGAGCACCCCGCCATCCCGCGTCGGCCTCTGCGCCCTCCCCAGGCTGTGCGCGTCCCTTCCTGTCTCTCCAAATGCCCTAGATACCGGGAATACCGGTTATCCCTGTCGGCTCCTCGGTCTGTCCCTGTTCGGATAGAGCCATTCGGTGGCCTGCCAGAGGGGGCAGTTGAGTGACTAGAGAAGGCCTCCGATGACTTAGTTTTCTTCCCCGTGCTGAAGTCCCTGGGGCAAACCTGTCCCTTTTGCCAGCCTGTTGATTACCTACCTCTGTCAATCGCGCCAAACCCTCAGAAGGGATCCTAAACATTGAAACTCCAGCCGGATTCCTCGCGTTGAGCATAGGCCCGACTGATGCCCACAGTGAAGGAAACCACCCTTGAATATATGCCCTGTATCTGGACTCTCAATCAGAAGCCCCAAAGGTCTAAGGGCGGGGTGCAGCTGGATTCGTTGGGATGTGGTCTGGAGGGTAGAGATAGGGGATTTACAGTTTGCTGCTACGGAGTGGACTGCTTTATCCTTTTTCAAGCGCTTGCTCTCGCTTGCTCTCTCCCTCTCTCGCTCTCTCCTTTTCACGCACTTTCAAGTTCTTTCTCTTCACTCCAAGGACTGGGTTTGCTGAAGTTATAGAACAGAGTCGTTCGTTCATCCATGCATGAGAAGTAACCCAAAGTATGCTCAGATGCTGGCCTTTGGAAGGAGGCAACTGGCAAATTAAGCTCTTCCACGTTCTACAATTTCTTACTGAGATGAAATTTGTTGATAGGTCCCTAAGCAAGGCACAAGGAATAATGACACTTGGCACCTTTGGCTCAGTGTGTCTCCAGGTCCTTTGCAGTAATTATTGCCAGCCATAAGGAGTGGTGAGCGATCACCAGCTTCAGGTGGCTTAAAGGAGGTTTGGTTGGTGACAAGAAATTTTTAACTCACCATAGACACTGAGAAGTATTTGTGGAAAGAGTAGCTGAGTCAATTTGTATCTCAAGATGTGTATGGAGGCTCTGTTCTCCATGTCACTGAGGAAGCCCCAGAAGCCAAAACTGAGAGAACGGCAGAGGATAGATGGGAGAGGACAGTGGAGCAAGTAAGAAAGACACTTTGGCAAGATGAGCAAGATCCGTAACAATAAAGCCAGTGAGATGTTTGGGCTTTTGCAGGGAATCCTAAAGCCTAACTAATGTGAATAGCCAAAATATATTTGTTGGGTTTCATGAAATGGAAAAGAGTTGAAAATGAAAAGTGGAATGAAAATCCTCCAAATACATCCCAAATGCAAAGTGACAGAAATTTGCTGGCCTTGACATTCTAGATTAAAACCACTGTTTAAATCACTAGACCCTGCTGGTTCATTCTCCTTCCAAAGAACAATTTTCCTAGTTGACAATTAAGATTTCTTAAGTAATAGAGTTGTCACCAGCTATTATAGGAAGAGCTTAGATTTAGGACACAGATTCTATTGGGTATGAAACTTTATGCCCTAACTTAGAAGGTATGAATCCATGTTTTCTAGCCAGGTCTTTCTCCATATTATAAGCAAATTTCAAGAACTGTTTGACATTTCTATAATCTAAGGCTGACTAGACCCTCGAAGATTTGAATTTCAATGCCTATTTTAAGTCACAGACATCTACATGGAAAGATTAGCCTCTCAGTTCTTCATTTTGTTTGAATATTGCAAATAATTTGACCTTGAGAAGTTTCTCATGAATGCTGATGTTCATTGTAAGTGCTCACACATTCCTGCCCCATCTCTCCCTCTCTCTCTCTCTCTCTCTCACACACACACACACACACACACACACACACACACACACACACAGAGATACAGATAGATACACATAGTAGTATAGTTTCCAGTTTAGGAATTAAATGCAGAATTCAGAAGATTGCAAAAGAAATATATTTCTAAGGCAAAACCATAGGTACAGAAAGCAGAGTTGTTTTCTGAGGTTGGGTGGAAGGAAGAATAGGTAATGAGTGTTTAATGGATACAAGAGTTCCTTTTAGAGTGGTGAAAATGTTCAGGAACTAGACAGTGGCAGTGGTTGTACAACACTGAATGTTCTAAAAGTCACCAAATTATATACTTTAAAGTGGCTTAAGTGGTGAATTTTATGTTATGTGAATTTTACCTCAACTTTTAAAAAGAAACATTCTTAAGAGCAGTGTTTGCCATTTTTCAGCATTAGTATTGATTGGGATTAACGTGGTCAAATGTGGTCTCAAGAGATCTTGATCAAAAAAAAGAGAAAGAGAAAGAGAATGTGGAGAGAAAAAAAGAGCAATCAAATTTCCTCCATCACACTAGAAACTAAGACATGCAAGTAAGTTAACTTTTTCTCCATATATAGCCAGAAAATTTATACAGATTTCATTTAATAAATATTTTGGTCTCTCAACTTTTGCCATAGATCAATTTTTTGATGTCTAACCCACCTCTCATGTTACAACAGAGCCCATTCTCTCAGTGCGAAGCAAAGAACAGACCCTTGGCATCACAACAGTATCCCCTGCACACTCGAGATGCCCCTGAGCCTTGCCTCTTTCAGGCGGTATGAACAGGAATGGCTTTCTCAGGTTTTCATTCATTTCAGTTGATCTCCTTGGCACCTTTTTCAATTGCCGGGCTACTTGCAAGCCCTTCATTCATAGAAAAGAGCACACAGATTCTAAAGAGCACTCAGATTCCTAAAGGACTACATTCATCCAAGTAATGCCTGTTATACATTCTCCTCTCCTCAACTTTCTGTCTCAGACACTCCACACCACATACCTGTTTCGGAGCAGCACCTTGAAGCTGACTCCAACCAAGCTGGCCAAACACTCATATTCAGGAAGTCTGTATTCGGGACTGTCGGTGAAAGTTTCAGAGTTCCTTAATGTTTCATTTAGGGCAAAGTACACACGTCCAGAGCAGGAGTCGCTGTTTACCTGTTCCCTTTCAACCCCTTCTTTGTGGTATGATCATTGTACCTGCTCTTCTATGTTGTTTGGGTTTTATTTTAGTAAATACTACTTCCATACTGCTGATTTTTTCTCTACCAAGTCTCATAAAATGCTAATAATCATAACATGTCAATGAGTAGTACAAAATAACAAAATACAGTGGTGTTTCACAGCTATGAAATGCTTGGACAGTATCTCTAGTCTTGGATTTTTGAAGTTGTGCTCACAAATAGCATAAGGAAAACAGTACTATGAAGAAAACCTTGGAAGGGGAAAGGGACGTAAAAAGAATTAAGATCTCTTAGGTATATGAACCATGTACTCATGATAAATGTAGTCATTATGTATTGCAAACACGTACTAATGAAAAATTTAAAAATTCTTTAACCCTTTAGGCAAAAATAAAAGGAATTTTGTCATGTGACCTGGACATAACCCTCTTCTCTAATGTGATTTGAAAATATTGACTAGACTGGTTATTTAGAATTTCTAGAAGGTTAAAAATACAATAAGAAGGCCTCTCCTAACGATGCCTGTTAGAAATGCTCTGCTGCAGTGTTGTCTGCATTGAGCTGTATATGTGACAAAAGTCAGCATGTATTTGGAGAACTTTGCAAGTGGCAGATGTGAAATAAGGTGCTTATCCAATATTATCTCATTTCTTCTTCACAATACACCTATGAAGTAACATTGATATTATCCTCACTGTTCATAGGAGTTAAATAACTCACTCAAGGTCACTCAGCTAGAGAGGCCTACACTAGGATTTAAGGCTAGATTTGCCGGACTTCAAGGCCCTGGCTCTTCCTGCTTTGTTTTTCTGCCTCTCTCCATTCTGATAAGCGTGGGAAGACACAAGTGATGCTAGTAAGCATAACCCCCTTTTCTTCCTATCAGCTAAAAATGGGTCTTGGAAGCGACTTAGCACTGATATGGAGGTTGGCAAAAATCAGCTGTGGGCAGGGTGCTGCTACTTTTTGGAGGGGTGGAAACCACTTAGTCCTAGAAGCTGTTGAGAAATTGGTGTGGAGCCCATGGTCCAAGTTCAGGTGAAAGTCCAGCTCCTCTTTCATAGCCCTTTATGTCTATGCAACCAAGTTAAGAACTTAAAAGGCTAAAGATCAAGGTGAACAAAAGAGCAGGATCTGAAACAAGAATGGTCAGCACGGTGCATCCAAGCTTTGGATTAGAAATCAGGACACAGAATTCTATTTTTGCTAATAGGTAGCGTTTGTGCTTTTGAGAAATTTAGTTTGCCCCTATCTAAAATCTGATTCCTCATGTGAAAATGAAGGCATCAGTTATAATCCAAGGCAAATTTATTAAAATTGTGTGTGATGTATTAATAGTGGTTCTAGTGATTTTTTTTTTACTTTCCTCTCAATACTTCTCTATGTAGTGAATGTGTATTACTTATACATTCAGAAACAAAAAGATTCAACTTTCTGAGGCTTTCATTCCTTCAACCTCAAGGATTTGTTTTTTGTACCAGGCGATGCCACCTCAACCTTTGAATGGGCCTAATTGAAAATTTTCTTTAAGGACACTAATCCATTAAACTAAACTTGGGAAAAGCAGAGTTGCAATAATAGTTTTGAAAAAGACCTTAATACTGTACATCCTTTTACCATAAATACAAGTGGATTTTTATTTCAGAGGGAAAATGGATGGTGGTTTGGTATCTTTGATTCTCTACTTGAATTGGTTCCATTATTGTACCTCTGGGAAATTTTAAGGTATTCATTAAGGCAACATATGAGCTTTGTTTATTTTCAGATGCCTCATCTCTCTACTAGATCCAAATATTCATAACCTGAAAAAAGTAACATCACCAAATAAGGGACCTTGGTTTGGTAACTATTTTGGTGCTTCTGCATTTTTTTCCTTTTTTTCATATTATTAATTTTATTGGTACATTTTAAGTATACAATATAATGACATTCATCATTGGAAATTTGAACCTTTACATACCTCTCTTGGTTCTTATTTTTTCCCCCTTCCCCTCCCCTCCCTTCAACCCCTCCACCCCACCCTATTTGCAAAGACTTTGTTTCCATTTTTTTCATTTTCTCATATTAATTCCATTCCCTTCTTTCCTTACCCCTACTCCTCCCACTTCCCCTTCCTCTTTGCCCCTTTTCTTCCTATTTCACATTATCTTTTACACCTTTTAGTCCTTATTTACACTTTCAGTTTCTCACACCTATTTATTTCACTTAAGAGTATTTCCTCAATGTGCATCCCTTTGAGAACCTATATGCCAATAAGATGGAAAACACAGAAGAAATGGACACATTCCTAGATACATAGGAATTACCAAAGTTGAATGAAGAAGACCTAAAAATTCTAAACAACCCAATATCAATCAATGAAATTGAAAATGTAATTAAAAACTGACCAACTAAGAAAAACCTGGGTCCTGATGGCTTCACTGCTGAATTCTACAAGACATTTAGAGAGAAACTACTGCCACTACTGTTTAAACTCTTCAATGCTTCTGAACTTTAATCTCTCTCTTTGTTTGTTGTTGTTGTTGTTGTTTGTTTGGGTTTTTTTGGTACTGGGGATCGAACTCGGGACCTTCCTCTTTGGAGGCAGGCAGCAGAACCACTGAGCTAAATCCCTGGCCCCACTGTAACCTCTTTTTAATCATTTAGTCCATCTATTATCTGAAATGTACAATGAATATTTGAAATTTTGCTTCTCAGAGAACATCACATTTAAATATGAAGGTTACACACAGCATTGCCAAAAGTAAACCAAATCTGTTGCTAGAATTTATTAGAAAAAATAATTTAGGAGTTATCAATCTCAAAGAATATGTCCATGAACTTTTAGGTTTCATTTGATCTTGGAAATCCAGCTTATTCTTTCAAGATTGCTTTCTTAGGTTTACCCAATCCTCTATTGACTATGGATGTAGGCTTCCCCTTTCCCATCCACACTCTTTCCTCCCCATAGACTGTAATGTTAGAGTAGTGCACGACAGCGTGCTCAGCATCTCATTTCTTGTGGTCATGTGGTGTGCTTTAGTATAATCTATTTTGTATTCTTCTCAGCATTAAGATGGATTCATCCTTTTAAAAAAATAACAATGCAATCCTAGGAAGTCACATTAGAAAACATTAATGTTTTGACTAATTTAAAACTGCAAATGAAAAACACCTGGACTATAATTTTCAGTTTAAGAGGATATAAGGTATCATTAAATGAGTTTATTTGCCTCTTCTTAGTACCAATTACTTTAGACATGTCTAATTTGTTTTTCCTTTTTGTGTGCAAACTGTTGCCTTTAAAGTAAATGTGGGCTAATGTAAAATGATGACTAATTGTGTGTCAGCCCTCACAGGGTAAACCAACAAAGCTAAAGTTGGACACTGAGGGTAAAATGGATTAGGAACGGTTAACATTTGTGTCACAGAAATCCTTTCTGTACTGCTTCTTTAAGTGTCTCATTTTACAACCAGTTGACCAGCTCAAACAAGACTGTAATCATAGCAAATTAAGTGGCTCCGTCTGTCTATTATGAGCTTATCCTGAGCTAGTGACTGGATATTTGGGAAACAATCCCTCACTAAAACTGCGTTAAATTGGTTTCTATCTTTATTTGATTTTGCTATCTGGTCCCAGGGGAAATCTGCACATTTTATCTTTTCAAACTGCTCATGTTTGTAAGATACAAATATATGACAGTTCTTCTGATTTCTCTGTTCGTGTATCTCAGAGAATGCAGGGCTCATCAGTGCCATTTGTCTTAAAACTGCTTTGAAAACCATAACAGAGTATAAAAGCCCCATGGTGTAAATGTCCTGGAAATGCTTTGTGCCTTTTGATCAAATTAACTAGCTAATATCTTCATATAGAAGACCTAAATACGTAACATCTCCAGTTCTCTGTCAAATGTACCTGTATACAAGGAGTTTGGCTGTACAACAAAACCTAGCAGTCCAGCCACAAAGGTGAACTCTTGGTTCTAAGCACTGAAGAGTGGATAACCCCTTCTGAGGTATGGTTTAAAAAATACTGTTCAAAACATCTCTCTGATAAATTTCCCTTTACAAATATATCCAGGTTAACTCTGAGCGTAAATGTTTTTCAAACTGTAAATCTGTCACCCCCTCAAGGGAAAGGACACTTCTCAACTGTAATCCAGTGGTTTTGAAATTAAAAGAAAAAGAATTTTTATTAGAAGAAAGAATAGTGTTGCATGATTTTCAGCTATATTTTTTTGGTCATGGGAATCAAATATCAATAATACTAAAATTGCCTGTGTTACATAAGGGGTCTCAAATGAAAACTCCTTCAAAAGAAAAGACCTGTTTCCAATAATTTTTCAGTGAGTGTTCAAAATTGTAACTTGGAGAACCACCTGAATCTCTCTCTCTCCACTTCCTATGTATCTACCATTTTGCTCGTCATTTGTATATACATACTTTGAGTTTTTCATATAAGAGAAACCAAGTGATATTTAAGCTTGAATGTCTGACTTATTTCACTTAACATTATGTTCTCAAGTTGCAATGGTTTACCTACAAATTCTTCAAGTTTATATCTTTATGGCAGCATAGTACTCCATTATGTATAAATTCCACATTTTCCTTATCCATTCATCTATTGATGGACATATATATTCTTTCCAAGATCTAGTATGAATTGTGCTTCTATAAACATAGTTATGCATATACCCTGTAGTATAATAATGTTAACTCTTTCAGGAAGATACATAGGAGAACAGCAGGATCAAATAGAATTTCTATTTTTAGTTTTTTGAGGAATCACCATATTGATTTCCATAGTGGTTGTACTAGTTTACATTTCCACTAACATAAAATTTAAAAGAAATGGAAAAAAATAAAACACACCAAATGTTGGCGTCTTTGGCAAAGGAAAATTATAATTTGGATAAAAGGATTTTTAAAACACAATTTGCCTGTCCCTCATGGTAACTGGAGTAACTAATGCATTAAAACTAAAGTCTATTCACTTTTAAATGTTATATGTTGTGAAAGATAATCACAGGGGTGGTTATCTTGTGAGTGAATCTTCCACATTTTTGAGAGTTTGTGTCTGGTAATGTAACAAGTTATCGTAGTCAACCAACTTGTTTTCCTACCCTAATAAGTTTTAAGCTTTCATTCTGATGTGAACGTGAAGTTCACAGGAGGTAGGCTCAGTCTGGCAATGTTTGAAGAGTCCCACAGAATTCAGGATGGGTGGAACCCTCGCAGTTTCCTAATTAATAGATTACATAAAATCTGGAGGCTTTCAAATTGGAGGTTTTTTCTCTTTTACCTATTCCTTTTCTTTTTTGAAACTTATTTTCTACACTACAATTGGTTGGGTTTTCTGTAGTTAGATTCTGTAAAAGAATTTCTGAATCTGTGCTTATGAAATGAATTTGTCAACTGAGCATTAGAATCCCTGGCTGGCAGTGTGTTGTTTGGTTGATTAGTGGGTTCATTTGTTTATTTTTGATTATTGAATTTTTTCTTTATATCTTTTAAAGTAAGACACAGACCCCAAAGAGGGTCCTGTTCACTGAGTATTTAAAACTGAGATCTGAAGATCCTATCCATTATAAGTTGAACAGCATTTCCTCAAACTTCATATTTTGAAGTTACCGGCCCTGGCACCTCAAAATGTGACTGTTTTAGGAAATAGGATCTCTGTAGATGTGATTAGCTAAGACTAGGTCATACTGCAGTAAGGTCGGCCCTAATCCAGTGTGACCAGCATCCCTTATAAAGAGGAAAATTTTAGACACATGCACACACAGGAAGAACGCCACGTAAAGACAAAGGCAGAGATTGATAAGCCAAGGAAAGCCAAAGATTGCTAGCAAACCAACAGAAGCTAGGCAAGGGGCGGGGAATAGATTCTCCTGTACGGTGAGCATCAGAAGGAGCCAAGTTTGCCACCACTTTGATTTTTAAACTTCTAACCTCCAGAACTATAGGATATTAGGTTTCCATTGTTCTAAGCCACCAAATTTATGGTACTTTGTTACAATAACCTTAGCAAACAAAGTAAGTAATCACCATCTTTCTCAGAACTTTGACTTCACTGATGTTTGTTAAGATCAAACATAGTCAAACTGAAAATTGTTGTGCTCACTGAAGCAAACCACTCATTCTGTTCTTATAATTCTCATCATAGACAATACATTGTAATAAAAATTCATTGGAAACTAATTAAGTTTTGGTTTTCAGTTACATATGCTTAATATCAGACTCAGAAGACATTATGTAACATTGGTATTGAGTACACATAAGTAATCAAGAAAAAATTGTAGCATCCAATAATTAAAATAAATTTCACCGTTATAGCTAGTTTTAACCATTTTTATCTGCAAAAACATTAAAACTTTTATATCCAGGAGGAAAAAAGGAGCATGATTTATCTGCCGTAAAAAAAAATGGAAGAAGTTAAAGAGTAATGACTTAAAAGTTTTTTCTTTCTCCCTTCACAATATCAATAAGGGCAAAGTCCCGATGATTTCTTTCTGCTCTTGGGGTTAGAGATTTAGATAATGTAGAGGAATATGTGGTAATTTCTCAGATGATTAGAAGCCACAAAGTGATATTCTAAATTGTAGGGCCAAAATTAAAAAATATCCAGGACTCTTAGGATGTGGCAAGGCTTGTAGGCAGATTAAACTTCTTTGCAAAGAAGGTGGTCCCCATGGAGGAGGAAGGGCAGCAGTAAGGAGGGAGAGGTTGATTGATTCATTGACTGACTGATCGATCAATTGATCGTTAGCAGTAGCACTATCTAAGCAAAAGAGAACTACTTGACAGGTGAGCCCTGAAAGCTCTCAATAGTAGATACAAGTATTGACTGGTTCCACTACACTTATTTTAAATATCCTTTAAGGCCACTTAATTCACTTTTCTTTCATTTAATTCTCACCAAGTTACCTGGTGAGAGTTAACTTGGTGTCATGGATTACTTGATGCTGGATAAAGGCAGTCTCAGGGAAACACTGGAAAGAAATATAACACTGTAAAAATTAAAGTGGTAGTATAAATCAGTCCCTTGAGTTTATCAAATATGTCCTTATTATAAAAACAAAAATAATAGCTAACACACAGTATTTGCTATGTGCCTGTTGATCCGCTAAGTACTCTGCATGTGCTAATTCACTTAATTCTCACAGTAAGCTCCATGAAGTAAGCATGATTAATATACCTATTTTATAATCATAAGGAAATTGCAGTTAATATGCCTGGGAAAGTTTACTGAGTTTTTAAACCTGAAAATTGAAAACTAAATCCCTGACCAGTAAATGATCCTTTAATGTGCTCTTCTTCTTATACCTGGCTTGAATAGCCCACTTAATCAATCACGCTGTGATACAAAGTAGACTGTACCGGAAACTCTGGAGATAACTCAGTTCTTTCCTGAGAATTAGGATTGCAATAAAGAACTACAGACAAAATTATCATTGTAAACGAAATTATGTCTTGGAACAACTGTGAGTTACACTTCTCCAGCTCATTATCTACAAAGCATACAGATAGTGGGAAATGCCTTGAATATTTAGGGTATGCAGATTGTTTGAAATCTTGTGATCATGGTATTATACTGTTTAGAAGCAGTACTGTGTCAAACGCCGGTTACTTCTACAGGTGAGCACTAGATATTCTGCAAGTAATGAAGCCTCTATCCAGTGTAAGAAAGAGCCTTCCAATAGTCCTTGGAACCACTGTGACTCTTCAAAGTGTATGACTAAAAGTTAAATTTGAGGGTTTTTGTTGGTATTTTGGCAGTACTGGGGACTGAACTCAGTGCCTTTTTACTGAGTTATATCTCTAGCATCCGCAGCCCTTTTTACTTTTTATTTTGAGCCCACATCTCACTAAGTTCCTGAGTTGCCTAGACTGGCCTTGAACTTGTGACCCTCCTGCCTCAGCCTCTCGGAGTGCTGAGATGGTAGGCATGTGCCACCACACTTAGTTCCTGTTTATTTTGTAATTCTCCAGATAGTTTATGTGTGTGTGCGTTTTTTTTGGTACCGGGGCTCGAACTCGGGACCTTGCGCTTGCGAGGCAGGCACCGGAACCACTGAGCTAAATCCCTGGCCCTCTCTAGATAGTTTATAGATGAACTAAAAATGAACAGCAACCATGAGTAGCCACAGGAAGTTCTCTACATTTAACTTTTATTTTTGACCAGCAAGATTTATTTAAACTCTTACTTTAGTTAGAAAAAGGTTTCATCCTTATATATTCTATCATCAATGTTAACCCTAAACAAATAAGTGCAAATTAAGGCATGGCCTACTAATTTCTGTATGAAGAGTTGTGTTTTTTTGGTACCTGGGATCAAATTCGGGACCTTGTGCTTATGAGGCAGACTGCGGAACCACCAAGCTAGATCCCCGGCCCATGAAGAGTTGTTTTTATTCTGCATAAACCTTGAGGCAACCAAAGAGGTGGGAGAAGGGACTGGTGCTTACACTGAGGCCAGCTTTGAGTAGAGAACCATTTTCCACAAGGTCGTGAGCAGAGCTGAGGGAGGGCACATCTTCGCTGCCTGTCAACAGACACTTATACAGCTCCTACTGGGTGTCCAAGGTGTGGAATTACACAAGTGAACAAAACAAACAAGGTCCCTGGCCACTGTGAAACTTACATCCACCATGGTAAACTTGGTGTGGGATGTTAATTCCCACACTTCTGTAGATGACGAGGCCTTGCAGGAAGGACAGAACTGGCCTCCTGAGCACACACAGGACTCTGGACTTCCCCTCAGACATCCTCACATGCAGCTGACCCAAGGATCTCGCAAACAAGAGCTTTGACAGCAGTCAAGACCTGTGGATGCCACAGACAAGACTTTTCTCAAAAACTAAAAAATTGTGATTTCCTCCTTGAGGTGAGTCCTGAATATCTAAGACCATTATTATGGACTATAAAAAAATAACCACAGAAGGGCTAGGGATTTAGCCCAGTGGTTCTGGCACCTGCCTCACAAGTGCAAGGTTCCAAGTTGGATCCCCGGTACCAAAAGAAAAAAAAAAAAAATGACCACAGAAATACTTAGAATCTTCTAATGGCACAGTTTGGGCATAGGCAAAAGATTCAATAAATATTTTTAAATGGATGAATGAATGATGAGTAATTTTAAATCTGTCAAAACTCAGCTTTTTATTTAATAATGTATGACATGAAGTTCTTAGTCACTGTGAACATGTTTGCCTCATTTTCTCTCTTGGAAGGAACAGGACTTGAGTACTGCTTCAATATAAAGAACCTGTAAGAGTTGAAGTTGGGATGTGAGGCAAATTTAATCAAGTGCCACAGTTCCTTGCATCCATGAGAAATCTTTAAAACCAAATGAAAAACATGAAGTCACAAGAGGCCCTTCACTTGAGTGCCTTCAATTTATCACAAGACAGATTCCAGAGGTGTCTGGCTGCCCCTTATCTTCAAAATAAATAATGTTGGGAACTCAAGAGATAAACTATAAGGATTATCCTCCTTTCTATACTCAAAGGATACACACTGTGAGGAGCAAAATAAAGGCAGAGCATTTAGTTTGCTTTATAAAAGTGCAAGCAATTATCCACTGAATTTACATTTTAATGAAAGGACTGTGCCATGTGTAAGCAGAGACAGGGTAGAGAAAGGTTAGATAACTTAGGAGAAGCTCAGTATGGAAGAAAAGAAATATAGTTGCATAATTCTCTACTCATTGAACATGAAGAATATATAAGTACGGAATAAATTTTTGATGAAAGACTGAACAAATGTTAACTGTTTATGTTATTGGGAGCAGTAAAAATGTTTTCTGTCCACATCCTCAAGATACTATCTTCCTGATAATTACCACCTCTGTAGGCTATTTACAGTCTACTTGGTGAAGGAAAATGTTTTAGTTACCTCTATGTAAAGTAAAAACTTCAATTATCCTCCCAACAAACATGGGAGGAGGATGACAAGAAGTCATCCAGGTGAGGATGGAAGAAATCACCTCTGCTTGGGCTGATGCTTCTTTAGACCGTGGTCCTCCCCAGTATGAGGCAGGGAACAAAGATAAAGTGAACCAAAGCCCACCACAACATAGAAAAAAAGAAGCTTAGGTATTTTGTTTCAGATTTCACAGTCAAGCATCATTTTTTCTGAATTCTCATAAATTTCCAACACAACACACTCACATTAAAATATAAGTGCAAAACACATTCCAAAGACACATGCAACCATATAATCACTTCTTAAGTATGCTTACTAATAGGGAATGGTGATAAAGACAACCTAAAATAGCTTTTAAAACATCATTTAACTGGGACTATGGATGTGGTCTAGTATCAACCTATGATATGAACAGTTGATGAACAATCAGAAGTACTACCTCAGTATTGCTGTTGGTAGCTGTCACACATTTTTTTGAGAAATTTTTTTTCCTAGTGTTGATGGAAACTGGAGAGACAATGCATCTCTAGATAAACAAGGCCCTGGAGGAACATGAAATCTGAAAAATACCCGTTTCTATTTAGGAATCTGTATCTGGGAGACAAGGAAGTTAACAGGCAATCACTGGACTACCTATCTTACAGAGAAGAGAAAAGAGATTCTCTAAGAACTTTTGATCTTCAAAGTCAGAAATTAATAGAACATAAGTTGAGGACAGGAAGCCAACCTGGGGAGCATGCCAGATAGCAGAACCAATTGGCTCAAGAGCAGAGTAACGTTTATTATTTCAGTTTAAAATGGAAAAGAAAATTTTAAAGATAGGTGATAGTACATTTTATTTGCTAATAATTTAGTATATGAAAATGTCCCAAAGGGCATTTCTACTATTCACATCAAAATACTCTTCATCTCACCCAAATACATGAGAGACAGAGAGAGAGAGAGGCAGAGAAAGGGGGAGAGCTGTCTTTTTAGTGTGTGATAAATAAATAGCCTAAGCAAATCTAGTTCTAAATATATTTATCAGGTATATTTTATGATAAATTTCCAATCTAGAGCCAGGGTAAAACCCAGGAGGCCACTGGTCTTTCCAGAATTAACCATGTGGACAGCTGCCATGATTGGGTGAACATAGAAGGGCTATAAGCTTGCTGATGGCAGAAATGAGGTTTTATCTTTGGAAACACAGCACTTCTCCTGTATCAAGCACTGCTTGATACATAGTCTCTGCTCAGTCAGTAGACAATGGTTAATAAATATGCACAGGTATCCCAGGAAATAAGTCACAGATTGAAATTCAAATTATTCAAGTGGCAACTTGTTCTTACCTTTTTTTTTGCTATTTATGAAATATTTACATTAAATATTGTAGTAGGAGCTGGGCATGGTGGCACACTCCTGTAATCCCAGCACTCAGGAGGCTGAGGCAGGAGGATTCCCATGAGTTCAAGGCTAGCCTGAGCTACATAGTGAGTCCATGTGCAGCCTGAACTTTACCCAGTGAGATCTTGTTTCAAAAAAATTGTAGTAGGCACCTGGACTCATTATTAAGTCTAGGTATGAGTTAATACCTAGGGCAGTATGACTTTAACTCTGTTCATTATACTCAGATTCAGATAAATCTGAAGAAATCTTTTGGCATTATCCAGACAATTGTTACGTTGCAATCATCTCTAACTCTGGAGTCATGGGTAACTTCTAGGGCTTAGGTAGCCCAGTACCACCAAGGAACCTCAATACTCAATGAAATAATCCTGAGTCTTTAATCCTGAAACTCTTTCCATTTTTCCAGTACTCAAGAAACCAAGGTGGCTACTAACAGAGCATACTCAAGGTCCCCCTGCACTTCTGCTGATTAAATCCCTGTCAAACTGGTACCTCTGTCCTTTACAGGTATCCCTCAGAGGGTCATTTGTTACCATGGTACATTAAGGTCCAGCTCACAATTGGTGTAAGTCTACCTGTCTTCACTGCTAAAAAGAGGTAAAATGCTGAGAAACCAAAGAAAGACAGAACCAGTAATAGATTCAAGAAATGGTTATGTCTAATGAGTTCCTTTATGAAGAGGTATTTTAGTACTGCTGGTCCGGGTTTGTGCTTAACATAAAGCAATGACCATTTTGAAATTGAAACATTTATGTATAAGCATATAACAAGAGGAATTTTTTAAAGCTGGAAGAGAGTTTTGTTAAAAATATGAAAAAGGGCCAGGGATTTAGCTCAGTGGCACCACGTCTGCCTCAAAAGAGCAAGGTCCTGAGTTCAATCCCCAGTACCAAGAAAAAAAAATGAAAAGGATTAAATATATATATTCACAGAAATTTATATGATTGATGAAAATAAAAATCAATCCCCATCTCTCCCTCCATTTCCTTTATATCAGAATTAATAAATTCTCCCAAAACTATAACTCCAAAAGACAAAAACTATTCATAAATTTTTATTTTGAAATCAGTTCCCAAAATACATGTTTTTGTTATGCTTAGTCTTTTTGAAAAGTACACAATTCTTATATACAAATATAATTTGCTTCAATAAATAATAGCAGAGTAGCTTCTATAGGAAACATATCAGCACCACAGAGATTACAAGGTAGACTAAAACACAACAGTAATCCACAACAGTTAATCTTGGTTTTCCAGCTTAGTCTTTAAAATAAAGTAAAAAAGTAAAAAAAACACAAAAGAATCACTTTCCCAGGGTCCCTTGCAACTAGACGTCCCCTTGTGACACAGTTTGGGCCAGTGCAATGTAAGAAGTCCACTGAAGGCTGGTGTCTTAGTCACTTTCTTCCTAGCTGGGACAAAATACCAGACACCCACAACTAAAAGAGGAGAGGTTTATTTTGGTTCATGTTTCAGTCCATACTGGGCTGGCTAGAAGACAGGATGCATATCACTGGGCCATGGCAGAAGAACAGCTGCTCACCTCATGGCGACCAAAAGGCTGAGAGCTCGAGGCAGGAGCCAAGGAAGGAGATAGACCCTTCCAGGCCACCGCAGTGACCTGCTCTCCTGCCAGACCTTGCCTCCTAACAGCACATTTATCTGTACAGTCATTGGTGGATTAGTCCACCCATGAGTAAAGCACCCCCATGATCCAATCACCTCCCAAAGGCCCTGGCAGTGGTTGCACTGGCTTTGGGAAGACAGCTAGATAAAACCATAATGAGATGTTTAGGAAATGTTTTGCTTTTGTGATGTAAACAATAGGCGTGCCTAGTGCAGGCCCTCTCCCCTCCTTCCTACAGTGAATGCTAAAGCGCTGTGACACAGCTGCCCCAGCTGTGACAGTCAACCTGCAACCAAATAGGAAAAACAAGAGTCAGGGTGAGGTCAGTCCCGACGACATGAGTGCTGGCTTAATGTCACCAGCCACCTGCTCTCAGGTTTTATGTCAAAAGAGAAAAATAAGACCTTATCCTTTTAAGCCACCACCAGAGTTCTGCTGCTCAAAACCAAAAGCATTAGTAATTATTACAGAATTAACAAAAGAGTTTTTTAAATACATAGATAAGCAATGGAGGCTCAAAAAAGGAAATTACACGAGGTAGGAAGAATTTGGAAAGGCCTCACGAAGAGATGGTATTTGTGATGGGTGTGGAAGCCTGGATTATGGAGGGAGGGTGAATTGTAGGTAAAGACTGTTTAATGAGGAAAATGTAAAAATTATTATTATTTTTATTACATCATCTGCCCACAAAGTCATTTTCCTCTCAGTTTTTTAAAGGCTGATTTGATAAATTTAATGATACATTTGATATATTTAACTCTACCAAATATATTAGTACATTTTCTACAATAACTATAATATCAAACAAATGACTGATTTAAATTGTCATTTTGGAGCAAAACTCACCCCAAAAGTATAAATAATAAAACATTTTGCAATTTTTCAATTCCACAGGAATTTATAGTTTCGATGCTGTTTGAATAACATATTGATTAGAGTTTATCTTTTTTACTGTTTTATAAATATGAAAACAAAAATATCCTAAACCCATTTAATCATGATAAATTATTATTTATTAAAAATAGCTAATGACTCATGATGCCCTTCACAAGCCTGATTATTATATGTATATATTCTAAAATTAAATACAATGATGAGTCCTTTGCCTCTGTATAGATATGGCATCAAAATTACAGGACTATGCTGGCTTAAGTCAAAGCAGTAAGTCAGAACCCTGATCCTAACCAGGCCAGGACAAAGCTGTTAGTGAAAAACAAAACTCCATAACAACAACAAAAACCCTATCTCAGTACTGGGGAATGCATTGTGACTAATTGTTAGGTTCAAAATATCTTTAATCAGCAGAGCAAAGGCATTAAAAGATGCTTAATAAAAAGGCAGACTTTCTTAAAAATCAGAGTTCTGGGGCTGGGGATTTAGCTCAGTGGTTTCGACGCCTGCTGTGCAAGCACAAGGATCCGAGTTCCATCCTTGGTACCAAAAAAAATCAGAGTTCTGCCGTTTAACCCAAATGTGAAGATGATTAGTTTCTTGTTTAAAGTGTAAAAGCACTGAATAATTGGTGTTAGAGGGAAGGACTGATTTCTGTTGTCTAAAACAATCTCTAAATAGATAATTTTGCTAGTTATGGTGGCATACACCTATAATACCAGCACTCAGGAGGCTGAGGCAGGCAGTTTGCCAGGAATTTGAGGCCAGTCAGGGCTACACAGTGAGTTCAAAGCCAGCCTAAGCTATATAGTGAGACCCTGTCTCAAAAAAATTAAAATAAATAATTAGATAATTCTGGAATTTGCCTAATGCATACAATGTCAGATTTCTGAAAGTATGATTAACTCTGAGATTGTAATAATTCCAGGTACTTTATATTAAGATACCAAGGATTAGGTGTCTCAGTTTTCCCAAGCAAATTAGTCTTACCAAATTATTTAAGTATGGAGTTAAATATCAAACAAGAGAAGGTACAGAAGAAAAATAAGCTGATGTATTCTGGTCTCACCTTTAGCTCTGTATTTTTAATACTTAATATCTTAATAATTTAGTATGGATTTTAATACTCTGTATTTTAATATTAATGTCCGAAACATAGGAGACAGAAAACCTGCTGACATAAATTTCCTGTGCTGAGCAGAGCTATAGAATATGTGAGATTATTTTTAATAAGTACAATTATGTTTCTAGAAGAGTACTTGCTGAAAAGAGACCAAATTTTACTATGCTAGCAAATGAGACTCTAAAACAAATTTAGCAGGAAAATAGTGAAGCATTTGATTTTGTTTAATCAATATTTACTTTAAATATTTAACCCATAGAAATAGTGTGTGTCTGTCTGTCTGTCTGTCTGTCTGTCTGTGTGTTGGGTGTTGGATGCTTTTGTCCTTTCTTAGGTTCAGGAAGCTGATTTATTTATAGTCAAAACATATTAGTCTTGGAATACTCAAGTATCTGTGATTCTCAAGTATCCCAGCATCAAAAACTACCTTTACTTTTCAAGTATCTATAAACTTTTGAATATTATCTGTACTTAAGAGCTTGTTTGGAGGTTCTGGCAGGGGAGTGTACACCCTTGACTGAGGAAATGGTCCTCCTCTATTGAGGGTGGTCGTCCTCTTTGACCGAGCGCACAGCTTCAGGATGCACATGGGGCAGTGAGGGAGGAAGGGGACACTCACCTGGCCAGCCAGATCAGCCAAATCCACTCTGGTGATCAACGACAGATGTGGCAGCCAGATCACCCTCACATTCAAACATTATCTGTATTTGGTTGCTCCTACTTCACAGCAAATCTCATTCAGCAAACGTTGCACAACCTGAAAGCCAGGGACTGTCCCATAGGTACACATCGTTCTCAACCTACCCACCACAATACACATCCTACTTTAGCAAAACCAAGGGATCATAGCTTTTTTTCAAAATTTCTTTGCAAATAAAAATCAGAGGCTCGTGTTCTAGAGTGAAACTAGTAAATCTCTCAACAAGGCAGTCAGTGGCAAAAGTAGTATTCTGCCCCCATGGTAGAAGTGGGTCTTGTCCACTGCAGGCTGACAAGTATAGAAGAAGCCAAGCAGTCAGCTAAAAGTGGCTGTAAAATGTGTGTGCCTGTGGATGCATCTCTCTCTGCCCCTCTCCTTCCCTCCCTCTTCCAAACAAGTGGTCACTGGCTTTAGCAACTTGAGTCCATGAGTATAAATGAAGGAAAAGTCACTACCATAACACAATCAACTTTCACACTAAAAATTCAGCCAAATCTTTCCATTTTTCCTAGCCAACTGCAATTATTAATGTTTCTGTTTAATTTCTCTCAACTCAGTCAAGAGCTGAGCTTTCATATTCTACGACTTTTTAATCCCCACTGTACCAGTTATTTTTCATTACTGAGGGAAAATTTTATAAATACATATTTTTAAAACTAATTCTTAAAATCAAGTTGATCGGAGTTTTGTACATAGCAGAGCAGCTTCCTTGCTGTGATCTATTGAAAGTCAGCCCTCAACACAAATTTATTAAAAAAAAATCAAGTTGAATCATGATCAAGTTCTTTCAACTCTTGTTAAGCTCACAAGAGCTTACAGCAGCATTTTCAGTAGTTTCTTTTCCAATGCCTCCACTTTTTTGACAGAGTTAACTGGTAGGCTCAGGATTTAATTGGCAGTTTGTTTTTGCTTTGGTTAACTTTGTTTATATATTTTAAGCAACTCAAAAAAACCAAAATATTATTAAATGTATCATGTATCTGATCAAACTAACTGAGCAACTCAATCATGGGTGCATCAAATGCAGTGTAAAGTGCCCAAGTTGAGAATAAAATTTGTTCAGAAATATGGAAATTCAGAAAAATATAACTACATTTATACATTACCTATATAAAGGACAGTGGATATATCACTGGCAGTGCACCCTCATTGGACAAGAAGGTGGAGCCATAGCATATGTTTAAGTAACCTGAAAATATAGCGTGCTTTTAAAAGCTTTGAATACGTGGAACTGCACAGAATAATATTTATGCTACTAAACAATGTGTAACAAGGTGTGGCTCTTGAATACCACATCATAATTGTTATTTAGGTTTTTGAGCTTGTTCAGACATTTACCATCACTTAAAAGTCTCAGGAGGAAGACAGGCTGAGACTGTGACAGGGTATTGCCTCGCCAGGCAGAGCGTCAAATGACTGAGCTTCTCTTCCAGAGCCCCCCATTCCTTTGCTCGGCCTTTCCGAGGCGTGTCTTCCACATGTGCCTTCCAAGGACAAGCGCACACCCTTCCTCCACCGCCAAACCAGGCTCCTCTCCCCCTCAGCACAATCTGCTCCAGGAAGTGATAGGATAGACTCACTTTCATGTATAAATAGCTGACAAAGCTTCATTTGTTATCATTACTAGGTTATTTACATTTTAGTTAAGCAACAAATAAACACAGAATAAAATATGTCATTCTCTAATTTCAGGATCCTGGCAAGTGAAGAAAGTATTTTTTTTGCAAGATGGCAAGAGCAGGGGACATTCTGCCTAGTAAAAGTGATAGAGGAAGCTTAGGAATCTCCAATTATTTTCAGAATTGCTGTGGATGTTCATATGACCTTAGGTCAGGTGAGACATTTCCACACAAAATGTGGCTGCTGGTAATTGCTTATATCAAGGCACTGAAGAAGAGTCCAATTTATAGCTTGACAATTTAAACTATAATTATTTACAAGACTCATTTTGTCTTGAGTCACCCTCAAATTACTGTAATCTATGGGAAAATATTTGGCTGTCCACTGCAGATGGAAATTGACTTGCCATCTTTTACTGTTCCTGTGACCTCTTTTACCCTGGCAGCCCTGACACAGGTTATACCTTGGCTCATGCACAAAAGAGAATTCAATATTCTCATCATAGTACTAAGAGAACGAAAAGGCTAAGCAAGGAACACAGTTAGGGTAGAAAAATATAGGAGGATTGAGAGGATGATTGTCATGAATTAAGCTTCAGTTACCAACTATGACAAGGTTATTCATTAAATCTTTCCCATACTTCATGAGCTACATAAAGCAAAACTTCCAAAGCAGCATTAGTCAATATCCTAATCTCTGTCTCTCTAGTCTTTGACAATGGACCCAGAAAGCAGCATGAGATGCACCCATCAGATATTACAGCAGCTGGTAGAGACTGAAGCCAGTCAATAGCCTGGGGCTCGAGAGCCATGTAATCCTGAGCACTGAGGGCCACTGGCATTTAAGGTTACACAGTTGTGATATTGTCTTTCTTTTCCATTTAAAAAATATGTTGTATTTTTGTGTTTTCTTGTCTTCCATAACCTCAACCCAGTGGCCCTTCAGTGACCCTTAGGGTGGCTGTGTTTCCCTGGAGAGGCCACATAAACAGGGCAAGGGCGTATAGTCATGGGAATCAGCAACAGACTGTGATAGCACAATTAGGAAATGTTGGGAGATGGCGAAATAAAATTCCTGGCTTTGTGCTTATTTAGAACTGTTTTCCAGCTGTTTAAAATCAAGCTTATTCTGTTTTGCCAATAAGCATTTGCCCTCTTTTTATAAAGCTTAAAATATGTACAGCAGGCTCCTCTGTGAGGGCTGATGCTGCAGATTTGAAGATCACATGGCCACTGCAAGCTGCTTCACTTATAAAATAAGAAAAGAAAGGATTTATGGGTGCTTGTTTGTTTACTTTTTAAATCTATATGTTATTAGTGTGTGTTTGCAGTACACAAAGGATACATTCATTTTAGGGAGTAGTTGCATGTGCACAGCACATCTTGATTCTTTTTTAATTCCCTTCCCCTGCCCACCCACCTCTCTCCCTCCATCTCCAAATCTCCTTCACCCATCTTTATTATTATTTATAACGTTAAAAAATTATATATAAAACCTCACCGGGTAAACAGAGGAGAAAGTGTGCATGTTTGTGTGTGTGTGTGTGTGTGTGTGTGTGTGTGTTGGTAGGGACGTCAGATAAAAGACAGCAATCTTCTCCCCACCAGGCCCCTCCTTCTCTCCTTGATGATCATTGAATCATAGTTTGAGGATAACTCTGATCTCTCAGCTATTCATCTCCCAAAGCTCTGATATTTGATGTGTATTTGCATGCTCTTAGGTGACACAATTACTGTGTTGCAACAGAGTAGACTTCAGAGCAATGTCTCCCTGGCCATCAGATCCTAAAGAGGTGCTAAGGACTCTTAGAGGTGAAGACATCCCCAAAGGAAGCCCAGTCACAGGAGTTTTGTCCCCTTCCACTCTTCCACCATTTCAGCCACAGCATCTACGTTCTTACCTCCTTTATATACTTCAGGGCAATGTAAAATTTATTAGGACAAAAAGACTTTGTGGCCTACAAAGTTCAAAATGGGATGCCCTGGAGCAGTAGCGCCTATGTATTTTTTTCACTTTGAAGCACAAGACAAATGGCATCAACCTGCGCCTTACACTGCTCAGAGCATGCCCAGAGATGTACGCAGCATCTCCATTCCCTTTCGTCCCACCCAACCACCCAAAAACACACAAAGTCTTTCGAGGGGTTGATACATATATATTATGACCACTGTTCCCAACACGTAAAGCAAGAAATGAGTAGGTTATTCAGTCTGCCTCTCTATCCACAGTTTCTGTGTCTGTGGATTTAACCAATACAGATCAAAAATATTCAGAAAAAGATTGCATCTCTAATGAATATACACAGACCTTTTTTTCTTGTCATTGTTCCCTAAAATACAGTATAGCAACAATTTATAAAGGACTAATATTTTAGTAGGTGTTATAAGTAATCTAGAGATGTGTTAAAGTACACAGGAGGGTGTGCATAGATCAATGCAAATACTACACCATTTTGTAGAAGGGACTCAAACAACTTGATTTTCAGTTAGCAATAACTACATGTCAGATAAATCTCATTGGCTATGATACCGCCACCAGGCAAAGCTAAGTATCTTGCATTTTAGTATTTGAGAGTGGTTCTGGAACCTCCTATAGATATTGAGAAACAACTGTATGTATGGGAACTCAAGGGATTATTTATTTATGTACAGAATAATTCTGTCCAGATGGAGTGACTTTGGAAACCATTTTAAAACTAAGTTTGGTGGTTTAAAAGAACTAAAATATAAAACTAAGCAACTAAAATGAATTATTGATTTCATAGTAACCTCATGATGTGTACTTCATCTTCAGGATCGCATTGGCAAATCAGCAGGCCTTGATCTTAGGTGAATTTTCTTTCAATTCTTTCTACATGAAGAGATTTAACAGAGGAGAATCATGACTAGAGAAAGGTAATGATGCAAAGTGAAGGATTTAAAGAGATGACTTGATGTGTGAAAGCTTGCATATTTAAATACACATATAAAAATTGATCCTTTATTGCCTACAAATAGTAATAATAAGATGTTTTCAAATGAAATTGATTAGAAAGCCCCACTCTCCACGATCCACAATCAAATGCATTAAAAAAACACAGCAAAATCAATCATTATGAAGTACTGCAGCCTTCCTTTCTCCTCCCCAGTCTTCCCACACACTCTGGCACCCTGCGCAGTACTGAGGTGGGGCGCCCAGCCACCCCACGCCCAGACGACGTGTGTGGCCATGAGAATTGGGCAGTGTGGACCCAAAGGGATACGCTTATGCTTTGGGTGCCTTCCTAGCCTGCCGGAAGTGCACAGTGAGACCGAAGAGGCTCCTGAATTTTCTTTCAGGAAGAAACTTAGTTTAAGCGTGGAAGGAACGTTGAGTATATCTATACTATGACTTAAGCTTACACTGTAGGTCTTTTATTTTTTTTATAACCTCAAGCAGGGTTATAATGACATGTCCAAACAAAAGGAAAAGGGACACTGCCTGATATTTTCTATAAAAGAATGCATGATATCAATGAATCCTAATTTAAAAATTATCTCTTCACAAATGTATTAGTAATCAAATCAGTTCTTTTA
>NW_004624899.1:628957-644290 GCF_000247695.1 Heterocephalus glaber | reverse complement strand
GTGGGGAAAGAGGAACCCTGCTCCACTGCTGGTGGGAATGCAGACTGGTGCAACCACTGTGGAAATCAGTATGGAGATACCTCAAAGAACTAGGGCTAGAGGTCCCATTAGACCCAGATATTCCCTTTCTTGATATCTTTCTGAAAGAATTAAAAGCATCATACAACATATGCACACCCATATTTATAGTGGCACGGTTTTTAATAGCTAAATCTCAGAAACAGTCCAAATGCCCATCAATTGATGAATGGATAAAGAAGATGTGGGGTGTTATACAATGGAATACTACTCTGGCATAAAGAAGGATGAGCTTGAGACATTCACACCTAAATGGATATACCTTGAGATCATACTCTGAAGTGAAATAAATCATAAACATGTTTGAATATTGCATTGTTCCTTTGATGTGAGAAACCAAAAGTGGAAGTAAGGACTAAAAGGAATAATGGATATTGGGAAATGGGAAGAAAATGTTCAAATGGGAAGGGGAACAAGGGAGGGGAAAGGGGAAAAGGAAAGAAGGGACAAGGAAAAACAGAATAGAAGGAAAAACAGAAACAAGGCTTTTGTATATAGGGAGAGGAGGGAGGATCGACAGGTGGGGGGAATGGGAAAAAAGAAGAAGGGGCAGGAAGTAGTACATACAGGTGCAAGTTCCCTATGATGGGTGTTATCATTATGTATATTTAAAATGTACCAATAAATGTTTTGCTTCAAAAAAAATTCCTATGCCTCAACTATTTACTGAGAGGGAAAAACCCCCATAGATAAATGAGAGAACAATGAATGAATCTTAAAATATTAACTTTATACTTTTTGAAGAGACTGAGGGATTCTTAGAAATATGTTGCCAGCTCCAAGTTCTAGTAGAGATTATTAGGAAGGAGGCAGGTGGAGATTTAAATTAACTGCTGGAATTTAAATTAACTTCCTCCTGCAACCCTTCTGATAATCAGCACTCACTGGAGCTCCAAAAAGACAGATGACATAAAGGAAAATGGATGGAGGAGGAGGAGGAAGAGGAGGAAGAGGAGGAGGAGATACGGTTTGAGGTCTGTTCCCTCCCGAACTCAGGCTGAACTTTAATCCCAGCACAATCATGCTCACAGGTGGGGCCTAATGAGTTGTGATTAAATAATGAAGCCTCTACCCTCCCACACAGAGTAACACAGTTACGCTGGGAGTGGATGCATTCTCTTGAGAGTTCAGCCCCCTTTTTCTCGGTCCCAGGCACTTGCTTTCCACCTTTTGCCTTCTACATGGGATGTGGTTCTCACCAGCTTCTGGTATTATTCTGCTCTTGGAGTTCCCAGTGTCCCAAAACCATTCATCAGATGAACCTCCACTCTTCCAGTCTGTGGTAATCTGTTTCAGCAGCAGAAAAAGCAATAAAATTGAAGGAGGAAAAAACTTTTTTTTTTAACTGTGAATGCTATCTAAAGATAGATGATGGGTAGATGTAGATATAAGATATATGCTATAAGAAGATTAAACTGTTATGAATCCTATGTTTTTCCACTTAGCAAAGTAAGTATTCTTCTGTATCAATATCTGTTCATTCATTTATTCAACAAGTATTTATTGAGCCCTTTCTATAAACCAGGGACTGTTCTGGGGATATATACACATTTAGATCGCTAAATCTTCATATGCAATAAATGGAATTCTTATTTTTGTTTTTTTGAGTTTTTTTAATACAAACTTTTGATCTAATTGTGCCTTATACAAATTTTATAATTCTTGTTGAATTAAGGGCCCTGAGGTTTATTCTTATTTTATATAGACCAATATAGTTTAGAAAAGGAAACCTACCTCTGAAGTCCAAATGTCAAATGGGAATCTAACAGAACCACTGGTATTAGACACTCATAAACTAACAGCTTTATTGTCTTGTATATCTTATCTCTGTGAGAAAACTGACCCTGTCCTATTACCACTTTCCCTTCTCTGGTGGGTCATGGTGGCAGAGCTGTCACAGTAGCCCCAGCTCATAGACTTCACTCCTCACTTGTTATAGGACTTCCTGGTCCACCTTGGAATTCTAGAAACATACAGAAGAGGGAGCATAGTATAAAAAGCTAAACATTTAACCACAAAATCTAATGGCTAGAAGGAATATAAAATATCCAGTGGGTCCTGGTCTTATTTTCCATACAAGGAGCCTTACAAAGGACACCAGATTGTAATCATTGGAGCATTCTTTAAAATAGAGCAATCAGCTTATAGTAAATTATCAAATCCTATTTCTTGTTTAGTCTTTATGCTCAGGATTGCAGAGCAAGTCAACTAAAACAACCCTTATCATTCCTAACCATTATTCCCCACTAAAACCCTGACAGTCCATCTCTAGAGGCCATGCTCCTAACTAGCACCTTCATCTGGCACTTACAAGTCATGTGGCTTTGGCAAATTTCTTTACTTCCCTAAGTCTAAAAAATACCTCCCTTATGGAATTATTAGAATTATCATTCATCCTGGTATGGTATCTTATGTCTCAAACTTTAGAGTATGAGCTTTTATCCTACTTGCAGATGTTAATCCTGCATGCTGAAAAAGACATGAGACTCTGAGCAAAGGATAGTTTATTACTCACAGCAACAACAGTGGCCAGGATATCAGCATTTGTGGCAGTTCCCAGCCCTAATTCCACAAGGCTGTATATACAAAGGGGCCAAGCATCACCTACACAGGCAGTAGGCTGTGTAAGAAAGGAACCCTAAGCTTAGTGGACCCAACTATTTCATGATGGACAGTAAGCAAGCCCACTTGACCTTTGCTCCAGAGGAAGACATTATCCTTACTATTCTAAACAAAAATAAATCTACTTCTCACATTTTGTCTGAGCATTTGTTTCCATTTCTCTTGGGCAAAAGGCCTAAGAGTAGGATTGATGAGTTACAGTGGAGCCCTGAAATTTGCGGGGTTATGTTCTTAGAGCACCCGTGAATTGTGGAAAACCACGAATTTCAGATATGATCAGAAAAATCCCTATATGCTATGTCTCCCACAGTTATGTAATATAATTTAATAAAATACTCTATTAATAAAACCTTAGGAGGTACAGGGCATTTTGGCAGCATCTGAGGGGATCTTAGAGCTTTAAGAAGAAAAAACACTGGAGACAGCTACACAAGGTCCAGCACCCTGTTACGATGCAGGAATGCTGGTGTATCTGCTGAGACGGGTTACAAGGCAGCACCAATCAGCAGCAAGGAGAACTAAATAATGCTCTTGGAATGGCTACTTGCAAACCTCCCAACCAAAAAAACCATTGCGAGGATATTTGCAGTTTTCAAGAAATTGCGGGGGTTTCCACGAATAATTATTAGTTAGGGTCTAAGGAAAAATCCACTGATGACTGAGGTCACGAACTCTGAAGCCTAACTTCTCGGGGGTATACTGTATATGAGAAGTTTATGACTAAATGCACACAAATATATGTATCTTTGAACAAAGTAAAGCAATACCTCTTCTTCCAAGACTTAGAAACACGAGCGTGGATTAAGAATTGCCCTCAATACCTTAGAAGAGTGCATGGCACATAGTAAATATTTAATAGAATAGCCATTTCTATCCTATCCCTGGACAGGTATTAGGACATTTATTCATTCTAGGAAAGGAATTAAGCATCTTGAAGGAATATTACTTCCTATCTTCATTTATACTTAAATCTAAAACACCATTCTAATCGGGAATATCCATTTTTTGTTGAAAAACAAAATCTCCTAAGAGTTTCCAGAAAGGGAATCAATACATACGCTTGCCATGTTGATGGTGACTGCTTGCCTGAGACTTGCTTTGTGAAGCATTTCCTTATACAGAACTACCTAGTCAAGTGACAAATCTGAGTATTGAATGATCACAATGTGCAACAGCTTTGTTTTTTCTCAAAGCTAAAAATACATGCTATTTATTTCTATTTATTTTCGTAACCTATTTAGTCTCCCAAATCATTGATTACATCTCAGGACTGTTGCAGCATCTCCTGAGATATCTTTTATCACAGCCTTTCCATCTTATTATGGATTAGGCTGATTGAACCATCACTCATATAAGTAATGTTCATTATTTTTGTGCCCAGCTCTATGAATTTTGATAAACACATTCAGACATATAACTGCCATTACAATCAAAATACAGAATGGCCCCAAAACTCCAAAAATTACCTTATATATCCTGGAGGTTAACTGCTAGCCCATGATAACCACTTATTTATTGGCCCTATCATTTTGCCTTTTGCAGAATGTCATATAATTAGAATTTCGTACTATATATTATCTTCAGTGTTGCTTCTTTCATTTAGTATAATGTACTTAGGATCCATCCATATCGTATATATCCGTAGTTTGTTCTTTTTATTGCTAAGTAGTATTCCATTATATGAATAGACTACTCTTTGATTATCTGGTAATCAATTCATGGACATTTGTGTTGTCAAATTGGGTTGTGTCAACATTCACAGTTACTTTTGTGAGACAAACCAAAGTCCCTGGGTATTCAGTCAAAAATGAACCTAAGCTGGGCCTGTAATTCCAGCTACTCAGAGGCTGAGGCAAAAGTATCTCAAGTTCAAGACTCGCCTGAGCAATATAACAAAAGCCTATCTCAAAAGAGAAAAATAAAAGGGGCTGGGACTGTAGTTCAGTGGTACAGTGCTTGTTTTGTGTGAATTCAATCTCAAGTGCAAAAGGAAAAAAGAACTAAGTGCTCAATAAAAGGATTTTACAGACAAGATTTAAAGTGCATATTGGTTATCTTTAAATTAATCCAAGGGAAGACTGTCCTGGTTCTCCCGACCTACTCAGATAAGCCTGTTAAAAGGTTTGTGTTTTCCTTTTTCAGGCTGGGGATTGAACTCAGGACCTTGTGATTGTGAGGCAGCCCTAGCACCACTGAGCTAAATCCCCAGCCCTAAGCCTGTTAAAAGGTTTAAGGCTGAGTCTGCAGCCTCTGTGTCGGGAATTGCTCTCCTTGTCTGAGACGGAGGGAGTCTGCGTTCCTCATGCTACTGTGGGTGAGAAACTTCTTTGATTCCCAGCAACCTGGTGGCCTGTAGTACAAGCCAATTTCTATTAAAAGTATATATACAAATGCTGAATGATACAGAATTTAGTCACAGAATTTTAGTAAAGATTTTAAGAATGAGTTTTCTGAATTGGCCTTGGGTTTTCAGGAATTGATTCCTTAATTCAATTAGATGGGTTGGAAGTCAGAAAGAAGTGTGATTGCATAATTTCAATCAGTTCCTTGGTAGTTCTCCCTGACTCCTTCCCAGGAGACACCTGAGTTGGTAACTCTTCCTTCCATTCTAAGTCATTTATGACTCTTCAATCTGATTTCCATTGGCAGGAAATGGTAAAATGTTTTGTCTTCTACTCTTGTTGTTCATTAACTTTCAGTGGTATTTTGGAGGAGAAACAAATCAAATGTGTGGTTTGGATCAATGGATGTTTAACTACATACCCAGTTTTGGTTATGTCAGGGCTGGAGCCATTTTCTCATTAATATCAGAAAGTATTTACAGAGTTCTGAAGTTGTAACCACATTTACAGTTACTTATATGTTTTTGCACTCTGCAGGCACCGTTTGAGCCAGGGTCCTATTGCACAAGGAAATTCATTGCTCTTGTCAATGACTTCCTTGTGTGCTATGTGCTAGATATTCATTCAAATTCAACTTCAGAGCTGAGCATAGAGCAAGGCAGACCCATGTCCAGGGCTTCAAAACTCACTGTGTGCCAGAGCTATGCCGTGGATCCAAAGCAGAGAGCATGCTCCTGAAGTGGCCAGGGTCACTGCCTCCAAAAGCTGAAAGATACACTGTTTCATCAGACTGCCTCTGTACAGTCTTTTTTTTAGCCTTATTTTTTTATTTATATATTAATTGGTACATTTTAGGTATACATTACGTTTACATTTATCATTGGGTGCTTGTACCTGAACATGATGTATCTTAGTTACTTTTTCCCCATTACCTGTGCACCCTTCACCCCCTCCACCCTTCCCTATTTACATAGATTTCGTTTCCATTTTTTTTCTCATAATTTTTCCTTTCCTTTCTTCCCTTTCCCCTTCTCTGTACAGTCTTTTTAAAAAGTGGAATTGGTACAAGTGGCAAGTGACAATAATTATTAAAGAGAGCTGTAAAAATTCATTTTTCCCTCTGACTTTGTGTGTTTGAAATTTTTCTTAAAAGTTAAAATAACAAAATATAATATGTGCCTTTTGATGAGTCATTGTTTTATTTAGAGATGATACCAAAATTAAGAAAGGTTCTATGCCCTTATTCAGATTTTCCCTTTTAACTATTTGCCTCTTAGACTCTTGCTCACTCACTCTTTTTCTATTCAGAGAAATTATTTTTCAAACATTTGAGGGTAGACTGCATATTACCTGTTACCCTTAAACCTTTAAATAATACAGATTCTGTATTATTTTTGAAAGATATTCTCTTATATACACACAAACTACAATAAATTTATCACTGATGCAAAATTTCAATCTATTGTTTCTACTAAAATCATGGCAATTTACACAGCAAAGTTCATAAAAGTTTGAACTTTTTTGGTTTTTTTGTAATGTATTTATATTTTTTGTATGTATTTTGCCAAGCAGAATATGATCCACTAGGATAATGGTCAGATTTAAGGATCAGGCAAGGCGTCTGGAGCCACAGAATCTGTTCTCCAGTCAGGACCTGCCTGCACCAGGGTGGGGGTGAGGAGCAAGGTTCCATCCTTGCCGCTGTCCCAGGCTTTGTCTGTCGGGAGAGTTAGCAAGAAAGTCTTCCATCTCCTCTGAGAAGGGAAATTTCCTGTGCAAAGAATTGCTCCTTCTATAATTAGGAAGAATAAATTAGCCACATTCTACTACCATGCATCCTCCAATGATGGTCACTATCCTGTTTTCTCATAAGCAAGAATATTATTCTTTCCAAAGAGATTTGTTCTTCCAATAGCCAAGTGCCATCTTCTGTGTTTGGAGTACTGGTTAGGGAATCACAAAATTTAGGGAAGGAAAGATGGATGGAAGGAAGCAAGGAGGAGAGGGAGGGAGGGAGGGACCTGCCTCAGTTGTTCCTGAGTACCTGTTTTGGCTTTTCAAGGTGACTAGGTGCTGAGAGAGGTTGACAGTGGCTTTGCAGCTCTTCCAGCTCAGTGATGTGTGGACAAGGGAGCAGGTTAGGGGCATGGGTTCTGCTGGGCCTTGTTCATCCTCCTGAATCACATGAAAAATGACTCTTTCTCAAAGAGCCTGCTCACAGTTTGCCATCCTTTCCTTCTTCTGTCACTCCGGAGAAGGTGAAGAGAGTGGTCTGTGACATTATATATGTGCTCTGTGACATTTGTATGTGCTCAGAAACACACTGAGTACCTTACTGTAGGACTCTTTGTACTCAGGGTGGAAAGAGAAGGGTAAAGCTGTATGTATTATTCCTTGTTTCTCTCTATGTCAGAAGGAGAACCAAAAGAGTGAAGTACAAGTCCAGGAAGCAAAATACAATCTATATCTTTTTGGTGGTCATTTCCCATCACTGGACCGTGAACAGGATTCCAAGCTTGATAAGTAAAACTGACTCCTGACCTAGTCCTATCTCCTCCATTCTTCTACCTTGATTCCAAAAAAGTCCAGTTCCCTAGTAGTTCAAGGACAGGACATCTTCCTTGAAAACTATGGGTGTTTTGCATTTTAGAGGTCTCAAATATCCCTGAACCCAGAGTTGCATACCGGGTGGGGGTTTGTGCACTGAGAGGTACAGCTATGTTGTATTCTGGGCTGGCCAAGGGCATAGCCTAGGATCAAGGTAAGGTTTCTTAAGGATAGGTATCTGTGGTATTATCTGTCTAGGAAGCAAACTTTAAACATAACAAAACAGTCTTTCTCTGAAAACACACCTTAGGAAAGTGAAGCCCCTTCCCAGTCTTTCTAAGGTGCCTGACTTGACATCATTGCTAGACAAAGGTATTACCCGACTCTTTTCACAGTGGAAGTACTCACGATCTACTTCTTTCCTTGCAGAAAATGAGGCAGAAAATGGCTTGTGTTTCAGTAAATATGGAGGAAGAAAGAGCAAAAGGGGTGTGTGTGTGTGTGTGTGTGTGTGTGTGTATGGATCCAGATGGTTGGAAGGCATGAGAGAGACTGCTCCCAGACCTCCAGCCAGGTCTGCATGCAGACAACCTGACCCGGGCCGACCTCCTTGAGGTTCATCAGGCGCTGTGAACACACTGGTGTCATCCTAGTGGAAACACACAAGGATCTAGTCTTTGAGTACAAAAATAATGCTTACACAAATATTGTCAGGCATGGCATGGCCTTCTTTTCTCTGTGAGGTGACCTCGGTGTGTTCTTTCCGGCTATGCTTGATGACACTGTGCAGGAAATTTTCCTCTGAACATACAGCTAGACCATCAGGGTTGACACTGCCTTGTGATTTTCATGTTCTTGGTGGTACATTTTCCGGTTGATCTTCCACAGAGATACTCAGTTCATGCACCACATGTGAGTCTTACACACAGGGGAGTGTTGCTCTTTGGTCACTGAAGCCAAAGTAACCAATGATACCAACTTGGTCCTCATCTTTGCCCTTTAATCCCCCTTACAATTTGTCCCCTGGATTTTCTTGCCCCATGTCACCTGTATTAAAGCCACAGGCTTCCAAAAGGTGCATGTGCAGGTAGAGCCGATATCAAAAGGATAGGTCCAGAGTTCCGGCAGAGAGCAGTGAGAAACATCATGGCCTGCCTCCCAGGGTCCTCCAGGTCCTCTCGCCGATGGTGGTGGGTGACCTGGGGGCCCGAGGATGGGCCGCGCCTCTGCCCTGCAGCCTCGTGGATCCCTCGCTGTGGCTCCCCACTGGCTGGGCCCAGGCTTTGAAGAACCGGCGAACCGCTCCCCCGGTCCACTTCGGAGCCAGAACCCCTCAGACTGAAGGGTCTCCCGGTCCAGCCTTGCTGGCCAGACAAAGCCCCCTCCGGCAGTCGAGGACGCGGTGCCCTGCAGCGGCTGCAGCGAGGCGTGGTGAGAACAGCGGCCTCGTGACCACCGCACAGCGCCGTCCGTCAAGGGCCGGAGAGGGCGGTCGGAAAGCTCGGCCACTTCCGGCCACAGAACTGCGCAGATCCGAGCCCTGAGGTGACTGCTGTGGCCCAGCTGTGGAGGAGGCCGTGCCTCCTGATGACCAGGACCGATACAGGCCTCACCCGCCCTGGAAGGCGAGGGAGCTCAGGCCGCCGAGCACGGGTGGAAAGGCTGGCGGGCCATGTGCAGCTGCCAAAGAGGGAAACTTAAGGTAACATCCCACGTTTGGCTAATTGCAAATGCCCACCGCCCTTTGGGGAGATTTCCTGGCCGTTCTCAGAAGCCCTGTGTATATAATATGAAAAAGCTGCTCTCAACATTTCCCCAACCTTTTAAAAGAAAACTTGCTGCATGTGGACAATGTAGATGTAAAGAAGTATGATAAAGTAGTTAGAAAAAGTACACGTCTTGGAAACGCCCATTTGTTTAAAAAAATGACAGAAAAGAAAGGTTTTCTGAAAGTGACTTTGAAATGAAGTTGGGTAGACCACCTGGAGAAGCGACACTAGGGGTGATCCTTAGGACTCGGAGAAGACAGAAGAGAAGAATGTTCAGTACCAGACTGGTTACACATAGAAGACGTTGTTTGTATTGTAGCCATTGTTTTCTGTGGGTGCATTTTAGTCCTCGTTAATTGACAATGCTAAGTACTTTACTGAACCTTCTGATCTTTTGAGGTAATTCTCAAGTGCCTGATACATATTAAAAAGTAGTAGTAGTAAAATAACACATTTTTAAAATTTCTTTTTGTTAGAATTCACATGAAGTGTTATTTTGTGGGAGGACTAGGCAAACCCCCTCTTGAGTAGTACACATTGTTTATGCACTGGTTCTCAGAAGAGAAGGAAATGCAGAGCGCTGTGCTAGTGTACTTACAGCAAGGCAAGTTACCATTCATTGTCCCTTATGTCTGTGTGTTTTTACTTTGCTGTGTATGTAGGGTATATAAAAGATAAATGAGACCTTATACAACATCTAATCTTGCTAGATGTTAAAGAGGTTGCCAATTTTGATAAAGGTAGATTAAGTAAACTAACAAATTTTGTACATTTTGTATTAAAATTCCAGGAAAGATTGTCTTCTGGAAATTTGAGCATTTTAAACCACTGAGCTAGTGAAGAAAGGAAGGGTTCTAGACTAAAATGCTCATATTTTCAAGACACTTTCAACTATTGTTACATGTGTGCAGTTTAATCAAGACTGCTGTGTATATATAATGGACAAATTGAGTCCTTACTTAAAACATCTAGTCTTATCTAGATGTTTAGAAATGCCCAACATATGTTAAATGTAGAGGAAGTAAAATATCACTTTGTAAATATCTTTTTGCTAAAGTTCATATGAAATGTTGATGGGAATGGAATGGTTAAACCACCTCTTGAGCAATATGGTACTGTCTGTACTTGTTCAGTGGTTTGGAGGAGGTAGTAGGGAACCAATCGCAAAGGTATTATGTTAGTGCATTTGTACTTGGACATTTTGAGATATGATTTTTCTGTATGTTTTGTGGGTTTTGTTTTGCTGTGTATATAGTGTATATAACAGACAAATGAGTCCAAATTTTGCAACATCTAGTCCCTAAATGTTAAAGAGTGTATGACAAAGTGTATGACAAAGTTGTAAAGTTAGCACATTTTGTACACTTTGTGTTGAAATACACAGAAAAGCTCGTCCTCTGTAAATGAATTTTGGATTCAACCATCTCTAACATTACATATTCCTGTACTTGTCCACTGGGTTGAAGGCAGAGTGAAAGAAGTGAGGCCAAAATTGTCATATGTACCTCAGATTACAAACATTACTATATATGCAATTTTATTTATCAGTGCTGTACGATAGCAGACAAGATCTTATATGAAAAAAATCTAGTCCTAGATATGTAGAAGTGCTTGATATATTTAAAAGTAGAAGTATAACACTTTGTGAGTAGCATCTATAAACTGATAGGAAATACTATGTTTGCAAATAGAATGGTTAAAACAACTCTGAGCAGTATGCTATCTGTATTTGGTCACTGGGTTGAAGGAAGTGGAATGGAAGAAATTGTAAAAGTGTTTTGTTAAGTGTACGGTAGAAAATTTCAGCTGACATTGCTCTTATGTTACATGCATTTTACTTAACTTTGCTGTACTGTATATATAGTGTATTTACTGGACACATGAGTCCTAATTTTATAATATCTAGTCTCTAGATATTAAAGAGTTTGCCAATGTATGACAAAAGTAGAGTTAGTAAACTAACACATTTTGTATACTTTATGTTAAAATTCATAGAAAGGCTGTGTTCTGAAAAGGATTTCTGGAAGTGCAATTGTAAAATCACATTTGAGTGACACATGTGCCTCTATCGTGTGTGACAAGGAAAGAAGAAATGGGAAGAAATGAAAGATTCTAGGCCAGAATGCTCCTACTTAGAAGACACTTTATAGCCATTGTTACATGTGTGTAGTTTCTTCAACACTACTGTGTATATAGTGGATGAATTGAGTCCATATTTGAAACATCTAGTCTTTCTAGATGTCTAGAAGTGCACAAAGTATGTTAAAGGTAGAGGTAGTAAACAACACATTTTGTAGATATCTTATTGTTAAAATTAATATTGTCTTTAGGAAATGGAATGATCAAACCATTAACCTGAGCAGTAGACATATTTGTGCTAGTTCAGAGGAGGAGGAGGAAAAGAAAGTACAAAGGGCTGTAAATCAATGTGGTTTAGGTGAAGCAAGACTGACCACTGTCCCTTACATCTGTGCATTTTGTTTTACTTTCCTGTGTATATAGTTGCATATAAAGGACAAAGGAGTCCTAATTTACATCTAATCTTTCTAGATGTCAAAGAGTTTGCCAGTGTATGACAGTAGAATTAGTAAACTAACATGTTGAGTACATTTTGTGTTAATATTTATTAGAATGTTCTTAAAACCACTTAGTAAGTGAAATTGTTAAAGCCCCCTGTAAGTATTACATATCCATATATCTGTCCCCTGGGTTAAAAAAGAGGAAGGGGGAAAGGGCTGTAGATTAGAGTGTTGTTTTTTTGTTTGTATTTTACTTTTTAGTTTTTGTTTTGTTTTTTTTTTGTGTTTACTTTGTTCGGTACCTTTGATATGTTCTATTTTCTTTTTTTACTGGTCTCGTCTCTTTTGTTTTTTTATTTTCTGTTCTGTCGTGTTGAAGTGCTGGTCTAATGTGCTTTGCTTTCTTTTTTTTTACTTCACAGGAATGGTTGTATTTTGAGAATGGAATTGTCAAACTTGGTGTCTTGGAGAGTATGCTGGCTATTCATGGGGTACAAGAGGGGAAGTATGCAGAGAGGGGGGTTACGTGAGTTCAGATTGTCTTGCTGGTGTTCTATATGTACCATTTAGTTAATATTGCTGGGTATTAAAGGATAAGTCTTACTGCCCAAATTATGTTAGAAATAGCAAAGTAGTTTTTAGGAAGAACTGTCTTCTGGAAGTGACCTTTGTTAAAGCCGCCTCTTGGAGCTAGATGTGGTCCTGAACTTAAGTCACTGAAGTGAAGAGGTGAGGGTGGTAAGGGCTCTTTGCCAGATCTCCCTATCTGGAAGATGATTTTAGATTATAACCATAGGCCTGTGGGTGCATTTTTGGTAAAGTACTTGGGTGTATTGTGCACAAAGTTCATACTCTATTGCATAGCATGTAAGCTTCGTAGATGTCAGGGGGTGACAATGTACCATAAAAACTAGAGGTAATGAGTTAGACAACATTTAAGTATCTTTTTGTTATAATTGATAGAAAAGATGCATCTTGGACTTGGAATTGTTACAACACCTCTAGGTAGTGTGTATCAGGACTTGTCATTAGGCTGGCAGCAGAGGGCCAGAAATAAGCACACAGGGAGAGATGTGAGTAAAGTATTCAGGTTGACATTTTGGTGAGAGGAATCAAAATGTCTTCCAGCTGTACTGTAGAAATACATTAATAATTCAATGGGAATATGCCTTCTTGCTAATATCTAATAGTACAGATCTGATAACTCTCAGACACATGGCTTGGTGTACTCAGTTGCTTTATGTCTCATTTTAAATTGAGCATTAAGGAAATGCAGTATTGTAATTGTAACTTTACCAGTACTTCTATCTAGAGGCCTGTTGCCATTTTTATCTTCAGCGAAATTTTTGTTTCCAAGAAAGGCAGGATTACAATTTTATTCTAACAGATTGAGTTGCTGTAGTATGTTCTTAGTTATCAAAAATACTCTTGTGGCTTTGGGATTTTGAATTGATGAATATTCATGATGTGTAGAAAAGCATGACACATGCTGTACACACTCAGTCACACAAAATGGCATGTCATATATATACACCCAGGACCTAGAAGAACACATCCAGCTAAGCTACTTGTGATTGCAAATGACTTTGCTCTTTGCTTCTTGTGTTTTTGTTTCCTGAAATGCACATATTAACTTTTGTAAAAATAAAAATTATTTTTAAAACTCAAATAAAAGGTTAGGTTCCCAAAGAAAGATTCTCGGATGGTTAGTGGGGCCCAATGGAAGATAAAGTGAGAAGACCCCTTGCGCCACCTGATGTGACTACAGCCAACAAACTACTGGCCTGGCAGGAAAAGTTAGGGCTGTGTGGTTCCTTCTGTCTCCACCCGGAACAATTACACTTTAGCATCTTCTCTGCCATTATCAGAGTTACCCGCTAAAGAAATCCTCTTTAAGAGCTTCTCCTGTAACAAATGTCCACACAAAAATGTGTTTGTGAATCTTAACACCAGCATTATTCATAAAAGCGCTAAACAAGGGAAGCAATCGACTGTTCACCAACTTATGACTGGATAAATAAAATATGGCATGCTCATTCCATTGGATATTATCTGGCAACCAGAAGAACTGAAGTACTGATACATACTACAACATGGATGAGTCTTGAAAACACCAGCTAAGTGCAAGAAGTCAGTCCCCCAAACGCACATATCATATCATGTAATACCATTTGTATGAAATTTCCAGAATACATAAATCCACAGATGTATAAAGTAGATAAGTGTTTTTTTAAACCACAAGTATTTATTGACAGATCAAACAATACAATTTTAATGGGGCAGTAAGGCACAACTGTGGATTAAAACAGTTTGCTATACAGCCAAAAAGGAGGGAAGCCATAACCTTAGGAACTTTAAATATGCAAACCAAGGAGTTTCGGACTCCTAACAGTCACTTCATACAGTTCTTCCCTTTTGTATAATTCCTGTATTCACTTTGATCATGAAGCCAGAGTAGGACTTGGGTGAAAACAAGAGGTTATTGCTAATAGGCACAGGATTTTGTATTTGAGTGATGAAAATTCTCTAAAATTAAAATTTGATGACTGTTGTAGAACATAATCCAAAATAATTAAATTGTATATTTTAAAAGATAACTTTTTGGTATGTCAACTTTATTTCAACAAAACTGTTATTGAAAAAGTTTCTACTTTCAATACAAAATCCAGAAACACAAGTAAAAGAGCAAAAAGTAAAATGAAAACCTCTGCCTGTACCTAGAATAAAGGTGGAAAAGGAAAGTACTAGAATTAGCTGTTAGCTGCACATTGAGCTCAGTAGAGACAGAGGTGAGAGGTAGTTAGACACTGGGGGTGGAGTGGGGGGGCGGGTTGTGCCTCCCTAAGGAAAAACAGCTGTATCTTAAGCCAAGACGCCAAATGTGATCATATGTGTGCGCGCACGCACACTTGTGCATGCAAACTTGCTGGAAGGAGCAGAGGAACTTTGAAAACACGAAGAGGATATTGCTGCATACCAACTTAAAGGAAAGGATGATCCAGCAAAAAGAAAGTTACCAAAACCCCAAAATCAAGAAGAAAGAGGAAGGTAAAGATGAAGAAGTCCCTAATAAATATATTTGTTCTCATGCAGTTTTTTTCTTGTTTATAAAGCATTTAATATCCCTAGATATAACTTGCTCCTTTTAATTAAAAAACATTGAGATCTCAAGCTGTGTAAGATTTGTCTTTAAAGTGTACGGTGTATTTATTTGTATCTTTGACACAATACCAGCTGTGTCTTTAGATAGTCTTAACTTAGCAGTATTTTCAGGAGCCACCAACCTTGCCTGGTACAGGAGAGGGGTTATAAAGGGGCATGGAAATTTAAAGCAGGTTCTTGGTGCACAATACAAATTAGCTACATTTAGGGAGGGTCATTTTTTCATCTGCAGTTGTCTCTGATGCAGACCATCCAAAATAATTACTGTTTTGTTAACAGAATTCCAGTCTGTAA
>NW_004624899.1:613751-624225 GCF_000247695.1 Heterocephalus glaber | reverse complement strand
AAAAAATAAGAACCATGATACTCATGTAATGGTACAAGATCCCAATGATGAATGTAACTGTATTTTATACCTAAAATATACCAATAAACTTAATGAGGGAAAAAAATTTCCCTGACCTCTCTCTGTCCACCCCTCTACCCCAACCTGTTTTGATGCTCTTCCTATGTCCTCCCACAGCAAACTGTACTTTCTATGTCACAATATTTATCACTTCAGAAGATAGATTTCTACTCACTTTTCTGTCTCTCTGACTACATCGCATGCTACTTGAGGCAAAGATAGCTGTCTGTCTTATTCACTGTTACATTCCCAGCACCTACATTTACATGTGGAATGAGTGGATATGTGTATAGCTCTGCAGGAACCACTTCATCAGTCTCATATTTTCAGTCCACATAGGAATTTAGAGAGTGGAGACACAGACTATGTCTCCAACAGAAATCTGGAGAACTACAAGAATAAATATGTTGGTGTTGGTGGATTAATTAATGGTCAGCTTGAGTGAGACCGCCCAACTGAACTGAGTCAGCATGGTTCTGGGCATGGAAGACCCACCTGAGGATTCTTGACTGAATGGCATAAAAGGAGAGAACAGGAGGGGAAGATTGCATGCTGTTAATTTTCCTGGAGAAGCTTGCCAGGGCTGGTTTTCCTGATATGAACTCAGCTGTTCTTGTCATCTAGGAGGAGCTCAGGTCTTCACTGTCCCTGAAGTTGGCTGCTATTCCCTTTGGGGAAGCTCTGGTCTTCGCCTTGAGCGTCACTTCCTGGCTCCAGTGCAGATCCCTCTGCCTTCTGGCACAGATCCTACACCTCACCGGCACAGACTTGCTAACTTCCACCACTGGCCCTTGGGCCTTCCTGGTGCAGTCCTTGATTCAGGATTGTATGAGACATTGCCATGGGCTCTAGGCCTTCAGCTGGACTTGTGCAAGACACTGCCTTGGGCTCTAGGCCTTCGGCAGGACTTATGAGGAACACTATCATGGGATCCAGGCCCTTGGCCTTCATGTCTCTAGCACATGAACAGATCTCTTTCACTCCTCTGCATTTGACTTTTTGGGTGAATATTATAAAATAATTCTATAAATTATGTGTCCTGTATTAAATCTATTCCCTTGCAAGCCCTGACTACAACATGTGGTCATCTGAATCTATCTCACTGTTAGCTGGCAGAGGCTCTGTTTTCATTCCAGGGAATCCTCCATGTCACTCCTATTGTTTGTTGTGGCACTTTGTATTGGAATTTGAAAAGGAATCAAAGTGCTAACATGGAATACAAGCTGATAAACAATATCAAGAAGTTGGGGCAGGAAGAAAGAAATGGATGTAGAAAAAACCAAAAATAAATGGAATAAAACAGCATTCTAAAACACGTTCTTCTGAGACAAAAGGAGTTATTAACTCTGGTTATCATGATGTAAAGCATTTTGAAAGTTTACTTATTTTAAGGAGAAAAACAAATCAAAGCAACTTTTTTATTTAAACAACGTTTTCTTGGAAATAAAGTAGAAAACAAAGCTGTTTTTCCTCAGTGGGATCTAAGGATCTTTGGCAGTAATGGGAAAAGGACAGAAGGAGAGAAGAAAGGAAGGGAGAGAGGGAGGAAATACCATGCCCTGGTTTCAATCCCACTATGGGTTGAAAGGGAGGTTCTAAAATTTAGTTTTTATTAATCTATATAAGCTAAAATAAATACCAGAAGACAGTGACGATTGTAGGAGCAAAATATCAACTTCATCTGGGTTATTTTCCCAGATGCACATATACTTATCATTATTACTATATTCTCTTTCCCAATTTATGCCCCTGCCTGATGTGTAGGTAAACTGGATCGCCTCATATAGGGGGGAACATTTGATTAGCTTTAAAGGTGGAATTGATAGCTGCACAAGTATCAAAAAATAAAATCACTATCTCCCTGAGCCTTAATCTTGTGGTTTTGTTTATTGAGGTCCTAAATTGTCTCTGGTACGAGACACAGTCAGGATTTCAAACTCTCCAGTGGTTCCTATCTCTGGGTTTAAAAAATAGGTGGGGTACCATCCTTATATGTATATGCTACAGATCTTATATGTAGCCAAATTATGGGTGCAGGTTCCTATGACCTCTCCACAAGCACTGTAAGTATGGAAAAGCAAAACAGTCATAATAGAAGTTCCTCTCCAAGTGACACTCATGCAGGGGCTCACAGTTATTGGTTTCCCCTGTGGGAATTACTCCCTCTCATTTGCTCCTGGAGCAGAGGAGAAGAGAACCCCTAATAACTAATACCAGTAAAACATCCTACCCACAAAAGGTGAGGGCTAACAGACACCTCTTGCCCCAATTCCAGTCAGCTGGGGCAATTTCAGCAAGGGCTATAGCAAAAAGCGGTGAAAGAAATCTTAACACAGTTAAAATCAAGGTATGACAGTTCATCACAGGTAGGAACAAAGGTATTAGTCCTGTCCTTAGTGGCATCCTCAGGCTTCTGCCATGCATAGACTAGTCAGCCCCTGGAGTGACTAGAGCAGGGCTGATGTCTTCTGCTGGCTTTGGTGTTGTTCCCTTCTGGGTCAAGATGATGTTGAAGTCGTGATAAGGGTCTCTGGAACACCTCCACTCTGGTGCCTTGGCCTTCTTTACCTGAATATGGTGGATCCACGTGGGGACTCCTTCTACTCAGACTGCTGTGGGAGTGGTCAAAATGACTGTTAGTGGACCCTTCCATTTGGGCTTAAGGTTGTCTTATCTCCAATCTTTTACCCAAACTGAATCTCCTGGAGAGAAAGGGTAGAGTGGACTAGAAATGCTAATAGGGGCCCTTTGTAAGGCTCAAGAGGCTATCTTTTGGGAGACCTTTCCTAGCTCAATCAATTGTCTTTCTAAGGTACCTTCTCCTAATGTACCTATAGGTTGTAGTAGTCCTCTCAGGACAGGGGATGGCCTGGCAAACAACAGCTCATAGGGTAAATAGCCTGTTCTCTTGTGGGGAGTGCAATATATCTGGAGAAGCACAATGGGTAAGGCCTGGACTCAGGTGAGTCCAGCCTCTTGGCAAAGTTTTCCTAACTCTGCTTTTAAGGTTGTATTTATCCTTTCTACCTTTCCTGAGCTCTGCAGCTGGTAGGCTGCATGTAAATTCCAATTAATCTCCAATGCCTTTGCAACCTCTTGGACCACTGCTGCCACAAAAGCAGAACTATTGTCTGATACTATGCTCGGTGGAAACCCATAGCAGGGAATGCAATTTCCATGCCACTTCTTGGGCTTTTTCTGTCTGACAAGGAAAGCCTCTACCCAGTTGGAGTAAGTACAGACCATAATCAAGAGGTAACGAAATCCTCCGAACTTGGGAAGTTTTGTGAAGTAGACATGGATATCAAAAGGTGCTCCCCCAATCCTCTGGACCCCTACTGGGACATCTGATGTTGTTTTTGGATTAAGTTGAGCACAGGTCACACACTCCTGAACAGTTTGTTTGGTCAGGGCATTCAATCCAGGGATGTGAAATAATTTTTCAATTCCTAAGTGGGTGGTCTCATGTGTAGCTTGTACTAATCGAGGCCCCATGTGGTATGGTACCACAATTCACCATCTGGAAACCAGCACTATCCATCTTCTCCTTTAATTCACCCCTCTTAAGATACCATTGGATCTCTTCCGGAGTGTACACCAGTTTCTCATTTTCTTCCCAGGGTATCAAGGTAAGAAGCATGGCATCTGTCCATAAACTTGCGGCCTTGGCCTCTTGGTTGGCTCTGTCATTGCCTAGCTCTTCCTTGGACTTTTCCTTTTGATGCCCTCTGCAGTGGGTGCCTGCAACTTCCTAGGAGCCCAGACTGCTTTTAGGAGTCAGAGCATGTCCTGGGAATATTTGATTTCTTTTTCCCCTGCTGTAAGCAATCCTCTTTCTTGGTAAAGGGCACCAAGTACATGTAGAGTTAGGAATACATACCTCAAGTCCATGAAGACATTTAGTCTCTTCTTCCCAACTCTAATCCATGAGTTAGGGCAATAAGTTCAGCCCTCTGAGCTGAAGTCCTTTAGGGTAGTGGTCAGGGCTCTACAACTTCTTCTAGAGTCACAACTGCATAGCCAGTCCTCTGTTTCCCAGCCTCATCTATGTGGTTGCTTCCCTCCACAAAGAACTCCAATTCAGGCCATTGGACAGATTGATCTTGAAGACCTGGCCCCCTGGAGTAAACCTGTTCTATGGCCTCCTCACAGTCATGTATATATAGGTCCTCCTAGTTGGGTAAGGAGGGTAGCTGGGTTTAGGTTGTTAGAGACTTCCACCCTGATTTGAGGGTTTCCACAGAGCAAACTTTGATACAGGTCAGATGGGATTTAATGAGCCATGATGGCCTTTAGCATTCATAAGGGTAACTACAGAGTGTGGGACTCGTACTTGTGGGTCTTAGTCTATAGTCAATTTGTCAGCCTCTTTGGTCAAAAGAGCCATTGTGGCCAAAGCCCTCAGGCAAGGAGGCCACCCTTGTGCAATTCCCTCTAGTTGTTTGGACAAATAGGCCATTGGTCTTTCCCAGGAACCAAGGGTCTGGACTAGCATGGCCACTGCCCTTGGTCACACAAAAAGTGAAGTGTTTGCTCAGATCAGGGAGGCCCAAAGCTGGTGCTTCCTGGAGCTTTTCCTTCAGGGTCTTGAAAGCAAACTGTTATTCTTTGTCCCAGGTCAGGGGATCTTTTTCTCCCCTCTTTGTGGCTTTATAGAGGGGCATAGTTAGGGATCCATTTTCTACACAAGCCTGCAGCTCCCAAAAACTCTCACAGTTGTCTCCGAGTCTTGGGTTCAGGCATATTTTATATCACTGCCTCCCGAGCTGCTCTCAATTTTCTTTCCCCCTTGTATAGGGAGAATCCCACATACTTCACCTTTTTTGGGGACACCTTGTATCCTTTTTGGCACAGGTGTCCAAGCAGCTCTTCGGTGCCCTTTCTACAGCCTTCACGGGTCTCGTGCCCTAGGATAAGGCCATCAATATTCTGTAGCAAGGTGCACCCCAAGTCCTGCACTGGGAATAATTGGAGGTCTCGGGCCAGTGCCTCCCCAAAGATAAGGAGTTCTTCAAGCCCTGTGGAAGCCTCGTTCAAGGGAGCTGGCCATGTTGTCTGATGCTGGTTGATTCCCACTGGAAAGCAAAGAGGGGTTGCCTCTCCCTGGCTAGCCAAATGCTGAAGAAAATGTCTTTCAAATCTAAGCAGGTGAACATTCCCACTGAAGCTGGCAACAGTTCCAGGAGAGTGTAGGGATTTGGGATGGTGGGATGCAAGGTCACTGTAGCCTCATTTATTGCCCTCAGGTCCTGGACAGATGGTAGTCACCAGCATTTCCTTTCTTGACTTGGAGGGGCATGTTCTAGGGTGAATGGCAGGGAATGTGGATCCCATAACTCAGGAGTCTCTCAAGGTGTGGCTGGATGCCCTGTTGGGCCTTTTGGGGAATAGGGTACTATTCATGGCTGGGTGATGGGCATGGCTCCGGGTTTGAGTTCTACTCTGACCAGAGGTTGATCTGTTGCCAATCCTGGTGGATTATTTTCCACCTATACCAGAGGCCACCTTTGAATCAAGTCTGAGCTCTTCTTGGGGGCCCTTGGGACCAGTTGGTCATGGAATCTCTATTCTTCTTCCTGGGGGATAGTCAGGGGCAGGATCAACTGCAGAGGTGGCAGTTCAAAGTGCATTTCCCCATCCCTAAAATCAATTTTGGCCCTTAACTTGGCCAACAAATCTCCCCTAAGAGGGAAACTGGACAGTCAGGCATGTACAAGAACTGAAGGCCCATCTGGTGGCCCCCTATTTTGCAAATCTGCAGCTGGCAAAAGGCTTGTGCCTTAGTTTGTCCTGTGGCTCCCTTAATGTCAGTTGTCTTATGGCTGAATGGCTCAATGGGGACTGTCACAGCCAAGTGGTCAGCTCTAGTGTGGATCAGGAATTCTACCAGTTCACCCCCCACTTTCACTCAGACCATGGGCCCCAAAGGAGCTTGGGAGCCCCATCCCCCTTTGTCTTCAAGCAGGGAATTCTTTCACCCTGTGAAGGCGGAGGCAGTGGCTTCTCCTTCTTCAGGGTTTTTAGTCATCCTTTTATTCAATTTTGGGCATTCCCACTTGCAGTGTTCTTTCTCTCTACAGGAGGCACATTGATCTTTCCTCTGTCTCCTTGATTGGTCTCTCCTCCTGTTGTGTGTGGTTTGCTCAGAGCCACAGCAATGAGATCGCCTTTCTTTTCAAATGCCCCGGTGGGCTTCCCTCTTTTCCTCTACATCTCGGTTCACAAACACCTTCTTAGCAATCTCTAACAGCTGAGCCATGTTCATTCCTGCGAAGCCCTCTATCTTCTGGAGTTTTCGATGGATGTCATTGGCACTCTGGCTCACAAAGGCAGTGTTGACCATGCAGTGGTTTATAGCGGATTCTGGATAAGCCTCACTGAGTTGTTCCAAAACATACTTGGACTCTCATCTGGCTTCGGCAGCACCTCATTTCCCTTGGTATTATTGGTCACCTTTTGACCTCCTCACTTTAGTCCTTGTAGCAGGGCATTGTGGTAGTCAACAAGTCAGGTCATCTTGTCGGGGTTGTTGAGGTTCTAATTTAGGTCTTCAGTGGAGAGCAGCTCTTTTGCCCAGTCACAGAAGTCCATAACCCCAGTGGGGCCTATTCTTCCATCCACTTGGTGGCAGCAGCCAGGACACACTGGCGCTCTTCTGTACTGAACAAAGTGATCAAAAGCTGATGGTAATCTGGCCAGATGGGGTTGTGGATCTGGAAGATAGACTGGAACAGATCAATGATAGTTTATGGTCTCTCAATGTAGGAGGGCGTATGATGCTTCCAGTTCAACAGGTCAGTTGTGGTAAAAGGTTGGTAAGCAAAGGTCAGATGTACTAGGGTCTCTTCATTGTTGGCTGCAGTTGTTAGTGGCCCTCTCATTTCTCTCAAGGGAAACTAAAGTCCTGACTCTGGGGAGCTCCAGCCTGATGAGGCCTGAGTCTTGTGGAAGAGGCCAGGGACACAGTAGGCATGGGCCTGAATCAGAGGCCTGATCGAGTATGCAGTGGAGTCAGAATGCAAGGAGGCTCTGAGGCTTAAACAGGCATAGAGGCTGTCCCTGAGCTATAAGGGCTGGTCTTTGGTGGGGCCGAAGGTGCAGGTACTAATGTTACTAATGGTCTTCAGATTGAGGTCCGCATTGGTTGCCCATAGCAAGAGGTTGGTCCAGGAGTGGAAGGTTTATCATATCTAAGCCCACATCATCTGAATCACCCTCAAAAATAGGTGGACTTTGGCAGACTTCAGTCAGGTTAGATGAACCATTGTGGCAACCAGAACTCAGGAAAGGGGTTCCCTCAGCTAAAGTGGTGGACAGAAAGCTAAGTGTAACCAGGTATCTATGTATGGAAATTGTTCTGGGTGCCCAGAGGTCCTTACATTAGGAAGCCCCACCACAGTCTGCTATACTTTCATGATCAAGGGTCTCTCAAGTGACCACAAAACTATTTAATAAGAATATAGATATAGATGTAGGCTCATTTCCTCTTGTATTCTTATATATGGAAGCTTGCACCTACATAGAAGCTTACTTTCTGAATAGAGATGTTCCTTCCCCTACAGTGGTGTTATATACCAATAAATCATAAATTGAAACTATTATAAGTTAGTGTCTTAGTCACTTTTTTGTTGCTGGGACAAAATACACACCTGCAACTTAATGAAGGGGAGGTTTGTTTTGACTCACAGTTTTGGTGCATAGTCAGCTGACTCCAAGGCAGACACAGGATGAAAGAAGACCATGGGAAAGACAAAGGCAAGGCGTGCAACTCATGGTTGCCAGGAAGCAGAGAGAGAAGGGAGGAGCAGAGGAGGGAGATATACTTTCCCAGATCTCCTTCCCCAGTGAAGTACTGGTTCCTTCCAGGTCCCACCTCTTGACAGCACATTCAGCTAGGAGAATGGTTTCTCAACATCCAAAGATCCAATCATCTTCCACAGATATGAAGCTTTAAAAAAAAATCTAAACCATTACAGTCAGAAATGCATTTAATGCACCTATCGGTTGTTTCCCTATGTGGTTATTTGGCTGACTGGGGACAGTGCCTCACTGTTACTACCTGATGTTGCAAAAATGGATTGGACAGTATTTTTTCGCCAGGGAAGAAGTCAAAATTCAAAGTACAGCCTTTTTTCTTTCTGAATGCCTCTTACTTGTACACCAGTGGACAGTCATGACATTTTGTGCAGCAAGTCAGGTACATTACTTCCTATTTTACACTGGGAAAAACATACAGTCTTCATAGATTATTTTAATATTTTAATAGTGTTCCTAAGCTATAAAATAAATGCATCTGGGCCTGCTACAGTAAAAATGGCTAGAGCTTTACCTGGGCAGCAAAAGCACATGTTAAAAAAAAAAAAAAAGACTAAGAGATGGGCCACTGCGTGGAGAAGAGCTTACAGTGAGATTCGAGATTCGTATGAAGACAGATTATCTTTATGCTCTCTCTCTTAGTTGCATTTCCTGATCTTATTACACTTTATGGACCCTGAAATCCTAATGTGAGGACATCTGTTTAACAGCCAATGAATCAAATGATTCCCAGAGGGCTCTAAAACCTCAAAGTTTGCCTTGCAATTTGGGTCAAATGATTATAAGTAGGTTCACTATCTAAATGTAAGCCTCTGTAAGATGATGTAATAACTGCTGTGCCTCTGAGGGGAGTTTTGCTTGCCTGGGCCCATGGTATGTCCACCTCAAAGACAACTTGACACATTTGGACTATTGTAGAAAGAAAGCACAACAGTTTTGCAACAAGTTTTATAGAGTGATCTAAATGTAAACCTTACCTTATAATTTGCAAGGGCTTAAGTAAGAAGTAAGCAACTTTAAGTAAGAAGTCAGCAACTTTTTCTGTAAAGAATAATTATTTTCAGTTTTGCAAGATATGTGGTCTTTCCTAGTGTGACTGGAGCCACCAAACAATATGTAAATGAATGAATGTGGCCTTGTTTCAATAAAACTTTATTTTTAAAATGTAGACAATGGGCTGAATTTATTCCCCAGGCTCACCAGGTTTAAAGATTTGCTTGGTTTTATTCATTAGCAGAGTAAAATATATTTGAAAGCATTGTGTTAAAACCCACAGCCATGGATAAATAACAATGTTTTAATGCAAGTTATTCATTATTCAAATGTATATTTCTGAACATTCCCTCTCACTAACGTGTGTTGATTCAGACATCATGGCCTTTGAAGAAGTACAAGGAGGAAAAAGAGTAGCAACAATTGTACTTAAGATTGTGTTTATGAACTGATGTGCCTACATCATTTTACATAAATAAATCATTGATTCCTCCAGAGAATTTTGAATTCTGAGAAAGTCTCAGACATTTTTAAGTGTTCTTTCTAAGATATTTAAAGCAATTTATATAGCGCATCAGTGTTTACTTGGTCACTTTTGTGGCAAATATTTTCCACAAAATAATTACATACTTTTGTCTGTCTTCATGGACTCCTCATGTCATTGAGAGATGAATATATATATATATATATATAGAGAGAGAGAGAGAGAGAGAGAGAGAGAGAGAGAGAGAGAGTAAACTAACTGGACTGGAAGCTCTGAGCCCTTTCTAGCAATCTTTACCTGCTAATATCTTAACCTGTTCATCCCTACAAGGGAAGGTAATCAACCATGGGTGACTGAGCCAGACCCCAAAGCCTCCTGGCTGGCTCACCAAGTGAAGCATGACTGCTGGAGGATCCCTGGACAGACCACTAACCACACTGAGAAGGAGCAAATCAGCTTTATTGCTGGCAGCTTCAAGGGATTCAAATTGCCTCAAAAGCATCAAACAGAAGTTTATTCTCATTTTTATATCTTTATGTGTCTATGGGTGGGGGAAACAGCCATCAATCTAAACATAATTACATAAGCAGAGGGGCAATGAAGTGGGGAGTAGGAGGTTCAGCAGGGCTTTTCAAGATTACCTTGGTCTAGTGAGTTTGCATTACAGTAGTGACTACAGTTACAATATATCTTTCTCAGTAAGTATAGTTACATAATTAACCCATAGTTGCCCATTTTTACTCTGGGAGACAGTTTCCACCCTCAGCACAAAGACTTATTCATTTTAGGCACTCTTTGTTTATTTTCTTTAATTGAACAGAAGCAGATGCCTAAGTAAATAACAGCAAACAACTTTGAAACAAATATCTCAATATCCAAAGTCATTTCCAAGAGACCAATAAGACTACAAATGGATAGTATTATGGTTTGAATCAAAAATGTCCCCTAGATTTAGCTCAGTGGTTTCATCACTTACTGCACAAGCACAAGGACCCAAGTTCGATCCCTGGTACCAAAAAAAAAAAAAATGTCCCCTAAGGGTGAGGGATTTAGCTCAGTGGTGCCACCGCCTGCCTTACAAGCACAAGGTCCTGAGTTTGACCCCCAGTACCAAAAAAAAAA
>NW_004624899.1:549194-561760 GCF_000247695.1 Heterocephalus glaber | reverse complement strand
CGGGCCATGCAATTTGGATCTAGAATTGCAAAAATGGAAAACAATAAGGAAAAGGCATCTGACAAATGTGGAAGACTCCAAGTCATTTCCTTAGAAAACCTTTCTTTTGAAAGGGAGATTAAATCGTGATATGATTTCACAGTGTTAGTATTTACTGAATGACAGTTTTATAAAAATAAAATGTTCCACTGCTTTGCTATTGTAGATTGTAGTGGTTTTAAAGTTCATTGGGTGAATTTTTACTTTTCTTGTGGCAAAGCTTCTAAAACTCTTGGAATTTCCTAAATGATAACAGTGTCTTATTACTTACAGTGAATGCCTTTTGATTACACTTGGATTAATGTAGTTTATAGTGTGATTCCCTAGACAGTCTCAGGATGGGGCTGATGACCAGAAAAACCAAGTGTTTAAGAGGGCTGGAGCTTCAGCCCCATCTACAGACTTGTGGTGGGTGGAAGGTTAACCTCAATGAAGATCTGTAAAAATTCTTCTACAAGATTTGATGAGTTCCTAGTTTGCTAAACGTGTGGATGTACTAGGAGGGTTGCTGCCCAGAGTGTGCATGGAATCTGTTTTTGCTCTCCCACCCCCCAAATACTTTGCCTTGTGTGTCTTCCATCCAGCTGTTCCTGAGCTGTATCCTTTATGATAAGTCAGTAAATTAAAATATTTCCAGAATTCAGGTTTCTATAGGCCAATCTAGCAAAGTTACAGGAACCCCAGTGTAGGAAACAGGGAAAAGGGACCTTACTAGAACCTCTGCAGTGAGTCCTAGTCTCCTGCGAGCCACAGCAGCACAAGGCGAATTAACTTATGATACAGGAAAGGTAGAAAAAATGAGACTTGGAGAAGAAGCTGAGTTTTGGGCCTGATCAGTGCTGCTCTGGGCAGCAAAGATGAAAGCCCCCAGCTTACCAGGAGAAACATGTAACAAATGAGGCAGGGGAGGATCCAAGAACAATGTTCCTACCAGGATGTCTTCAGCTGGTGTAATCTGGTCCTGGAGCATCACAGTATCACCGGATCACTGAGGTCTCAGTTGTGACCAGAGGCCAAAATGGAATTATGCCTCAAAATGCCACAGCTGACCTGTAGGCAGGAGAACTAGGCCTAATGAAATGACTTTTCCCCTAAATTAAGTAGCACTGCTCCCGACACCCCAGTTTATAGCTGGTTGGTCAGAAGTACCAGAAGCTCCAATTTGAAGTTGGCATTTAAAGTGAGGGCAGTCTTGTGGGACCGAGTCCTTAACTCATGGGATCTGACACTAACTCCAGGTGCAGAGAATCAGATTGGATCAAATTGTAGAACACCCAGGTGATGTTCAGAGATAGTCGATTGGTGTCAGAAGTGTGTGAGAGTGTAGAGAAACAGAGTGGTTTCCCACATTAACTCCATGGTAGCTACATCCAGAAATAACTCAATTTGGTATTTTTATCATCAGGGACCTTGGTCAACACGGGACTTTGTTTGACAGACAGAACACTGTCTTGAGAAGCTAAATACTTTGCTCACACTCCTGGGCAATACTTAGTACATCTGTCTAGACAGCTCATTTTCCTACTTCAAGAACTTTTAAAAATTTTTTAAACATTCTTCTGTCCCACACATCTACAGCCTTCTGTGTCCCATTCTTAATTCCTGACTTGGGCTTTTTTCAGAGAGACCAAAGCCATCGGGTTGGGAACTGCTTCCTCTTCCCACCATAAGAACTTTTTTTTTTTTTTTGGAACTGAAGATTGAACCCAGGGCCTTTGGACTGAGCTGTACCCCAACCCTTTTTTATTTTTTTAATTTTGAGATATAGTCTAAATTGCCCAGAATGGGCTCCAATTTGTGATCCTCCTGCCTCAGCCTCCCAGGGTGCTGGGCTTACAGGCATGTGCCACCATGTAGAACTTTTTTCTTTGAACGACAAATATATTTCTCTGAGTTCTGGAGGCTGGAAGTCCAAGATCCAGGCAGGGTTGGTTTCTGACCCTCTCCTTGGGCTGCAGGTGGCTGCCTTCTCTGTGTGTCCCCTCGTGGCCTTTGTGTGTGTGTGCACATGGGCGCAAATGTGCCCTGGTGTCTCCCACACCGTAACTTGTGTCTCCCCTGTGGCTGTTGTCGTTCTCTCTCACCATTGGGAAGGGAAACATTTTCTCCCTCCACAGACTGTGCCTGTACCTGTTGCCTGCATCACACTGCCTGTTGGGGTTTGGATCTTTCCTGTCTCCCAAGGGATCCTGTGTCGAAGGTCCCAGATGACAGTGTCTTTGGAGCCTTTAGGCGATGGGGCCTAGAGGAAGGAAGGAATGGGAGGTCACTCAGCCTGTGCCCTTGAAGGAACATTGGGGCTGGACGGGTTCTAAGGAGTCCGGGAGCTGAGCGGTTGTCAGCTGCGCGGGGTCACGCGGTCTTCCCGCCTGGCCCAGTCCACGCGCGGGTCCACGCGCGGGTCCCCGCCCCAGGGCCCCCAGGACCAACGGCTCAGACCCGCGCCCACATCAGCGGCCACCGAGGGGCAGCGAGGGGCCCCTCCGAGCGGTGACTGTCCCAGGCCCCTGGGGACCACAGGGGACACAGCTTCCCTCTCCTAGACAAGAAAATGATCATTTCAAAGTAGGCTTCCCCTTTCCTCGTCCATCCCCGAGTCCGTGGCAGACTCTGGGCTTGAGTGTGACCCTGGGTTCTGATTCTGCAAGACGCGCCCTGTGATCCACGTTTGTGTCCATGCAGTGGGCGAAACAGTGTCTACCCCGGTGGACTGGGCTCAGCACACCCGTAACTTTACAGAAACGCAGATTCTCTGTTCCACCCCAGCTGCCTGAATCGGACACGGGTGGAATCCAGCAAGATTCAGTTTAACAAGCAGGTGATTTTCATATAGGCTAAATTTTGAGAACCACTGTATCATGGAGGTCAATTACATGAAAGAAGCCAAAATATTACGTGTAAGGTGCCTGGCAAATAGTAGATGCTCAAGTGGTAATATGGCTATTTTTCCAGGAATATAGAAGTACTTAGTTACACAAACACTGAAGGTTGGGGAAATACCACGCAGTGATAAAGCACTCACTTAGCATGTTCCTAGGCTGGAAACTTAGCACCACCACAAGCAAAAAAGGAAGAAAGAAAGAAAAAAGTTAAACCAGTATTTCCTGTCTATCCTTTAATCAGGTCTTTATTTTCTTTAAAATTTTGAAGAGATATGCACAAAAAAACCTCCCCAACAAATAATACTGCAGGTATATGGTAGTTGCTTGTCCTGTATAAACTTAACATTTTTTTTGACATACAGTCACATGTTACTTAACATGAGAAGCTGAGAAGCATGTTAGGCTGTTTCATTGTGTAAACATCACAGAATGTATTTGCACAAACTAAGGTGTTACTGTATCACTAGGCAATGTCTGCTGCTGACAGAATTATTGTTCTGCAGCATACAATTGTACTTCTCTGTATCTGTTGCCTCTTTGAAAAGCAGTACATGATTAATGTTACAGGTTTTACAATTTTAATTATTTTAATTCAGATTTCAGCTTATGCTGCAACTAGTTTGAGACTGAAAAAAAGTAATGGTCAACTGACCTTAGATAAAGAAAAGTGTAGATTTATTCCTAGGGAAATGAAGATTCACGATATGGTGAATTGTTATTACTTGCCTTTTATTTCTTTTATCCATTGCAGAAACTTCAAAAAAGGATGCGCTAGATTTAATTGAAAATGTTAAGATTGCCCAAAAAAGGATTACTTAGAGTTGATCAAGCTCAAGATGAACAAACCTACCTTGAAAATTTAGCAGTACAGAGAAATGCTTCTGCTTTTTTTGAAAATTATGATCAGAGTGAGATACAAGAGTTATTAACTACGGCACTAGCCAGGTGGTTGTCTACAAAAGAGGATGGGTGCTCTCAACTGGAGTTCCCAAGTGGAATTATGAGTCAAATGAACAATGTCAGTTTCTCCACTGCGATTCTACTGATGCCGGTGGACCCTACCACCCTCTTAGACTACAGAGAAGTCCATCAGATCATAAGGGAGTTGGCTGTTGGAATTTATTGCTTAAATCAAATTCCTTCCACCAGTTTAGAAGCTAATTATGATCAGAGTTCTTCTTGTCAATTACCTCCAGCTTATTTTGATACCAGAATTGGGCAGATTCTGATCCGTATTGACCACATGTTGAAAGCACTGTGGCATGGAGCATACATGCCCAAAGAGAAATGAACCATGTTCTCCGAAATGTGGCGTACCATCTTGGACATTGATCCAGACGGGAAGCCTCAAACAATTAAAGAGATTTTTGCAGCGTTTAGTTCAGCAGGTAAGAGAATTTAGCCCTTCTTAGTTATTTTTATTAGAAGCCATTTTTTAATTTTATAAGTATTTTATCTGTGCCTGAATTTATATAGCCATCTTTCTTGGTAAAAAAAAAAAAATTTCTAAGTGTAGCCATTACTTCTAAAAGGAGCTTTTCTTTAAACTTCAAGAAATCTTTTTTGAAGATTTTGGGGATTTAGCTCAGTGGTTCCATCACCTGCCTTGCAAGCACAAGGTCCCAAGTTCAATCCCAGGTACCAAACATTTTAAATCAAGCATCTTGCCTCTTTCATTTTAATCTCCAGTTTCTGCAGAACTGATCAGATTCCAAACTACCTAATAATTTCAATCTTCAGTTCATTTCTATGCATCATCTTAATATGGATAGTTTTTTGCATAAATTTACTGAGGCAAGAAAGGATTAATACTCTCCCCTAAGCAGCCAGATTTTTCTTGGCTAACCAGAACTGATAAGGTTTTAAATGGTAAATCACATGGAAATGAACTTTTACTTGAATTGGACATGTAATTAGGAAAAAAATTTTAATTTATCAGTGTAGGTCTGTGTACTAGAGAAAATATTTTAAAAAGCAAATTTGCTTCTTAGCTTCTCAATAAACTGTCAAAAGAGTTATAATCATTAAAACATGTAGTACAATTAATACGGTAAGCTCATTTCATGGGGTTGTTAGCTCACCTCTTTTCCTTCTCTGTCATTGATAGCTAAATCGAAAATTATACATCTACTTATTTATAAAGGACTCCCACTTGATTTATTCATTTTATAAATATTAGTTGAACTTTTATTTCTTGCTAAAACACAAAAATAAGTCCAAATGGGAAAAAACAGGTAAACAAATACTTTATTAAAACGTCCATGAAAATAGGGCCCTTACTTGCCTGTTTATTCCTAGAAGTTTAGTACTTAACACAGTATCTGACATGTAATATTTGAGCATGAGCAAAAATTTGTTAAATTCCATTAAATGAATTGAGTTGAATCAACAAATCATTACATGAGGAAGGAGTATTTCAAATGTTTAGTGGGTTTCTACCATTACCAGTGGTAAGGTTGGAGAATAAACCCAGCTTGTGTGTCCCAGATGGACTCAATGATTGTTACCTAAGGAGCAGCCCCTCAGCAAGGCTGTCACAGGTACTTACCTTCACATTAGAGGGTGTCACGACAGGGGTGGCCAACTAAAGTTTCCTGTAGATCATGCTTAAGGTTTTGAATATTCCCAGGTATCATGTCTGCAGATGTTTAGGCACCATGGTTACAACTGGGTAATCATTCCCAACCCCACCTCCAGTACTACACACCGCTGAATGCCTCTGAATCTGTTAGGACCTGAAATACAGAAGTATTTGTTTGCTACCTGTGCTATTGGCTGTATTTGTGCCTGGCCTGCTATGAAGTTCAAATGCTTGAGAATAATATTTGATGACAGGAATGCAGTCTAATTCACCTGCTGTAGGCTGGGTTTCCAGACGTGTTGTTTCAATGTGTTCTGCAGCCTCGATGTACCTCAAAGCAGTTCAGTCTCTTGAAGATGGTGTCTCCTTGTCTCAATGACAGCTTAGATAGCTGTTAGCTTTCATCTTTAGAGAAGGTTTTAAGTTGAATAGATATAAGGAATAAAGAAATTCTCCCTTCCCTGGGAGAGAACTACTTAAGCAGTGCTGGTGGAGTAGGCATTAATGCCATCTGGCTGGGTACAAAGCTCCTAGGATTGGAGAGTCACTGAACTCTAAAGGGTTACAGCTGTAACTGGAATCTCATGAACCCTGTTTTTGGGGGAAGGGCCTTTGATTAGGGTGATGAGGGTCAAAAAGCACAAAATATTACCAGTAATATCCAGTGAATTCCATTACTTTCTGCATTCCTTTGACTGGTCCAGTAGTTCCCTTTCATGGCCACTGAAGCTTTGCCATCACATAATGCATTGGTGAAGAGAATATGGCAGGAACAAGCTCTTAAAAATATGTTAAATTCCACCCAGAAGTGCTGTCACTGCCAGGAGTATAGGAACTCCAAGCCTATTTCAGGTAATTTAAAATGTAAATAAGACATCATTTTAGTAGTTAGTGACACTTAAAGCACCATCTATGAACCAGGAAATGAACCCGGATCACTTGACACCAAATCTGACTTTATTTGGGCTTCGTACTCTCCAGAACTGTAATAAAATGAACTTTCATTTTATAAAAGCTATCCACTCTGTGCCATTTTGTTGTAGGAGCCCAAATGGATTAAGGCAGAATGGAAGACAGGAGTGTGTATCCACTGCCTCCTGTCCCCCATGCATGAAAGTCTGCGAGGAGTTGGGGGGATTCTCTCACACTTGCAGATCTGTTAATGCATCAGAAAGGCTGATGGGTCCCATCAGGATTCCAACACGGTAGAAGCAGAGAAGCCTTGGAACAAAAATAAGAGTCACATGGCACATCTGTGGCAAGGTGCAGTCAGGTTATATTTGTGTGAAGTTAGTTGATGCAACAATTAGAATTTTCAGGGCCTAGGGATTTAGCTCAGTGGCACCTCACCTGCCTCACAAGCACGAGGTCCTGAGTTCGACCCCTATACCAAAAAAAAGAATTTTCAAATGTGGTCTGAAAGGATGTGAGATATGAGCAAAAGGTATCTGATACAGAGTGTTACTCCTGGGAACTTGAAGCACCCTTCAAACTTGATGTTTGAGGCTAAGGATGCACCCCTTTCTACAACGGTGTGACCAGGGAGCTGACACGAAAGCCCTGTGGTAGCAGCCATCTGGTGGCAAGCATGCAGCCTGCCTGCTCAGGTTATCTGTCATGTTTGGGAAGTCAGCAGCTCTTCACTTGACATCACAGGGAAACCAGGTTCAAACCTTGTCACTGACCATGTGGTGCCTTAAACTGTGCTAGAGAGGGTTTCTAGAGAGGGCCAACTCCTTTTCCTGGAGGGCAGACTACTGAAAATCAGTCTTGGCCAAGGCCTCTCAGCTTTACATTATACCAATCCACCAGCACTGTCATTTGTTTAAAAATACATAGTGGCAACAGCAGTAGAGAATAGAGCTCAACAAAAATCTGGTCATATTACCCAGTTTTCTGAGAAAGGATTTTAAGTAGTGTAGAGCTCTTCAGCTGACAAATTCCTGGATTCTTAGACCCACTATAGGAGCTTTGGGTGATGGATGGAAAGAACAAAGTCTCATGACAGCAAAACGAGGGAAGGAAGGGAGCTTTTGATTGAAATGAGGGGGTGCTTATGCAATCTCACAAACTGGTAACATGGAATGGGTATTTTTTATGCCTCTGTTCATTTCCCCTCCTCCATCTGGAATGCCCCTCTGTCTGTCTACCTCACCCAGCTCTTTGACATTCTTCCCTGGGTTATTGCTACGGACTTCCGGATGCATGATTCAGACATTGCCTATTAGGACTCTTACCTGTACACACTGTACTTGGACACAGAAAATACTTCATATCTTATATTGCAATTATTGGCTTCATCTTTATCTTCTTTACTAGATCTTAAACTTCTCCTAAAGAGCAGAGAAAATTGTCATTTTTGTTTTTAAATTCTCGGCACTTTATTAAGTGCCTGGCACATAGTAAACTTTCAGTACATGTAGAAATTAAATGGTTAATAACAAATTGAAGGAGACTTTTCAGTTTCTAATTTGAGAGACAATCGGTAAATAGAACCATTACCCTGAGAGAATAAAAGCAAAGCAGACTGTGGGGGGAAGAATTTAGTTTGAAGCGATTCTGTGTCTTTCAGGTAAAGATATTTTTTAGGCATTTAGAAACAAGCTAGCGCTCAGCAGCAAAAGCAGGGACAGGAGATGAGATAAAGAGAAATTAGTATCCAAGTTTAAATACTTCAATGTTGTGTTTCCTCTCCCTCATCCTCCAAAGTTTTATCCAATTTTGGTTAAAACTTCTCTCATTATTTATTGACTTTTAGCATATTTTCCCCAGCTAATTTACATATGATCATACTTCCATAACTTTGTGTTTATTCGTGACATGAACTGTATTCTTTGAAGTAGCTAAAGTTTTCCATATTCGTATTACTAATTCAGTACCAGACGTTCCAAGAGAAACGTGGAGCACCTGTCCACAGACAGGCGAGGTCCTTTTTTCCCAAGAGGTCGTTTCTGACACCACCCTCCCACCTCGGGGGAACCAGTTCGGCTCTCCGAGGGCGCGCCCTCTCATCCGAGGGGCTTCCCTGCCTGCTGATCCTTCCGTTCTCATTCCTTGTGAGGCAGAGCAGATGCTGGGGGTCAGAGGAAACCCTGATGTGTCACTGGGGAGCTTGTCCATCACACATTCCGTACATCTCTGTCTTTTATCTTTGGTTGGTCTGTTTGCTCCAGGCTCCTTCCTGAAAGGAAGCAATGAATCTGGGGCCAAAAGAATGGAAGAGGCGGTGCCCTCCCGATTCAACACTCGGTCTCTCCCTATTCCTTTCAGCACAAGGGCCTCCTCCTGGCCCTCAGCGGGGCTTCAAAGCTTTTAGCGAGGACGGGTGCAAGGCTATGCTACCTGAGGTCTACCTGTACTTTCCTCAGCTTTTAAACCAGTCCTTTTTTTTTCCCCCCCAAATCATTGATTTTATTCTACACCGTGACCTTCCTGGGCTCCCTATGAGACTTGCAATTTCTAAGCCTTCTGGGTTGCTGTGGTACCCTCTCTGCTAGCTCCGCCCACTGCAAACCAAAAAGTTTTAGTGGCATCAAAAATCCGCTGGCTGATATGTAGATTAAGATGTCAGAATCGCTTCCATTTCTCTATAATCTCTTTATGTCGATAACTCATTTACAGTGCCATTTTTTAAAAACCCAAGAGCTTTCAGCCTTTTATATAAATTGAAGAAGAAAAAGGAAAAAGAAAGGTTGGGGTTGATGCTTCATTTACACTTTAAAGCTCATGTGTCCCAAACTCTACATTTTCTATAAAGTCATATTTTATCAGTCCACATAGCTTTCTCAAGTTCAGATTGAGGGTAACATTGTACATATAACTATCTTTAGGAGACAATTTGATAAGAAAAATCCTAATTTCATTGTAAATGGCAAGAAAATAAAACATAGGAAAGGTGTCATTTTTCAAAATTTAGAAAAAGTTTTAATTCTTGTTTCATCATGATTAGTTTACCAGAAGGTTCATAGTTTATTGTATATGTTTAGCTTCCCTTATTAGCAAAAAAGAATAAGTTCATCATATTAGGCCTGAAAAAGCAAAATATATTTTTTTATACAAAGAAAAAGCTGATTCCCTGATTAAGGGGATACCACACTTTCCTGTTGTTCTTCCATGTTTTTCTTGATTAAAAATGGGATTTAGAGGCTGGGGATTTAGCTCAGTGGTGCTGCGCCTGCCTCACAAACACAAAGTCCTGAGTTTGATCCCTGGTACTGGAAAAAAAATTATGTGTCCACGGTTTTATGTTTCTTTCTGCCAAAAAGAATAGCTCTTAGAGGGATTATTAGAGGAAATATATTTTTAAAATTCTATTGGTTTTTATCTTTCTTCTCTCTGCTTAGTAGCCAATTCATCCATCTGCTTTTCATCTTATACTATTTTATTATGTCTTGTTGTTTTTTAAAAATGTAATCCCAGCAGGATTTCAAGATGACAGTCTATGTTCAATCTGCTATCCAGAAGAAAGTCAAGTATGAAGCTTTCACTGTCTAAAATTTTTCTTTTTTACTGTGAAGGGTTGGTTGATATTACACAGGATCCAGACTTTAATGGAATCTATGATGAAGACATGAATGAAGATCCAACATATGATCCAAATAGCCCTGAAGAAAAAGCTGTATGTATTATTTAAATATTTAAAATATTCTGCTAAAATTAACATTCAGCACCACGCAAGTTCAACAGTGTGAAAATGTCTTTATATTTGAAGCAGCCTATTGGCTTACCAATGCCATAAAATATACTCAGGATTATCTTGATATTTGTACCTATCAGAGACTACAGCAAAGATTATACCTTCAAAAAAAGGTTATTCAAAAACACTTTGAGAAGAAAAAAGAAATCAGAAAAGGGATAGGCTACCTAAAGTTGATATGTTTTCTGGTTCCATTTTTACTAAGTTTGGAAAAAAAGATGAAAATTCCATATTTAAGTAGCCTGCTTCAGCCTTTTTCAGGTAGGATATCAGCCAAAATTAAATATAAAGTAGTATATGTATATAGTAAATGGATATATATGTCAAGTTTTTCTAGTATGTATGTTTAGGCCTTTAATCTTTTAGAATAACAACAAATTTCATGTTTTCAGTGTAATTAAAAATATTTGGCATATACACATAGCATTTTGTGTATATTTATACTAATTATAAAAGCTATTGAAAGACTTAAACCAAGTTCTAAATAAATAAGTGTGCATTGTTCATCTAAATTACTCTATAAATTCAATACACTTCTATTCAAAATCCATACCATATTTTTCCCTAAAGTTTACAAACTGAATGGCTTTGCACTCCTTAAAAAAAGATTGAAACATATTAAAACTATAGTAATTAAATGAGGAAATATTGGTTCTATAATAAACAGGAGCTGTCTGTATGGAATGGGCTTGCTTTTATGGAACTTGGTAGGACTTCATTGCAAACTCTTCATGCTACCCATGTTAACACACAATTTATGCACTTTGCTGATTGTCAAACATGTAGCCTTCTTCTAATGAAGTTCCTATTCAGATGACAAAATTTTGGTAGAAGTTTTACAAATCATTTAGTGAAACTGTGTAGCATGAGAATTCAGAGGTAATGATTAGCCCTGTAATCTATGAATTATTTGAAAATGGAATCAGAACAGTGTTTGTGTGTGTGTGTGTGTGTGTGTGTGTGTGTGTGTGTGTGTGTACGGAACTTGGAGGGCCTGCGTAAATGGGATATTAGCTATATCCCTAATATTTTCTTACCCAAGCTGTTGAAATCAAACATGACTAAATATAAACAATTGAATCTATATTGTCAGATTAGGGTATGATGTTATTCTTTATACTTTCATGTACCTTTTATATATTTCTCAAAATACATTTTATGCCTTATATTGATGAAAACATCTACTAGCCAGTCAAAATATTGAACAAACTTAATCCTCACTAGGCTTTTACAAAATTATTTTTAAAATATGTTTTATGTGTGGTTTCATTACTTTCCAGAAATATAGGCCAGTTATTTTTTTCATATACAAAATGTCCACCTATTTCTTTATAGTGTGTCTTTTTACCTAAGCTAACTCAGATTTTTATTTAACCAAAGATTTTCTAAGGCACAAAATTTCAAGTCTTTCTGATAATTGAAGGTAAGATATTAAAAATCTTGTGTGCATTTATAGAAATCAGTAGGTAGAATAATATTTTTTTTGTTTTTGTTTTTGTGTTTTGGTACCGGGGATTGAACTCAGGACCTTGCACTTGCAAGGCAGGTGCGTTGCCACTGAGCCAAATCCCCAGCCCAAGAATAATGTTTTGACTATACTTTTACAATATCTGTGAAACACTATAGAAAGTGCTAGGAGTGTTTGATATAAACAATTTTAATGTTCAAATATCATATATATTTAGAACATAAATAATTTTATATACTGTAAATAAGATCTTAATTTCATGTGAAATATCTTTACTTTGTTTACATTAATGAGAATTTAGATCTCCAAAATATGATTATTTATATTTGTTCATTTTTTAAATGAAAGTTTGTTTTCATTTGGGGAGATGACAAGGTCAAGACAGAGCGAGAACTGCCTCCGTTTATTTATGGACGAGATTTTAAATGCCAGAACTTTCACTACAAAGAGAATCAATATTTTCATGTTCATGGAGGAATTGAATTTGACATCACCACCCCTTCAATTGAGAATGCTTTGGATGATTTTAAGGTTTACGTTATTGTTGTTTCTGAGATGGTTTGTTGTTTCACAACTCTTTTTCTCCTATTTTCTAACCAGAAAGAGCTTCTATCAATATAGGCACTATGCAGGTGTCCAGAGAATTGTCCTCTCAACTCACTAACTTTTTCATACTTTACTTTAACATAAATGAATTAAGAATAACTCTATGTAAGGAACTGTGTTAGATGTCAGGGATAAAGTGATAAATAAGCTAGGTACATACCTCATCCTCACAGAATTTACAGCCTTCTAATAGGTTGTATTTGTCCTAGAACCATCAATCAAAGGGTGTGGTAGAAAATACTGAACACTCACTATAAACCTTCCACTCTCCTCAAAGACTAGCACTAGAAAAGA
>NW_004624899.1:480419-492804 GCF_000247695.1 Heterocephalus glaber | reverse complement strand
CAGTAGCTTTGTAGTATAGTTTCAAGTTGGGGATTGTGATACCCCCAGCTATGTCTCTGTTGCTTAGAATTGCTTTTGCTATTCTAGGTCTCTTCTGTTTCCAAATGAATTTTTGGATTGTTTTCTCTGTTCTGTGAAATATACTGTTGGGATTTCAATCAGGATTGCATTAAACCTATATAGTAGTTTTGGAAGTATGGCCATTTTCACTATATTGGTTCATCCTATCCAGGAACAAGGGATGTCTTTGCATTTTCTTGTATCCTCTTCAATCTCTATTTTCAGAGTACTGTAGTTCTCAATGTAGAGGTCTTTTGCTTTCTTCATTAGATTGATTCTTAGATATTTCTCTTTTCGGGGATGCTATTGTGAAAGGGATTGTTTCCCCAATTTCTCTCTCAGTGAGTTTGTTATTTGTGTACAAGAAGGCTATTGATTTATGTATGTTGACCTTGTATCCAGCTACTCTACTGAATCTGTCAATCAAGTCTAGAAGTCTTTTGGCCGAGTTTTTTAGGTCTTCTTTCTATTTGCAGAAGCTAAACTTTTGAATTTAATTTAAAACTTTAAAAAAAATAACGGAACCCTTTTAAAAAGTAACAGAGGAATTTCTCTGTTTAGAGTAACTCGGTGAGGCTGGCAGATTGCAGATCTGAGTCTCTTTGGCAACTTATTGGAACCCTATCTCAAAGTAAAATTTAAAAAAGGACCGCCGATGTAGCTCAGCGCTGAAGGGCAGCCTCATCCCAAATCCCCAGGTCCAGGAGGGGGGAGATTTGGCATTTCTTACCATAGCTTTTGAAAATTTGAATTTTTTTTTTTTGAATCGGGGATCAAACTCAGGATCTCACGCTTGCCAGGCAGGCACTGTGCTGCTGGGCTAAATCCCGGGCCCAAAAATTTGAAAGATTTTCTATTGAAAAATTTAAATTGTATAACTTTTTCTTTTTAAAATGAATTTTGAGTAAGGATGTCTTTACATTGTTACAAGATAAGAAGATGTGGAAAGGTATTGAAAATGCTGTCTCTACTGACCTGGTCCTCCCACTTGCTCATGCTATAGATCATGCCAGGGTTTTGAAATGCAAAGACAGCAAATAGAAATGCAAGTGTGTGTTTAAAACAAGTATTTATTAAGAAAAAACATGTATGCTGTGAAGTTCGTATTTCCTACTCCATCTCATTTTATGTGATCCTGGAAGATGTTTGGGAAATACTGGCACAATTCAGATGGGGCAGCTTTTTGAGCTTTGTGGTCTGGGTATTGCAAATGGTGGAAATTGATTTATTAGTAAATAAAGATTTTTTCCTTTTTACCTTCAAGTAATGTCCTTGATTTTATTTAGTGACTTTCCCCTGAGCACATAGCTGTGTGTGGTCAAGAGGAATATTTGGGAAACCCAGGAGCACACGAGGAGCTGTGTTCTTTACAAGTCCAGTTTGGCAAAGTGTTTCCCATCGTGCACTCTGCGCCTGCCCCGACCAGTCTAATTCTCCAGTCTCCCTCCCTCGTGCACCCAGGAAGCACCGCCAGGCCTCTGGGTCGCCAGCCCCAGGGTCTCACTTCCCTTCTACTGTCCCTTCTCCAGCGATCTTCCGGGCCTCTGGAGGTCACCTTTCCACCCGGCCTCGGGGGCTCAAGTCTCCAGCAAACTGCCGGCCTCCCTCAGCCCTGGCGGGCGGAGACCCCTTGGCCTGCGTGGCCGTTCCTGGAGGTGGCTGTGCCCAAACGCTCATTCAGACTGGGCCCCTTCGAACCCCAAATAGACCTCCATGGCCCAGGCACCCCGTGCCAGGTCCCTGGTTCTGTCCTCACTCCACCTTCTCTCGTCTTCCGGGACGGCACTGTCTGCTCTGCTCACTTTCCTCTACTGGCCTCGCTCCTCACTAAGGGTACCTCCCCAGCAGCCGCCACACAGGAGGTCACAGGAAGCCCCTGGCAGCCCGTCCCCTGCCTGCAGCCCCTCCCATGCCGTAAAAGCCGACTGTGACTTCTCTCTTCAGAACAGAACCCCCATGCCTGTCCCCTGCCCCGTGCTCAAAGCAGCCCCCCAGGGGGGATTCTTGTGCGGCAGGGGGGACCTGCACCCTGCAGTGAGAAGTCCCCACTCTGCTGCTGTCACAGCGCACACACTCCCACCCTTCGGAGGGACCTTTCTGTGTCTGCAGCAGCGCCTCTCAGCTGCTCACACAGAGACCCAGCTGAGTTTCAGGAGCAGCAACTCCTGGCCGGCAGGATGGGTGGAGGAGAGGGGTTGCATCAGCGCTGACAGTGTCCCCCGCTGAGGCCCATAAACCACATACGTAGAAGCAAATATGAAGTCACTGTTACATGCGATGTGTTCTGCCCTCCAGCTGCTGCCCGGACAGAGCTGGCATTTCTGTGGTGTGGAGAGCAGGTTCCTGCCCACAGCCTGCCCCTCGGTGACCCACTATGGGCCTGCCATTTGTGAATTTATTTCAGTACTCACTTTCTCTTCTCATCTACTTTAAAACATAAAAAACAACATTAAAAACTGAAAAACACAAACTGGGAAATGGTGCCTGCTATACCATATAACTGACAAAGGACATCTCTAACTCTGTCTCTTTCTGTCCATATCTCTGTATTTGTACCCATATCCGTATCTATAGCCACACACAACAGATGCAAGTATCATCTATAAACCCATAAAAATCAATCAAGTTAGCTGGGCAAAAAATATGAACCAATAATTGAAAGAAAAGAAAATACAAATGACCAACAGACACATGAAAACATCTCTTCAGTGAACAGCGAGGCAGAAGCAAAGCCGGAGTGAACTGTCCCTTCATATTTGTTGTGCCTAGATTGCGAAGTCCCAAAGACCACCAGGAAGCTGTTCCCGATGCAAGCACATGATGGTCGTTTATTCAAGCTCGAGCAGGGGCTCTCAACCGTCACCGCACCGACGCAGCGGATCAGAACTGAGAGCCCCGAATTTCAAATTAGCAGGGTTTTTATAGACGTTACAGCAAGGTTTGGAGATTTTCTACTTAGCAGTTACATGATTGGTTGACAATTAGCAAGCATGAAGTGTACATTTCTGATTGGCTAGGTACATCGGGGGTTGAGGGGTGGCTATATGTAGGTTTTACCAGGGAAAAGAGGGACAAAGGTCTGATGGTCAGCAGACATTTGCAGCTTGTTCTAAAAATTGTGGTGCCCGGAACATCAGTTCCAGGCAAACAGATGGCTGAGTAATTAACTTAGGAACTTTGGTTAGTTACAGATTGTATCTTCTGTCCCAGAGCAAACACATTTTAACCATTAATTTGAGAGGACAATAGAGACTAGTGCATTTTAGCAAAATGGAGTCACTTTGGTCTCACAATATTGCTCATACTGACAACACTGAAAAAGTCAGCACCATGCACAGGTGAGGACTGGTGGACGGAGGGCTCCGTTACACTGCTGAGAGAAGTGTAAGCTGGCGCAACTACTTAGAGAGCAGCTGGCAATGTCTATAAACTTCGAACATTCGCATAGTTTGTCTAGCCATTCTAGCTTTATACCTACATTCCTAAACAATCTCTTGCAATTGTACGTGCAAGACACGGAGGAGAGTTTTCAGAGCAGCACTGTTTTTTTAAAAAAGGGAAGCAACTTTAGATAAATTGTGGTATATTCATGTAAAAGAATCCTACTAGAGAAAATAAACTAGAATTATTGGGATGAACCACACGAAATTGCCATTCTAGAGCTATATATTCTAAAATTAGAAGTTCCATCTGGTTCAGGAACACAAAGCTGATCAAATAAAAGAAGACGTACGTGTGAAGTATGAGTTATACAATGTCAAGAGCACGCACATGAGTCCTGCTGGTGCCTGTGAGCTCATGAGGACGTTATAGGTGCCCAGGCCATGGGCGGGGAATGAGGATTCAGTGGCCGCTGCCTGCGAAGGCCTGGGATCTGGGGAGTCTGCCACGCGGTGCGGAGTGGTTATGGGGCCGCAGATGCAGGGGTGGTGTTTCTTCAGCTGAGCGCCGGCTGTGGGGTTTTCTTTCTCACTCTGTGTGTTGCGCCTGGTTGGCCTAATTTGCCACCAGATAGGCTGGTTGCTCAGCCAGGTGGGTTGAATGTGCCGGGGTTTGACCCTCGTGTGTGGGGCAGAATCCATTTCTCCCGAGTGCTGGCCCTGAAGGCCCTAACTCTTCCGGGTCGGTCAGGGAGCCCAGGTCTCGCCGTGGCTCCGCCTCCTCACCCCAGACACCCGCGCCCCATCCCAGAGCACGCGGCCGCCCCGCTACCCCATCGTTTGAAAAATCCTGAAGACCCTGAAAACTCCGAGGACTCGGGTTTGGCCGAGTGGGAAACCTCCCCTGCTCCTGGGCCCGCCCGAGTCCTCTGGCCGCACCAAGGGGACGAGCCAGTTTTGGCCTGGGGCTCCTTGCTGCAGTCAGAAGAGCCACCCTTTGCTGCTAAGTCCCTGACAGCGAGAGCGACTGAGAGCTGTTACTGTTCCCATCCTACAGGCCAGGAAACCAAGGCTTGGTGGGACTCAGGAATACTCAAGCCCTGCTGCTGGAAACAGGAAGAACCAGGCCTGACCTCTGCAAGGCTGACCTGTAAGTCCAGGACCTGTCTTTCTGCACCCCGTGCTCGGGTGTGAATATTTCCTGAGGGCCAGAGAGTGGCCGGTGCAGCTGTACTTTGAGGCCTGCAAGAAACCGACTGAGGTTGCAGAGCACAGCGAGTCATCATGCCAGGGGCTGGGCATGGACTAGGCTGGGCCTGGGGTTGGGGTCCCTGCTCAGGACAAATCCACTCGACCAACTTCCGCTTTTGTTCTTGTGTCCGGCAGGAGTTGGTGGTCTCTAGGGAGGACAATGAGACTAATTCAGGGCAAGGAGAGAACGCACCAAGCTCTGAGCAGACTCTGAGCGGATCTCAGATTCCCCACAGCTCCCTGGGCACAGCCGCCTCTGCTCACATCCGTCCTCCTGCACAGGACAGCGCTTCCCAGCTTCTGCTCTTCATCCACGTGGACCCTCACAGCAGCCGGAAGTGACGGAAACCTGGCTGCTACCACACTGCCCTGCATTGGAAGCTGGAGCTGAGACTTCTGCACTCAGCATGCATCCAGCCTCTCACCGCTGTTCACCCTTGTGGTGCTCTCCTGGGGTGAGAGAGAGGGAGGGAGGGAGGGAGAAAGAGAGAGGGGACTCACAGGGAAAATTCGCCGCCACCCCCTGACCTTCAGTTCCCCACCGAGAGGTGCTTCCAGTGCTGTCCTTCCAGAGACGCTGCTGCTTGTGCGTGCACGTGTGTCCTCGTCCTCTGCCTGGCCACCCCACGGCCGCCAGCAACAGGCTGTGCCCCTGTTGGCTCACTTGGTGCATCTTGGAGACTGCTCCACTCCAGAACCACACATTGCCTGCCCCACGGGCCCAGCAGAGCTCCACGGTGCAGAAACCAGTCACGGATGGACCGCAGCCTCTGGGGCCGAGGCGCCTGTGCCCTGCTCCGACCCCGTGGTCTGCACAGTGGGGTGGGCGGCATCGCTCAGTGCCGAAAACACTGACGTCGCTCCGTGACCTGAAGGGAGCTTTGCTTTATTCTGACTTCTGAAACCTGCTTCTTTGCTTCACCAAAAACATGTAAACCTTTAGATTGAAACAATCATTAAAGTAAAAGACACATGGCCATTACGGCCCCAGTTCCCCGCCACTTACCCCATTGTTTTCGTCACTTTCCGAAGCCGTTCTGGAAATCCTCTTCGGTGAGTGTTCGTGAGTTGGGATAAACATTCTGACGTATGCTGCTGTCGACTGCCGTCCAGCAGAAAGGCGGGCTCATAAAAACACCAGCGCGTGTCAGTTTTCATCTTATTCACCGGAACTGGCACCGTGCGACTTCCCTCTCTTCCCCAGTCAAAACGGCCACGAAAGGGAAACGTTTTGAATCAATTCAGGACATCCAGGCAGCCAGGACAGCGCAACTGAGAACTGCTTTGGAAAGTGCAAGAACAATGGAATAAGTGTTTTAGAAGTGAGGGGAAGGATTTTGAGGAAAATTAATGACAGTTAATGACAGTTTGTCTTTTACTTAAAAAAAAGTTTTAAATATCCTCCGTGGTGTTTTTTTTTAAAATCACAGTTCATATGAATGCAAGAAATGTCCCTCTCCTCTAGGAAATTATAATCAGATTAAGGAGAAGAGATAGATAATTTTTGGCAAAGGTAACAGGACAAAATAATCAGTAAAGGATGGATTTTTTTTTTTTTTGTACCGGGGATCGAACTGGAGACCTGGCGCTTGTGAGGCAGGTGGCAGAACCACTGAGCTAAATCCGTGGCCCAAGGATGGGTTTTTAAAAGAGGTATTAGGACAATTGGCTTTCTACCTACAAGAAAGTACTTAGATGATTATTCCAGATCATGCACACACATAGAAAATACCAAATGGTTTAAAAGTATATATGTTAAAACTGGGAAGGTATTAAAAGCAAATATACGAAACAAAAGTCCAAAAATTTCCCTGACCAAGACGTAAAATTCAGAAGTCATAAAGAAAAAGCTTGGAAAATTTGACTATGTAAAAATATAAAACTTCTAGCTAGGCCTGGTGGCACATGCGTGTAATCTCAGCAGTCTGGAAGGCTGAGGCAGGAGAATCACAAGGTTGAGTCCAACCTGGGAACTCAGCAACTTAGTGAGACCCTATCTCAAAAGTTAAAAAAAAAGGGAAGAGGGCTGGGGATGTAGCTCAGTGCAAAGGCCCTGGGTTCAGTCACCAGCATGACAAAACTTCTGATGCTCTGTGACACAAAGTGTGCAGCGATGCTGGGAAGAGGAGCTGTCTTGGAGCTGGATCCTGGCAGTGGTGGCACAACGGTGTCACTGCATTGACACCACTGAACCATACCTTGGTGCAAACGTATGTTTTCTGTTGTGTAAATTCTACAGTAATAAAAAAAGACACACAAGGATTCAGAAGGAAATATGTAATATATAAAACTAAGAACGAATGTCTCTAATACATCTGTAAAGCTAAACATACTTTTAGGAATGAACCAACAAAGAGTTTGTATGAATCAGGAAAAAGTGACAGAAAGTTTATCTGCATTCCTGTACACCAATAAGGAACCCACCAAGAAAGAAATCAAAAAAGTAGTTCTATTCAGAATGGCTCCAAAAACTTTAAATAGCTAGGAGTCAACATAACCAAGGAGGTTAAAGAGTTCAGTAATAAAAATTACAGCTCTCTGAAGAAAGGAGTTGAAGGGGACATTAGAAAATGGAATTAGAAAATGGATATCCCTTATTCTTGGGTCAGAAGAACCAATATAAAAATGGCAATATTACCAAAGGTGACATACAGACTTAATGCAATCTCTATTAAAATACTAATAAAACTATTGGCAGAACTAGAAAAAGCAATCCTCAAATTCACATGGAATCTGAAAAGACCCAAATTAGCCAAAGCAACCCTGGACAAAAGGAACAAAGCTGGAGGGGTCACAACATTGGATTTCAAGTTATATGACAAAGCTATGGTAACAAAAACAGCACGATACTGGTACAAAAACAAACATATAGTTCAATGGGTCAAGATAGAAGACATAGAAACAATCAACATGTACCTACCGCTATCTGATTTTTGACAAAATGGCCAAAAATATATGCTGTAGAAAAGACAGTCTCTTTAGCAAATGGTTCTGGGAATCTCATCCTGTGCTAAGACCAAATCAAAATGGATCAGAGACTTAAATATAAAAACAGACTTTGAAGTTGCTGGAAGATAACATAGGGAAAACATATGCAGCTGTAGGGCAGGGACTTCCTGAACAGAACCCAATAACACAGGAAATAATTTCAATATTCAACAAATGGGACTATATCAAATTGAAAAGCTTCAAGAGAAAACCTACATAATGGGAGAAAATCTTTGCTAGGTATTCTTCTGATAGAGGACTAATATCTAGAATATATAAAGGATTCAAAAAATTAACTGCCCCCAAACAAGTGACCCAATCAAAAAATGAGCAAAAATAAATGGAATAGAAACTTCTCAAAAGAAGAAGTAGGGCTAGGGATTTAGCTCAATGGAGCTGCACCTGTCTTGAAGGTGCAAGGTCCTGAGTTTGATCCCCAGTACAGAAAAAAAAAATTTTTTAAAGAAGTAAAAATGGTAAGTATAAGAAAAAAATGTTTGTTTTAGCAATTAGGGAAATGCAAATCAAAACATCTTTGAGATTCCATCTTATCCCAATCAGAATGACTATTATCAAGAACACAAACAACAATAAATGCTGGTGAGAAAGCAGGGGAAAAGGAACCCTCTTATATTGTTGGTGGGAATGTAAACTAGTACAGGAACTATGGAAATCACTATGGAAATTCCTCACAGAACTATAAATAGAAATGCCATTTGGCCCAGAATGTCAGTCAGTTTTCTTCCTACTGAGACACTATACCTGATGGCCACAACTTAAAGGAGCAGAGGTTTAATTTGGCTCACAGTTTCAGGGGATTCAGTCCATGGTTAGCTGGCTCCAAGGCAGAAACATCCTGGTGGACGGGCAGACAAGAACAAAGATGCTTAGCTCATGGCATCAGGGAAGCAGAGCAGGGGAATAGTGCCAGAGAAGAAAGGGCAAGGGTACCGATATGGATCCCAAGGTCATGCCTCCATGACCCAGAAAGACACACCTGGAAGCGTGCTTTAATCTCTGAGAAGTTCCCAAGCCAATCAGATTGGCCCAATCAAGCTTAACCACCACACTCAGGTATGCCTGTCTTGGGTACATTCCAGAAAGAATGAAAGACATCATACTATAGTGATACATGCATGCCTACATTTATAGCAGCTCACTTCAAAATAGCTAAGCTGTGGAAACAGCCTAGATGCCCTTTAACATATGAATGGATAAAGAAAATGTAGTATATATACACAGTGTATTATTATTCAGCCATAAAAAGAATGAAATCATGTCATTTGTAGGAAAACAGAAGTTGAAACCATTATCCTAATTGAAATATGAGGTGAGCTGTGATATAAATATGTGATCAATGTTTAAATTTTTAAAAATATTGCAGCAAAAGATGTATTGCCATTAATCCCCTTGAAATACACCTCCCCAGCATACTTCAAACACACTTTTGCCATCATCCTTGCCACTTTGTGAGGCAGTTCTGGAAGTCCTCTTAAGATGGGGCAGATGGAGAGAGATCTTAAGCAGATCCTAAGATGGAAAGAGATACTCTCGATATGGTGATGCCATCATCACTGTACATAGAATCAATCAGGAAAGTGCTATTTTCAACTTTCAGTCCTTCATTCGAGTCTGGCACTGTTTGCAGGAGCAATGAGAAGATGCTTTTTTCAATCTTTTTTTTTTTTGTACTGGGGATTGAACTCAGGACCTTGCACTTGCAAGGCAGGCAATGGCACCACTGAGTTAAATCCCCGGCCTGCTCTTTTCACTCTTTAATTTGCATATAGGAACAGCCAATGAAAAGACACTGATCCTGGGCTGGAGATTTACCTCAGTGGTTCCACTGCCTGCCTTGCAAGCACAAGGTCCTGAGTTCGATCCCCGGTACCAAAAAGAAAAAAAAAGACACTGTTCCTGATCTTTTGTTTACATATGACAGAAGCCAAGTGAGCTTTCTGATAGGACAGTTTACACTGGCTTAACAAGAGTGTGTTTGATAAGACAACTGTCCCAATGCCTTATTTGCATGAGAAGGAGATAACCTGGAATTTTGGATACGAAGAACCCTTTTTCTCATAACTTTGGGGCTGCAGAATACAACTCTTTTCTACCTTCAATTACTGTGCACATTCTTGGCTTTTCTGTGTATCTTGTCCAATTCCTTATTTGGGTCACAAAGAAACTGGAAAGTAGCCCTATTGGACTGTCCTTCTGGTAACACTTTTTCATGAGTGTATGTACAGGTTGTGATTTAAAAAAATACTGAATGCTGCTGCCAAGTGCCACTCAATGGAAAGGCAGGCTCAAGAAAACTGATGTGTCCTCATCCACTTTAGTCACTGGTCTGGTGCTGTGCCATTTCTGGCTCTTCTCCAAAGTCAAAATGACCATAGGGCTGGGGATTTAGCTCAGTGGCACCACACTTGTCTGGCAAGCACAAGGTCTTGAGTTTGATCCCTGGTACCAAAAAAAAAAAGACCATAAAAATAAACATTTTGAATCAGGTAAGGACAGTGAGGCAGCCATGCTAGTGCAAATAAAGACACTCATGAAAACAGATATCTGGAACTGCTTCAGAAAGTGGCAAAAGTAATGGGCGAAGAGTGTTGAAAGTGAGGGGGAAGATTTTGAGGGAGATTAATTATAGGAAATGGGGAAAGGGATGTTGTCAGAGCCTCTGCAGAGGGTCTTGGCCTCTTGTGAGCCACTACAGCACAAGGCTAAAGAATAGAGACAGGAAATGAAACTTAGAGAGAAGCTGGGTCTTGGGATCTGAGTAATGCTGATCTGGGCAACAAAGACAAAGACCCCCAAGAGCATGCAGTATTATTGAATACAATCATAGGAAGGAATAGGAAGCAAGGTATGCTTTGAAGACATCTAGTGAAATACTGCTGAATGGGTCCAGGGATTTAGCTCAGTGGTTCTGGTGCCTGCCTCGCAAGCGCAAGGTCCTGACATTCGATCCCGGTACAAAAGAAAAGAAAAGAAAAGAAATACTGCTGAACACCTGACATGATGGTGCCAGGCAGGGCTGTTAAGGTGTAAGCACTGCTTATCTTTCTTGGAAGAAACAAACTGGCACTGGGACCAGGAACAATTAGCAAGCAACCCATTGGGTCAGTGAGAAGCCATGTCAGGGAAAAGCATTTTAATTGGGAACTTGCTGACCTCAGCTGCGCATAACTCAGCAGAGCCCTAACACTTCTCAGACCAGAACTTAGGCCTTGGTGACAGCCATAGCAAAGGAGCAATGCTAGCCCAACTCTGTTATCTGACATGGCCATTTGAGTCATGTAGGGCTTTGATCTGACTCCTGATATAAAATAATTAGTCAAATTAGGGAAGGCAAGAAGCATTTGCCACTCATAGCTCACTAGTACTGGACAGGGGTGTCTGCTACAATTAATGACAATGTGTCTTTTACTGTAATACATTTTTTAATTTAAATATTCACTGTATATTTTAATCATATCTTATAAGCGGACTTGGAAAGTTAAATATTGGAGAAATTTTCTGATATATGAGAAACCTAAAATATAAATAAATAAATGAATGAAATTAATGAGAGGGATACTGGAAGGCAGAATTTTGGAGATAGTAAAGGGGCTAGGAGAGGAGAAGGAAAGGGAGAGGTGAGTAAAAGAATTGAAAATGAGGGCCGGGCTTTGGCTCAGTGGTTCCACCACTCGCCTCGCAAGCACAAGGTCCTGAGTTCTATCCCTGTTATCAAAAGAAAAATTGAATTGGTCAAGGTATACTTTATGCATCACTTCTGTATTACAAACATGCACTAATGAAAGTTCATCTGAAAAGTGAATTAAATGATACAAATGTGTATTTCACAGAGTAAAATACAAATGGACAATGACGTTTTATGGAAAGATGTTCAATTTCCTTAGTAACTGCACATAACAAACTAAAATGATGAGGTATGTCTTAGTTACTTTTCTTGTTGCAGAGACAAAATACCCAACATCCAAAGTTAAAGGAGGAAAGGTTTATTGTAGATCACAGTGTGTAGAGGTTTCAGTCCTTAGTTGGCTGGCTCCAAGTCAGGGTGGCACAGCAGAGGGACATCACAGAGGAGAAACAGTACATGGCAGGCAGAAGGCAGAAAAGCAGCAAGCAGCAACTGAGGAGCAACCCTCTTTCTGTCCCTTATATCCTATCCAGGTGACATGCCCTTAGGGTGGGTAGCACACACACCTAGGATGGGCTTTCTCATTATCCACACCTAGAACTATATGCCAAACAAATCAGTGGACTAATTTACTAATCATACACTTACTCCTAACATCATACACCCTAGATCCAGCCATCTCTAAAAAGCTCCACCTATTACTGCATGAGGCTTTGGGGGTACATCTAGATACAAGCTATAACAAGGTAATACCCCAAAGTTTAGTAAGTGTTAAAGAAGAACAGATCAAAATTTGGGTATGGTGGTGCATACCTGTAATCTCAGTTCTGTGGGATGCTGAGGCAGGAGGACTGCAAGTTAAACCCCAAATGTAGGGACTTAGGAAGACCCTGTCTCAAAATAAAAAAACAAAAAAAAGGGGTGAGGAGGTAGCTCAATGTGAAAGCCCTGGGTTCAATCACTAGTACCAGAAGAAAAAGAGAAAAAGAAAAAGAAAGAAAGAAAGAAAGAAAGAAAGAAAGAAAGAAAGAAAGAAAGAAAGAAAGAAAGAAAGAAAGAA
>NW_004624899.1:384882-452425 GCF_000247695.1 Heterocephalus glaber | reverse complement strand
TTGAGGCCATACTCTTAAGTGAAATAAATAGGACACACATGTGCAAATACTGAATAGTTTCTCTAGTGTGAGAAACTGAAAGTGTAAATAAGGATGAAAATGAATAATTGATAATTTGAAATAGGCAAATGTTCAAAGGGGTAGGGGTGGCAGGAGGGGAAGGGAAAAGGGAAGAAGGGAAAGGAAAAATTATGAGAAACGAAAAAAGAAATGGAAATAAAATTTATGTAAATAAGGAAGAGTGGAGGGGGTGAAAGGCACACAGGAAATGGAGAAAAAATAAGAACCAAGATATATCATGTACAGGTACAAGCACCCAGTGATAAATGTAAACGTATTGTATACCTAAAATGTGCCAATAAAAGAATAAAATTTTAAAAAGTAAAAAACAGTTGGTGTCATATAAGTGGGGAGTGGGGTAGTGACTGCCAACACCCCTGGGCTTGTGCACTGCCCCGCTGCTCATCAGCTGAGCTGAGCGCTCTCATTTGTGCATTGCCTGAGAATTTGCAGACTTCTCACAGACATTGTGAGCATAAAGAAGGATGGCAGTAAACACCGAAACAACCAAGGCCGGGCACTGTCCGCAGTGCTCAGTCTGCCTCATCTCCCATGCTTTGCCCTTGCAGGAAGCCTAAAGCTGGACCCCAGGGACCGCGTGTTAATTGGGGTCCGTCAGGGGGAGAGTCACGGCTGTGCGTTAAGGTTGAGGCATTGATGGATCATGCAGGATCTCAGAAATGCACTCACCTCATTCTGGGCAGGCAGAACCCGCTTGACCAAGTCCCCAACCTCTCCAAGCCTCAGTGTGGGGCAAAAGTGGCCTCCACCCTGGGAATGGTCCAAAGCCTGAGATGAGTTACTTAATGAGCTCAAGCGACTGTGTGTGACACATACCAGCGGCTTGATGAGGGGTCTGGACCACCACTGGCCAGTGCCTTCGTGCATAGACCACTCTGTCTTAGTTTAAATTTCTGCTCTTCCATCCACCAGGTTCATCCCAAACCCTAAGTGCTGGGGAGGCCAAAGTGGGAAAATCCAGCCTTGGGTGGAGCTAGAGTCCATGATCTGAGCCTGTGCCTGCTGGTGACCTGAGAGGACAAACCCTGCAGTGCAGAGAATGACAAGTGCTGCACGAAGGGACACAGCACACAGCTGCCCACTGGTGCAAAACAGTAGGGCAGAAAAGCTTTGAAAAATTCAAACAGGACACAGGCTGGCGGGGGGAGGGGAGGGGGGTGTCAAGGGTTCGCGCCGGGCCAGTCTAGGCTCAGCCTCGCGGAGCCTGGGGATCGAGCTCGGCCAGGCCTGCGGTGTCCCCGGGTCACAGCTCGCCCAGCACTGTTGCTCGGCTCTGTGGAGCTGTACCCGTAGCCACTTTCCTGAGCAGTTGTGGCTACTGCTTTCCGGGGGAAGGTGGGGGTGTAGACTCTGCGCAGGGCGGGGAAGACCCCTTGCTACCTTTCGGGGTGCAATTTTCCCACATTTGAGGGGCAGGCTCTTCCTGGAGGAAGAGCCAGAGCGTGATCTCGGAGAAGGGCTGGCCCGGGACCTCAGAGCTGATAACTGGGCCAGGACACAGTCCACACTAACTGCTTTTTGCATCCTGGTGAATCATCCTTCACCTGCCCCCTCCTAGCCGCTGGAAAGCAGGCCTGAGTTCCTTTAAACGTGGGATTTCTTGGAGTGAGTCAGCTCTGCCCTCCGATCCAGGAAAGACTGGTTCTTTCTTCTCCGTGGTGGGAAATGTTTTCCCAGGCTCCCTCCCGAGACCCTAGTAGCCCTGCGGGACTCACCAGGAGATCCTCGGGTGGAGAGCCTAGAACCAGGAAGTGAGGCGCTGAGGGACGCAGAAGAGCCCTGACCGCCTGGGGTGAAAAGTGAAAGGCAGCGCCTTCTGCAGCCTCCAGCCTCCCTGGTCGGAGATTTTCTCCCGGATCGACCGGCCTGACACCTGATCACCTGAGGCAGCGGAGCAGCTCCTGCCGGGGCGCCGGGAGAGGCTGCTGAAGGTGAGTGGCTGGCGCCGACAGAAGCCTCTGCCGGGACCTTGGGACACCCAGACGCCCTCCTTCCCGGTCGCCCGAAGCAGCGGGGACTCTGCCTTGGCCTCTCTGAACCCCACCAGCCCTGGCCGCACGGTCAGGCTGCACCCTGGGTCTCTTATCCGCTAGGTCCCGGCTCAGATTGGCTCTGGGCCGGGACGGACTCCGGAGTCAGGAAGCTTCATTTGTCTGCCCGCATTTGTTTGGTGCCTTTTTCTTTTGGCCCTGGGCAAGGGCTGAGTTAATTATTCCGTGAGGTCTCCTCGGCAGTCCTCAGCCCGGTGTCGCCCACTGCCCCGAACAGGCTTCTGCCCTTCTGTCCCTCTGCCCCACCGAACCCTCCTCAAGGACAGCTGCCCCGGGGCTTGTGTGTCTGTAAACGGCTCTGAGTGTTGTGCCTACACTATTTTGAAGCCTGTGACCCAGGGAAGTGGTTCTCTGCACCTCTGTTCCCCTTGTTCGGTGGGATTAATGATTCCTCCTCAGGCCTGCTGAGGACCGTGGAGATAATCCTGGAAACTACTCTCAACAGCGACTGGCCCTGCTGAGTAACCAGGATAATAGTTGTTAGCAATTATTCTCACTTGGTAACTCCAGTTTTATTATATGTTGCTCATTAGGTTTCTCACTTTTAAAAATTATAAACACTCGACTCTTTAAATTTGATTTACCTGGTCAGGTCCTAGTTTCAAACCAGGACATCATGGTACATGATGCATGGTTTATTCTTTTAGATTTACTTTTGATGGATACGTAGTCACTGGGTGTCATTCTAGGTACAGTGTGAGGATTCCAGGAATGTGTGTGTGTAATGATCACATCAGGTCCCAGGTGCTTCGTCTCTGACAAATCCTTCTCAGGACAGACAGTGAAGGTCTTGGCTGTGCGTGGAGCCCAAGGGTTGCTGGTCATGGCTCGTATGGATCTTCCTGAGCCTGCCTGGTCCAACTTGAAAGTCTTTGAGAACCCAGTAGGGCTAAAGTGAGTATCTCGAGTTTATTTTGCAGTTCCAGGGCACAGACACGCTTGAGTGGACTATGCTATTTGAGAATCCAGTCAGGGAACTCTGTGACATGCCCAGCCCTCTGCAGAGCCCCTTTCCGAGACACTGGCAGGCAGTCTTTGCAGTCTGACGTTACCTGTCACAGGTGGGCCCGTGGATGCAGCCGTGAAAACTGCATCACTGCCCACAGGAAGCTCACGGCCTGGGACAGGAAGTTGTCACAAAGCAAACGGCCAAGTGGAGTGGAGGCGGCAGGAAGTCAGCAAACACTTCCTGAGGCGGGCTTAGCACGAACTGGATTTCATTCTGCTCTGTGGTGCTGGTCCAACACTCCGGGTGGAGGCAAGTGCTAGCGAAGGCCTGGTGCTGTGCGGTGGCCTCTGCCGTGCCCTCCTGGGTAAGGGGCCTTCTCACAGCTCATCAGCCCCTCACTCTGAGGTGGGCCCTGGCCTCTGAAAGCTGACATCCTGTACAGGGAAACAGGAAAGGCAGCTTCAAAGAGCCAGGGGGGCTTGATTTCCTTTCCCTACTGTTAACATCGTGCACGTGCACGCGTGCGTGTGAGTGTGCTCTCAGTTGTGCTCCACGGCCCACCTGGCGAGGGCCAGGACAGATGGCGGGGGAGGCCTTTGACGTCGGTGCTGTGGGTGTGAAGGGTGAGGATGAGATCCGTGCCGGGGCAGACGCCCTGGCAGCAGGAGGACCTCTTGGAGAGCTCAGGCAGCAGCCCCTGAAGGAAAACTCAGTCCCCGTGCTGGTTAACACCCCAGATCTTTGCAACCCTGGAATATGAGAAGAAAGCATTCTTTTTTTCTTTTTTTTTTTTTTTGGTACTGGGGATCGAACTCCCGTCCTTGCGCTTGTGCAGCAGCGGCGGGAACCACTGAGCTAAATCCCCGGCCCAAGAAGAAAGCATTCTTGGTTGTCGTCCAGTCCAGAATTCTCACTTGGAGGAGGAAGTGAGGCCTGCAAGGAAAAATGATTCATCCAAAGTCAGGTAGGCAGAGCCAGGGGCCAGGACCCCGCCCTGCACCCGGCGCCAAGCTGCGCCCCTTGGGCCTCACTCCTCCTGCCCGACGTCTTTTTGGCGCCGGGAAGGAGCCAGTGCTCCCCCAGCCTTTTGAGGCCAGCCCTCCTCTTCCTGTGTGAGACTCAGGAGTTTCGAAAGCAGGAAGTATATGAGGCTCTCAGTTTTTTGTGCTGCTTTTCCTTTTCTTCTTCTTCTTCCTCCCCCTCCCCCTCCTCCCCCCCTCCCCCCCCCCAAGAGAAAGAAGGGAGTCGGCGGGTGAGGGCTCTGGGATTTGTCTCTGGTAAGGTCTGCTGGGCCTCTGGTTCTAGAACGCTCCAGGAGCCCAGAGGTCTGGAAGCCGCATGGCCTGGACGGCCCTGTGCCTGGGTGTGGTGAGGAGGCTGCCAGCCGAGTTGTGAGGTTCACATCCCTCAGGACGAGCCACCCCCACACAACTAGGAGGGGCTGTGCAGCCTTTCAGCTCTGCCCAAGGCCTCTCCCTGTCTCTGCCCTACTGGTCAGAGTAGAGGGCAACAGTAAATCTCAACAGATTGGCTGCTACAGCTCCCCTGTACACACACCAGCACATGCACAGTCTTAACAGCTCGGTCTAGTTATTTCCTTTAGGGTTAGAAGACAGGAAACAGTGCAGAGGATGGTGTAAGGAGAGCACAGAGGTCCACTCGTGGGGTGCAGCGCCCGGGTTCCCCCCGCTGTGCGTCCTTCGGGGGACCTGTGGGCCGCTCTTCCGCGGCCGCTGCACCGGCGGTGCCCGGGCTGGGGGCTCCCTTCACGGCCCTGGGAGAAGCCATGGGGCGGCCACGCTCAAGCCCCGGGGCTCCCGCCTGGAGGGCGAGGCGAGGGCCAGCTGCGGGGCCAGCTGCGGCCCGGAGGTCTAGATGGCTCCGGGCGGGATCCAGACCCAGCCCGTCCCCGCCCCCGCCCCACGCCGGCCCGGCCCCTGCTGCAGAGCTCAGAGCTCCTGGTTCGGGTGGGTTTCCTTTTTCTGTAACTTTAACCAGTAAACGCACTGGGATTCCTTCTTCGTCGATTTTTCTCGCCCTGTCCCACTGTCCCACTGTCGTCGGACTTGAGTCCAAACCCCGCCGGGCAGTCTCTGGGCTGAGCTCCGGCTGGAGGCAGCGCGGTCACGGCCTGCGGGCAGTTCTTGCAGCAGTTCCCCCAGGCTCGTAAGTAAAATGAGGAAGAACTGTCTTATGTTTATGCGGATAACCAGGCGTGCGCATCAGCCTTCATTTATGTGTATCTAAATATTTGGTGCATAAAAATATCAAATGTACATTATGTAATGCAAATATATTTACCTAGATGTTATAGAATATGTATGCATCATGTGTCAAAATATTTAATTCTTTGTTTTCTGCTTTCATTTTTCTATGTGGGTGTGAATAAATTTGGGGATAAAACACCAAATATGACCGAGAATTACTTCTGAACAACAAGATTTAGGAGTGATTTTTCTTTTTCCTTTCATACTTTTTTGCACTTTCTTTGTAGAACAAATGTTACTTTTACTATTTTTAGGAGCAATAAAATATAACAACAGATGTTATTTCAAAAAATTTATTATTTTTGGGTACTAGGGAATTAAACCTAGGGCCTCACACACATGGGTAAGCACATTACCCCTGAGCTACATCCCCAGCCCTTTAAAAACTATTTTGAGAGCAGGTCTCTCCAAGTGACCCAGACTGACCTAAAGCTCGTGATACTCCTGCCCCAGCCGCCTGAATATCTGGGATTACAGGTGTGCACCACCAAAACTTGTACCCTATGAGTTCGAGCACTGAATCTAGGTCCCATCAAACGAGGACTTGGTGGCGTCCCTGCTGGCCCGGTGGCCTACAGTGTGCCTGCTTTTCGCAGTGTCAGAAATCCCGTGCAAGTGACTGTTCCCTGGGTGCTGTGACTTGAGAGATGTGTGACCTAGACAAAAAATGAAAACCAAAAGACAGACTATCACACTTGTGGCGTGGCCTGAAGAACCAGCTTCCTCTCTGGGCTAGAAAAGAAGCCACACTCATATCTTCCCTTCTAAGGGTGGCTGTGATTTCATGGGAAATCACTTCAGAAGCACCTCACATTATTGCAAGGTAACACCTTGAGCTGCCACCAACAGCTCAAGCGCAGGCGTCCTGGCCTGATGTGGAACTGGTGTGTTCTGTCCGAAACGAAGTTGTACTGTTACTTCCGGGAAATTATTCTAAGAAAATAATCAGAGATAAACTTAGAGATTTGCATTTTAGGATCATCCTAAGTGTGATAAGAAACTTCCTATGTAGATTATGGTTTATTCATATAGTGAATGATTTCTAGGTATTAAAATCCAGGCTGTAGGAGAAAAACTAAAGGCATCAAGATGTACTTACAATATTAGTGGAAAATCCACTTATACTACAGAAATATGATGTGTTCAAATACAGGGGAAAATATATACCCATAAAATATTTGATAGGAAAGATTAAAATATTACTAGGTGTTTGTCTTTGGATGATAGAATCATACGTAAATCTACTTTCCTTTATATTATTTCTGTTATGTTCTAAAATGAATATGTTACTTGCTACCATGAGGAAATAATCATGGAGGGAATAAAGGAGGTTTTGCTTTCATTCAATTCTTTGGTGGATTTTATTTTGTGAAACAAGACTAACAGAGGCTAAAACTGATCTAAAATTTTAAGAGTGGTTGACCTAATGCAACCAAACAGGACTGGAACTAGTTTAGATCCTTCTCTGTACTGCATATAAATGAAAATTAATCTTAGAGATTTTAATTTAGGTATATGTGCATTTAGAACAAGTAATACAGCCACATGGTCAAAATGGCAGCTAGACAGAAGTGTGCAAAGGTTGAGAATGTGCAGCAGGCCACTTTCACTTCCCCACCTCCTCAAATCTAGCCAGGCCCACAGTGCTGCCATCCTGGGTCCCACCTTGGCAGCTTCCTGTGAGTCACGAATACAGAGATCCACAAATATCGTGACGACTCCAGTCAGTTCATTGCACAGGACACACTCACGCCAGTCACAGGCACCTCCCAGTCCTTTCTCAGAGCTGATGGGCTCCAGCAAATGCGATGGACAGCTCATTAGCTCTCCTTGTCCTGATAAACAGGTGTTTCTGCTCTTTTTCCATTCCAAGCAGTGTGCCATGAATGTTTTTCTACATATTTTGATTATACTTCCTTTTAAGTGAATGTAGGAAAAACCCCTGGAAATTGGAATGTGGAGTCCAAGTTCATCTTATATTTCGAGGAGAGAGATGGCCAAACTACCAGCCGACCTGTCTTTATGTCCACTACCTCACAACACTGTATTTTAATTTTTGTACTTTACCAATTTGGCAGTTAATAATGGTCCTTTGTTATAATTCTAGTTTTCTTTTTTTCTTCTTGTAAATGAAATTAAGGGTCTTTTCAAATGTTTAAAATGATTGTTCTGCAAACACAAAGCCAGAGATACTTTTCTCTGAACTGTCTGCTTGTGGTCTCCCCTGTTTATACATTGGGTTGCTAGTCTTTCTCTACTCTTTTTTTAACTGACTATGGGAAGTTTATTTTAAGAAAAATAACCCCTTCCCCTTTAAAAATCATATATATCGCTGGTTTTTTCCCACTACAAATCTCATTTATTTTTAAAACTGTCTGGGATATTTTTGCAGAAAATCTTACTTGAGGTGTAAGGACATTGTCAATATTTTAATGCCTTTCGGACTTTGTTGTATTTACAGTTTTCACCACTGCTAGAGTACCTGAAAAACTGTCTTATGTTTTTTCTTGGTACTTCTTAAAGGTTCAGATCTTTGCTCCGTCCGCAGTCTCTTGATGTAGATGCTGTTAGGAGCGGTTTGAGTTTGTTGGAAGAGTTGGCCGGTTGTTCCAGCACTTGTGTGGAGGAGTCTCCTCAGGGCGAGCTGTTTCTGTAGCCTGCTTGTTTGGGCCCGCTCTTCACAGTTAATGACTAAAGTCATTGCCTTCTAGGCGCAGAACGTGGGTCGTGTAATTTCTGCCTTTGGGAAATCCGTGCAGGTTTTCTTTGCGGTTGATCTGTGGTTAGTTCACGCGAGCTTGCGAAGCCTGTGCGTGCTCTGGCGAGAGCCCCTGTGCTGGGTCGGATCTGTTGACAGCGACGCTCACAGTCCCGTTGCCCTTCCTTCTGTTCAGGCTACTAGAGGTTCGGGTGTTTGAGGGAGGTGTGAAAGTTTCTGGTATTTTTGGGAAGAACAATTTTCAGTTCTTAAGGACATAGGCTTTAATGAGAACACAGGCGATGGTGCCTCCCCTGCCCTCTGCCTCCTCACCTGGCTGGGGCTCCCGTGCCCGCCGGGAGTCCACGTCCGCCCCACGTGACTACACGCCTGGCCAGCACTTTGCTCTGCTAGCCGGGACCTTCGGTGCTCTCCCTCCGACCTGGACAGGAAAGGCAGGCTCCGCTCCTTCACCCCAAGTCCGGGTCTCTTCCATGCCCCAGGGCGACATCGAGACTGGCAGTGCCTCTGTAATTTTTATTTTCTGCATGTGCATGTGTATCTGTGGCCTCTGGTAGTCTTTGTATCGTTTTGAATTTTTTTAAGGTGGGTGTGTGAGTTTTGTTACGAGGTAAGCTGTTTCTCTCAACGTTGGTTGGTCTTGGATGTCCACCCACTTCTGTGTGAGAAACGGAGCGGTTTCTCCTCTCAGGGGTCTGCATCTGGCCACTCCTTTCCGGGTGCAGCTGGCTGTTCCGAGCCACGCGCTTCACTCTGAGGCTCCACAGATGCACCGAGCACTTCAGGCGCCAGATGACCAGCTGCTCCCTTGTGGGCTGCCTTTGTCGTTGTACTTCGAACACGCGCTGGCCATGTATTTCAAATGCCAGTTTTCAAATAATCAATTGCTTCTGCCGAGGAGGGTGTAGGTCCTGCAGACTTTGTGCACCTAGGGAGATGTGTAGCCTCCAAAACGTTGTTCCTCTCAGCTTCCTAAATAAGAAAGCTTGTCTAAACAATAACGTAAGCTCAGAGTGAAAGAGTTTTGCCTCATGATCCCAATCCTAGCAATTTACTTTAAGAAAATAATTTGGGCTATGTGCACTGCAATATTATTAATTATTATTATTATTATGTATTTATTTATTTTCGAGGCAGGCATGGTGCCACTGAGCTAAATCCTTGGCCCTGTATTATTAATATTATTATTATTATTATTATTATTATTATTATTATTTTTGGTACCAGAGATTGAACTCAGGTCCTTGCACTTCTGAGGCAGGTGGCAGAACCACTGAGGTAAATCCCTGTCTGCAATATTATTTTTAATGGTAAAATCATAGAAGATTGGTTTCAATAAGCTTTGATATTTGCATGTATAAATCAAGAAACTTAAAGATGTGCCACGGAACAATATTTCCTGGTGGGGTTAAATGTTCATTATCAATACTAAGTGGAAAATCCCAACAGGTGTACAGGCAGCTGTATTCCAGCTTGGTATCAGTTAGGGTTACTGGCTGTGTATGTGATAATGGTTAACTGTGTCCGTTTTCCAGGGCATGGTGTTTTCAATTTTTACACAAAAATAACTGCTACTGTAACCAAGAAGGAGAAAAGGCATTTTTTGTTTTTTGGTTCTTTGGGGTTTTTTGGTACCGGGGATTGAACTCGGATCCTTGCGCTTGTGAGGCAGGTGCCGAGAAAAGGTATTTTTGAAAGGGAAAAATAAAATTTTCAAACTGTTTGGGGCCACTTAAAAATATTAACGCTTATTCTAAGGTGCAAATGAAAGGTATTTTTTTTACCACCGATGTAGAAAGCACGTGGATCCTGGATCACTTTGTCACGGCCTGAGCAATAGGGTCACGGTTGGTGTTTTCATCCCTGAATGTTTGAGAACGCAGGGGCTTGAAGATGTGGGCACCACCCACCATGGTGCAGACTAGAAGCAGGCCCAAGGCTAAGATTGTTTAGGACTAAGCCGGGGGCCAAAGACGATGTGTGCTGACCAGTTTCCCCTGCCCAGAAAGCAAGTCTGAACAAGGAGGCAGGTGCTGGGTCCTTCAGAAATGGTGGAGTTGGGAGGTTTTCTGGTTCAAAGTCCTCCCATGGGCGCAGTCCCTGGGTCACCTCTTGAGGACAGGCAGGGCCCTGGGATGGTGGGAGCGGGAGAGGTGTGCTGGGCCAATGCTCTGGCCTCAGCAGGCACTCAGCAGCTGGGGAAGTTATTCTAGATTCAGCACAACAGGCATTTTGTGGACCCACAGCAACTGAGAGACGGGTGTTCTTCTGACTCACTTTACAGAGGGGAAGCTGAGGGTCTGGGGTCACGAGCTGCCCAGGCATGGAGCCAGCCTCCTGTCCTCTAGGGTGCCGTACAAACTCAGCTCCATCCACTGTGGGCACGGCGGGCAGCACGGGAGGGTGGAAGAGAAGCCTGAGGGCTCAGGATCAGGGCTGATGCTTGAAGTCGGGGTTCCTGCCACATGACTCTCTCCTATTTAAACATGGGTGCATATAAAGCACCCCTGTCCTGCCTTAGAGACCAGGAGGCCGGGAGGGCCGTCAGGGTTTCTGGTTCATTTTCCGCCTGGGCTTCCTGACCAGCAGAGGTCCTGAGGCCTTCGTGGAAGGCACGGCTGGGCCTCCCAGCACCGTGGCTCCAGTCTGACTCCACCACTGCACGCCACTCGCGTGTAAGTCCTGGAGGTTCCCTGCCTGCAGCTCTTCTGAGCTGTCCTCCAACTTTAAATGTTAGTCCCAAAGCCACAGCATGGTTTGCACTTGTACATCCTCTCTCTGTTCCCCACCGCCTCTGGGAGAGAGCTGGAGCCCCGCCCCACACCATGAGGCCCTGTGATTGGTCCCCACTCTCCAACCCAGACCCTTTGTGCTTAGTGCTCTGAATGCCTGGTGTCTGTCTGAATTGTCCACAAAGTTCTCACCTCCATCTTTTTAATTTTTTTGGTTTTCGGAGACAGGGTCTCACTATGTAGCTCAAGCTGGCCTCAAACTTCTCCTCGAACTCCTCCTGCCTCAGCCTCCTGAGTGCTGGGATTACAAGCATGTATCACCATGCCTGCATCTTCTGCAGAAGTTTTTCCTTGGAGCACTGTCTCCTGGCCCAGGACCCTGCCCTGTCCTGGCTGAGCCACCGCCCTGGCTCTCTGTCCCTGGTGCTGACTCTGACGGTGGTCTTTGCATGCCTGCCTCCCTGAATGTCTCTTTTGTGAGCAGGAGATCGCCCGGCTTTGTCTGCTCCTCTCCTTCCTGTGTCCACAGCACATGGCAGAGCCAGGCCCATTTGCTAAAGGACAAGCCAGTGGACGGTACTCACCTTCCTCACCTGAACACAGCACTGTGTTTTGGCCTAGATCAGAACTGTTCCACTACCTCTTGAGAAGCATGGATTTCAGCACATGCCTTTACAATATCGGGGAGCAACTGGACAGTGACGAGCTGGCCTCCCTCAAGTTCCTGAGCCTGGAGCACATCCCACAGCGGAAGCAGGAGTCCATCACAGACGCCTGGATGTTGTTCCAGAGGCTCCAGGAGAACAGGGTGCTGGAGGAAGGCAACCTGTCCTTCCTCAAGGAGCTGCTTTTCCGGATCAGCAGGCTGGACCTGCTGGCTGCCTGTCTGAGCACTAGCAGGGAGGAGATGGAGCAGCAGCTCGGGACCCCTGGCAAGGCCCAGATCTCCACCTACAGGTGAGTAATGGCTCCTCGGGGCCAGAGCTGCAGGCCGGATGGACACAGCTTGCAGCCTGGCCCAGCAGGGCTGTCTGTGGGCCAGGTGAGGAAATGTAGGGCTTTATGTATAATCCAGAGAAAAATGCTAGACCCATAAGATAAAATTTATTTTTCAAAGTGGAACATTACTTACCCAGAGCCCCAACCCACTGTAGAAGCCTTGGAAATCTTGGTCCTCGCTTAGAGCCTCAGATGCTGCTGTTTCTGCAGAGGGGATGCACAGGGCCTGCTTAGCTCCCCAGGGAGGCCTCGGGCTGCCTCCAGAGGATAGCAGTGCTTAGCCACCCTCCAAGGGCTGCAGAACTCAGCTTCTCCCCGCCCTGGCAGCGTGGGCACTGTGGGCATGGTGGGATGTGATAAGAAGCCACGGCAGTGACGAGTTCATGGTCTGTGACAAGCCAGTTACTTCTCTCTTTAACATCCCATTTTCAGACTCTGCTCAAAGAAATTTTTATTTTTACGTTTCAGAAGAGCTTTCCTCAGCCTCAGCCCTGGCCTCATCATGGTCACGGTGGCAGTGCCACGAGGGGCCTCACCACAGGATGGACAGCTGCTGTCCTCTGACCCCCACTTACAGGCTCCTGTCCCAGTGAAACCGAGGCTCTGGCATGGCCTCGCTGTGTGTGGACTTACATGACGAGTATCCTGGGGCGTTGGTTTCCTAGGGCTGCTACACACTGAGTGGCCTGAAGCAGTAGAGGAAGTTCATTCTCCCAGAGCTCTGGGGTTTAAGTTCAGACAGGCGGTACCAGCACTCTGGGGAAGCTTGGGAGGGGTCCGCTCATGCTCACTCCTGGCTGCAGGCTGTGGTGCTCCTGGACCCGTCCTCCAGCCTCGGCTTCCCTTCCACGTCTGTCTGAATGACCCTCTCCTGTGAGGCCAGGCATTGGCCTGGGGCCCACCCTATTCAAGAGTGGCTTGATGTAGGGGCTGGGGATTTGGCTCAGTGGTTTGATCCCCAGTACCAAAAAAAATAAAATAAAAGAGTGGCTTGATGAAATTTTATCTGCAAAGACTTTTCCCAAATACATCACAACCACAGGTTCAGGGTAGGCTTGACTCCTTGTGAGAGAGGACACCAGCCGACCAGGTTCTGGAGAGCTTTGGGCTTTGGCTTCCGAGAAGTATGAAGTCATTAAGAGGTGCTTATTCATTAAGACCCCACTTCATCCTGAAAAACAATAGCCCCAGAAGTAGGAAAGCTTGGAGATGGGGACTCTCATCACAAAGACTCCACTCCTTCTGTGTGAGCTGGGCTGAGGTAAACTACCATGCTGGCAGGGACAGGGTCCCCTAGCAGGACCAGGCCTATTTGCTAAACTCACCACTTGGCCTGGAGACAAAAGGATAGGCACAGGTGAGGCTGTGGGGGGAAAGGACCCCTGCTACACTGTCAGTGGGACTGAAAACTAGGACAATCACTGTGGAAACCAGCATGGAGATCAAGAAGCTAAACTAGACATCCTGGGCCAGGGATTTAGCTCAGTGGTTCCACCGCCTGCCTTGCAGGTGCAAGGTCCTGAGTTCAATCCCCAGTACCCCCCCCCAAACCCAAAAAACTAGACATCCCATTTGACCCAGGTGTTCCCCTCAGATGTATTTTCCTGAGAGTTGAAGACATCCCATTACAGTGATTCATGCACACCCATGAGCAGCCCAACTCATAAAAGCTAAATCTTGGAAGCAGCACACATGCCCTTCAACAGATGAATGAGTAAAGAAAGTGTGGTCCTTACATACAATGGAGCACTGCTCTGCTAAACAGGATAAACTCGAGTCATTCGTAGGAAAATGGATGCACCTTGAAATCATAATGTTGAGTGAAATAAATCAGGCACACAAACTTAAATACTGCATGGTTTCTCTTATATGGGAAACTCGAAGTATAAATAAATTAAAGAGCAAAATAAAAGATAGATGATAGGAAACAGAGACATAAATCTTTTGCAAATGGGAAGTGGACCTAAAGATGGAGGGAGGGGGAGAGAAGAGAGGGAAGGGGACATGAAAAGAATGAAGAAGTGTCATGTGCGTGCACCAGCTCCAAGGGGCGCAGGCATTATGTGCTGCAAGCATGGACTAGTAAAAATGTTTAAAAGGATCAGCACAGTCACCATCTACTGCTTGATCACTGTTGTTGAATGTTAGCCAGGTGACAAAAAATATGCTAGGGTGTCCACTTACCAGTATAAGAAAACATTAGATATTTTACTTTCAAATGATAATTGCTGCTTATAAAATAAATATTTTATAGACTACCCAGGTTTATTATGGGACAAGAAAGCCTGTAGGCTTTCATAATGAAGAAAGTAGAATACCTTAATAAAGTTAAGAGTTATAATAGCATTTGGTTGGATTTAACCTTGTGCCAAACTGAGGAAGTTTTAGAGAAATATTCTAGGATAGACATTTTTGAGGAGACAGACGTGGCAGATGATTATATTGAATACCTTCTGTTTCTATCTATTTTTATTTTCAGAATTTGTTTTGATACAGGGTCTCGCTTTATTGTTTAGGCTGGCCTTGAACTCACTATGTAGCCCCAGGCTGGCCTTGAACTCATGGGAATTCTCCTGCCTCAGCCTCCCGAGTGCTGGGATTACAGGCATGTGCCACCACGCCTGGTCCAGAATTTTAATTTTTAAATTTAATTTTAAAGTCAGTGTGTTTTTGTATCAAAGTTATCTTCCTTTATACCATAGTATTAAAATGTTTGCTGACTTATAAACCATTACTTTGTTCATCCACTCAGCAAGCATATTCCAAGAGCCTAAATATGCCAGGAATAGGGCAGTAAGTAATAACACCTATTACTTATAAAACACTGAGTGTGTTGCCTGGGATTAGATTAGGTACAGTTGGGTGCTTCTTCATGAGTCAGTCAGTTTAGGGTGTGGTCCCATAGACATATTGTCTGGTGACATCAGAGCAGACTTTTTTTTTTTGGTATCTGGGATCAAACTTGGGACCTTGCACTTGCAAGGTAGGTATGGTGCCACTGAGCTAAATCCCTGGCCCAGAGCAGACTTTTTTTTTTTCAGACAGAGTTTCGCACTGTAATTCATGCTGGCCTTGAACTCACTGTGTAGCCTACACTGGCCTCAAACTCATGGCAATCCTGTCTCAGCCTCCCAAGTGCTGGAATTCCATGTGCCACCATGAGAGCAGTCTTGGTTTGTGCAAGGACATGTTATGTTTGCAAAAAGAAGAAATGGCCTCACAACACATTCTCAGAATGTATCGCCACCATTAAGTAACTACTTCATAGAAACTTCTCCATGGAATGCTTGACACCTGCCTCCTGTGAGGGAGCCATGTAATTACCTCCCATCAACAGATGAGGGGAAAGGCATAACAGGGCTAAGGCCACACATCTCAGAGGTGTTGGGACAAAGCCCAGCACCAGTGGCCTTGGTCCCCTGTGCTCCTGCACACCTCAGCCCTCGGGGCTCAGGAGGGCAGGCAGGGCCCGGTCCCGGCCAGCAGGAGACCTGGACAGCTTCATGCACAGATGATTACAGCCCGGGAGCTGTCTTTGCAGAGAGACACAGAGAAGGCACTGTGGGGATGCGGCCCGGCGGCCCAGGGGACGCTGAGTGACCGCCGAGGCCAGGTACGTGAGGAGCATTGGGGCTTGGTGCCGAGGCTGAGCGTGTCCCGCCTTCCTCGGAGAGCACCGGCCAGTTTGCTGAGGGAGGTGATGATCCAGCCTGCACTGTGGAAAGCACAATTTCCAAAAGCCAGAGCTTTTTTGTTGCTGTAAGATCTTGATTTTACACTGAAATTAACTGAAAAACTGGGTGGAATTTAACTTGTTCAAGGTGGGCCCCTTGGGTACGAGGCTGTGGCCTTCAGCACCTCTCTGCTGGTCTCTTTCCAGGAGCCCCCTGCCTCAGTCTCCCCTCTAACTGGCTCTGCCGAGAAGGGAGGCCGGGACTAGCACCACTGCGCTCAGGCAGCCGACGGGAGCCGACCCGAGTGTCCTAGAGCCCCTCCTTCTCCACACAGGGTCATGCTGCTTCAGATTGCAGAAGATGTAACCAGCCAAGAGCTGAAGAATTTTAAGTTTCTGCTGCACAGGGAGATCCCCAAGTGTAAGCTGGATGACAGCATGGTGAGGCCCTTCATCACTCATGATGGGGCCCTGAGGGCTGGTCAGCTCGGGGCTCTTGAGACCAAAGGGAGGGGTGTTCTGGAGAAAGCCCCTGGGTGCTCACATCTTCAGGGGCAGCAGTGCTGCAGGCCAGGCCCTCGCCCAAGGGAGGGCGGATGAGGCTCGGCAGGAAGTGACAGCAGCTCAGCTGTGTGGGACTTGGGCACTGGGAGGTGGCCTGGGAGGCAGCTCTGTGTCCATGCAGTATGTGTCTCTGTGTGCGTTTCTGGGTCAGCTTGTGTGTGGTTTGTGTGTCTGTCTGTGTGAGGTGTTGTCTGTGTGTCTTGTGTGTATGTGTGGTAGAGTCTGTGTGGTATAGGTATCTGCACCTGTGTGTCAGTGTTTCTGTGTGTGAGTGAATTCAGGTCTGGAAGTGGACTGGGTGTCAGAGGCCGTGTTGGGGTGTAAGGCAGTCCTGGGGAGTTTCCATGATGACTCCGTCATGCACGCAGGCCGGTGCATGTGTGAGGTGTTCGAAGATAGCCTGAGTGCGGGCTTGGGGACCGACGGTGACTCCTGAGGTGGCTTCTCCATCCAAGCACTTCTTTGGGGCCGGGAGGCACCCAGTTGCCTCCCCCACTTCCTCTGCCCCAAGAAGCCACTGAGGCTGGGGTCTCTTGGGAAATAAAGTGGGGCCTTGGGTGGGGAAAGGAAGTGAAAACATCTCCCCTAAAAGCAAATGTGGCCCAACCCGGGCTTCCCACTGTGTCTCCTCCCCAGAGCCTGCTGGACATCTTCATAGAGATGGAGAAGAGGGTCATCCTTGGGAAGGAGAAGTTGGACACCCTGAAAAGCATCTGTGAGCAAGTCAACAGGAGCCTGCTGCTGAAGATCAGCGACTACGAGGCACTGCATGGAGGTGGGGTTGCGCGGCCAGGCCCCGGCAGCATGGAATTCAGCTGGCAGGGCCACGCTGTTCTCCTCACGGGTTGGATTTTTCTCTTTTTAATTCAGAAGAAAGAATGAGGCTCGGACAAAGTCCAGATGCATCTTCAAATGGTAATGCTTGGATTCTCAAGATACACCCTGCTCTGACACCCTCCGCGTCCTTCCTGCAACCTTCAGTAGCAGCCCAGTAGCAGGATGAGAGTCACTGGGGACTTGTAGTTGCCCTTCTCTAGAAGGACGAAAAAGTTGCCGAGTTTCAGCCCTGCGGCCCTGGACAGGCACATTAGAAATAAGTGCAGAGCTGGTCGGTAATAAGTCTTTTCTCTTGTGGTTTCTTCCCCTCCCTTTGAGGTGTGCTGCCACATTCGAATCATTTTTCAGAACTTCCATGATTAAGTCGCTTTCTCTTTCAAAAACAAAGTTCTCCCTTCTCCTGGTCAGAGGCCCCTTGCTGAGTTCGAGAAGTCCCTCTGTCCCCGCCCAGCCCCAGGACCTGCCTGCCTCAGCCTTCGTATACTGCAGCCAAAGTATTCTTCTTATCCCAGAGTGGAATTGGGCCAGTCCCTGTCCCTGTCCCTGTCCCCCTGGGGTCCCTGTGGAAGGAGCTCTGAAGACCTCCTGGAAAACTTTGATTAATCACTTCTTTCTGGTTATAAAATTATACATACTCATGAGAATGATTACAAAGTCAGAGAGAAATTTAAAATCCCACCAATGTCATCACCCAGGAAATATTACATTGTTAATGTGTTAGCTTCACCTGGCTGTGTGCGACACGTTGCGGACCGAGTCCTTTCAAGGATGAAAGGGCATTTTGGCGCTTTTGAATCAGTAATTCACCCTGCACTAGGGTCCACTATGAGTACCTCACAAATGCCGCAAAACTTGACTTGGCAACGTGGACGAATACAAAGTCAGGACCTTTCCTGGCCCTGGTGCTGAGACTGGCCCTGGGTCTCCGGAAGCCCGAGTCATGCCGCCTCCCCAGTGTCGCTGCTGCTGTGCCTCACTATAGCTGACTTCTTGCTTGCAGAGGAGGAGTCCTTCCCGACGCCAGGCATGCTGGACTTCCTGGGAGGACAGGAGAAGTCACAGGTACAGAAATGCCTCCAAGTCCTCCCTCCTTGTGCAGTGTAGATTCTGCTTCTTGTATTTGTTAGATTTTTCTTTTCTTTTCTTTTTTTAGCTTCCAGAAAAGCCAATAAACAGCAGAAATTTGAGAACTGTAGAAAAAAACTGTAGAAAAAAAACCTACAAAAGGGCAAGCTAAAAAGATGACTTCATTTTTAAAATGTGACTCTCTGGGCTTCTGTGTGTTACGTTTTTATTGTGAAGCCAGAGACAACAGCAGGGGAGCCTCCTGTGTCACCCACAGTGGTGAGGACCCCAGGGAGAGTCCAGTGGCATGGACAGGCAGGGCCTTTTGCCCTCTTAGCTTGATGTTTAAAATTCCTTCTCCTTTGAGATGGGCTGTAAGCAATAAACGTAATCTAGTCGTTGCTGCTCTTGTCTCATGAGTCAGTGGAAACACTTCCTTTCCAGACGCACCCTCCGGAACTCAGCAGGGACAGTCTGGTCATCAGTCAATCCCCTCCTTGTGGTGGCAGGGAGTGAAGGGCCGGGGCATCTGAATTAGGCTTGAGATGCCATTTGCTGATTTAGACACCTGAGAAAATCGCCAGGCCTCCCTTCCTCTCAAATCCCGGTGAACCAGAGTGACACAGCACCTGAGGCAATAGCGCTGTTGTATCAGCGCTGTCCCACCATTGGCTAAAGACCGGTCTTGACCTCTCAGCCAACCTCAGTACTGCAGGGTCCTGGTAAATAACTCCAAGGCGCAGTTAGGAGCGGGTATATTCCCAGTTCTTACTGAAGCGCTTGATGCCTTAGTAGGCATAGCGAGACGCGAAGGCTTCGGTAATCTGCCCAGTCTTCAGGTGAGGAGGGCACAGAAGCAGGACCTGGCTTCCTGTCCTGGAGTCCGTTTCTCCGTTTCACGGGGCTACACAAGCTTCCAGCCAAATGCTGGGTCCGGCAATGAGGCAGCGCCTGGAAAACCAGCAGGACACATGTGCTGTCAGTCCTGCAGTCTGCATCCTGTGACCCACCGTGGGCCAGGGAATGGCACGAAGTCAGGAACTTTACCTGGCCTGGGACCGGGCTGTATTGTGGGGTCGTTTCTGGCTGAGCCCTCATCTGGCTCGAAGACCCTTTGTGAGTGAGGGAAGCAGACTGGGGACAATGGCCTGCAGTGTGACGATGACACAGCGTGGGCAGCATCTCTGCAGCAATGCCAGCCCCTTCCGGGGAGAGTTCTGTCCACACCCATAGTGCTGCACCGGCAGAGTTAGCTCCTGATGTGGTTTTTATTTTCCAGACCTTGGACCAAGTTTACCAAATGAAAAACAAGCCTCGGGGGTACTGTTTGATCTTCAATAATTATGATTTTAGTGAGGCACGGAAGAATATCCCCCAGCTTGGCAAAATGAAGGACAGGAAAGGAACAGATTTCGACGCAGGTATAGTAGATCCCAGAGAAGTGAAATATTTCTTATATCTGTTTTATCAAAAGGAGGAGAAAAAAGCTGTATCAAAAGGGTGCATGTTTCAAGAAAATGGATTTGAATGTATTTCCTTGTGGAGGTGCAGAACCTTCTTACATATTTGTTAGTGTTCTGTTTTTGTTTCAAATTAATTTTAAAATCAAAACAATGTAGTGATAGAATATCAAATTGTACTAAAAGGCTTACAGGAAGAGTGGCAGTGAACTTTAATCTTAACTCTGCCAATGCACAGCGACCAGCAGGGCCATGAGGAGGAAGTGCCTTGGTATCGGGTGCTGGTGTCATGCGCACAGGCATTGCAGGTTGTGTGTGTGAAGTTGTGCTTGCATGTCACGCAGATTGTGGCCTCTTAACAAAAGTGGCATTTTCAAGTGTTAACCAATCAAGATCTTCCATTCAGCCTATCTAAAATAAGACCAGGAATTACAGAGCAGATGAGAAAGTAACTGTGGTGTGGGAATGTAAAAGTGACAGGAACTAAAGTAATAACAGAAGTCACCCAACCCAGCCTTCGAGGTGCTAACAGTTTTGGTTAGATAAAAGAACTTTTTCAAATGGTATTTAAAGAACTGAATGATGCTAGAAAATCAATGTAAACGGATTATAACCATCAGGACATTGCAGTGGTCCCTGTACCATTTGATGTACTCATTTGAGCAAAGCCAGTCTAAGGCTCTAGCCCCAGAATTGAGGGCACTGACTACAGCAGTTGTTACCATGCACTTGGCAGGGCTTTTATGCCTTCAGTTAATATTTTGAAATTCCTGTAAAGTTGACTTGATTTCTAGAGTCCATTCTTCTCATATCCAGCCCACGAGGAGAGTCTGTCAGTCGGGGTTCGAGTCTGCACATCCCGCTGTCTGCTCCACATGCAGAGGAAGTCGGAGGCCCTGCCTCGTGGGCCTTGTCTCCTGAGCAGTTCCCTCTGCTCTGCGGTCGTTTTCTTCATCACGTCCAATTCCAAGAGTCAGAATGTCCCCCAGAACCAGGCACTGTTAGTTTCCCCAGAGTTCTTCTAAACCCATGCGGGTCCATTGCCTTTCAAAGCTCTCTTTCTCCACTCCTAGTGCTAGACTGGCTCTTGGCCGATGATTTATATTTTGGTCTGATGTACTAACAGGGACACAAAATGCTAGAGAGGAATTAGCATGGATACTCTAACAAGGGCTGAGAGAGCAGGAATGGAGACGGCAGCTAATGTAAGGTTTCAAACACATTTTGGAATATGAAATAAAGGAGGAGAGGTAATAGATGCAATACAACAGAGCTGCAACCTAAGTGATTACAGAAAGAAACCCAGAAAAGAGACAAACCTGTTTACCCTACAGCACCCTGGAAAATTTCAGTAATTGGCAGTCCAAATTATTGTTGAGGCAATGAGCGGAAAACAGGAAGATTCTCTGAAAGTCTGTGTAACACACAGTGGCCTCCTGACTCACCCCACAGAGCCAGCAGCTCTTCCTCTTCCAACATGAAGAGGTGCAGGAAGCATATTCTCTCCTCATACTGAGCAGACGGCTGGGCCTGAGGACGCCTGGCCAGGCAACGCAAGCATCTTGCCAACGACGGCAGTTAAAGAAGACCCAAGCTCTGGTGGCATGGAGTCAGATACCTAACCCAACTTTTGTCCAAGAACAGAGCAGCAGAGATGAATTTTCCTTCTACAGATAATGACATCTGAGGGCCTCTTCATAAAAGGGCCAGGTCCCTACTAACCATTCCACCATGAGTCTACCGGTGGACAAGTCACACAGGGTTTTCAGTCAACTCTTCAGGAGGTGCATTAGTCACACTGTGGATGGACAGCAGGGTCATAGGCACAGGAAGAGCTTGTCTCCCAGAGAAGCAGCAATACAGCACGGAGAGAATGAAGTGGGATATGCACAAAACAGAGCAATGTCGAGGGGAAGGAAACTGTATTTAGTATTTTTAGAAAGATAGTAAAAGACTCATAAAAGAACAGGATGTTATGAAAACAAGATAGAACAAGAAAGGATACTTGAATATTTAAAATATGTCAAATATATCAAGTATCAGGAATCAAAAAGTCACTGGCCTCAGTAACAACACTGGAATCTAAAAGACTCGGTAATACCTCCAAATTTCTTTTATTTATTTTGTTTTGTTTTGTTTTTTGAGATAGCATCTCACTATGTAAATCAGACCAGTATTGAACTTACTATGGAGCCCAGGCTGGCCTCTAACTCTTGGCGATCTTCCTGCCTCAGCCTCCCCCAAGCTGGGATTACAGGTGTGCACCACCGTGCCTGGCCACCTTCAAATTTCCGAGGAAGAAGTACTTTTGGAAATAGCATTCCAAGTACGAAAGTAGAAGTAAAGGGGCCAGGGATGTAGCTCAGTGGCACCACCATCTGCCTCACAAGCACAAGGTTCCGGAGTTCAATCCCCGCTACCAAATGAAAAAGAAAGTAGAAGTAAAAACTCAAGCATGGGCTCAAAGGTTTACTCCCCCTGCACAACTGGGTGGGGTCTAGCAAAACAAGCCAGTGACCCAGGAAAGAAGGAAGTCGTCCTTTGGGAAACAGGGGCCCTGCTAGGAAAGGATGAGAGGTGTCCCGGGAGGGGGAATCTGTCAGGGTGGGTGTGTGCACAGGAGTGGTTCTCTCATGGGAGGTTCTCCAGGAAGAGCAAAAATGAGCAGGACAAGCAGCCCAAAGGGGTTGGAAGACTTTGACCAGATCTATTTGAACATTTGAAGAGAAAACAATGTGAAGCAAACTTTGAACACATATAATTGCAAATTCCAAGAAAGACACAAAGCTTAACAAGAAAGGAAATATAAAGAATACTATATTTACATAGTTCCAGTAACATAAGTTTTATCCTGGATTCAACTCAAAATTATAAATAATAGTGTGGAAGGAGTAAGTGCTCAGCCTCCATAAAAACTCAAGCCAAAAGTCTCAAATTTGTAAATGAGTAAGTAGCAGTGTACCCAGCTTTGCTACAAAATGGAACCAAGAAAAAGAGCAGTTAAGCTGCAAGCGGTTTCTGTTATGGGACATGACTGGGTAATAGAGGCACACAGAGAGAAGAGGTTTTCTAATAGGTCTTTTAGTTTTAATTTTTATTGGTATCTTTTATTTTGATAAATACAGCTAATTTGAAAGGTTTCATCATAAACATAGAATTGTATTCAAAAATTACTTGGTTTTTTCTGATTATATAAGAAATACAGCCAACTTTTGAATTGGCTGGGTATTAACCCTAAATAATAGCTCATGCATCTTGTGAGAAGTCCAGACAAGGCCCAGGGCAACAATAACATGCTCTCCTTTCCCATTTGTTTTTTTTGCTGTTTTGTTTTGGTTTTTGGTACTGGGGCTTGAACTCGGGACCACCTTGCGTTTGCAAGGCAGGCGGTGGAACCACTGAACTAAACCCCCGGCCCTCCCCTTTCCCATTTGAATCAGGGCTGGAGAATGTTTTCAGCTGGTAACAATAAACAGCAGGTGTGTCCACAATCCAGCTCCTGACTTAGAACGTCTCCTTCTTCAAGCTCTGGTCTGCGTTCTCATCTGCCACTGTCCATCCTGTTCTCTCCAGCTGTCCACGGTGGTGTGGGAATTACGGTGGTGCAATAGGACCTTTCTTATTTCTTTCGCTTTTCAGAGACTTTGGAGGGGACCTTCACTGAGCTTCACTTTGAGACGGTTCCTTGCCGGAACTTCACAGCACAGACGATCTGTGACATGCTGCAGCACTACCAAGGCGTGGACCACGGGGACAGAGACTGCTTCATCTGCTGTGTCCTCTCCCACGGAAACAGCGGCATCGTCTATGGCACGGATGGCCAGGAGGTGCCCATCTCTGAGTTAACCTCTTACTTCACTGGTTCCAAATGCCCTTCCCTTGCGGGGAAACCCAAAGTGTTTTTTATTCAGGCTTGTCAAGGGGAGAAGTGCCAGAAAGCTGTATGTGTGGAGAGTGACTCAGACGAGAACGAAGCCTATCTACACGAGGACTTGGCGTTTCCGTGTAAGGCCATCCCGGATGAGGCTGACTTTCTGCTGGGAATGGCCACTGTGGACAGCTGTGTTTCCTACCGAGACCCTACGAAGGGGACCTGGTACATCCAGACGCTGTGCAAAAGCCTGCGAAGAAGATGTCCGCAGTGAGTTCTGCCTCCCGCCCTCTCAGTGCAGACTCTCTCCTCCCTTCCCTGTCACCTCTGCCAGGCATCATGTTCTGAGCCCGCTGGGAATTGTCTCCTGGCCGAGGCCACTCACCCGATCAGAGACAGCCCGAGGGCAGTGGTTTCCACTTGTCTCAGCGTCTGGCTGTGTCGCTCCCCAGGTTGGGTGTGAAGTGGGGGATGTGGACGTGTTCGTGGGTTTAGGCCTTGGATGGAAAGCAGACACACTTACTGAGGGCCCTTCCTTTATTCAGCACCTCCAAGGACAGCGGCCAGCACAGCCGGGGAGGGGAGGATACGCCTGCTGGAGCCCCGCTTGGGGCCTCAGGCAGAGGCGTAGGATCTCCGGGAAGGCAGGAGCCCATGTTAGTGCCTCACACCTCCCCTCTGCCAGCCGCCCTGTGCCGGGCTGCCAATTTCAGATCACCTTGGTGCACTGTGAGGCCTGGGGAGCAAGGAGTAGCAACCCCTGATGCTTACCCTAAGCAGACAGCTTGGAAGGCTCGGAATGTGGGAAACGTCCCTCTCTGATTTCCAAATCACAGGCTTCCTTTAGTTAAGTTGGGATTTAAATGTCACAGTGCATTAACAGGCACACACAGCCAACAGATAAATGGCAGGAATCCTTCCAGCTGGTTCCTTCTAGCTGGATTGCCCCTTATGTTTTGAGTGTGTGAAGAGGAGGAATTTCGCACGACTTGTAAAGAGTGAACCCTAATGGCAGTGTGAATGTTCATCTTGTAACTTGGGCATGGATCCCGCACCCTTCTGGGGTGAGCTGTATAGAGGACGAGAGTGCTTGACAAAGTTGTTAAGACAGCCTGATGCTGCGGGGTGGAGGTGGCTGCAGATGGTACATGGCCTTCACTTGCCTAAAGTTGGATTGCACTGCAGATGCACGCACAGAGCAGTGTTGGTGTGACACAGAGTATTGGGGAGTAAGGAGGTGCTTGGGGGGCCAAGTGACATAGCAGACGGGGCAGAGTGAGGTTCCAGAGGATGGGAGGGAAAGAATCGGATCTAGCACGGTGATGGGGTTTCTGATGGTCGGGAAAGGTTCTGAATGAAGCAAAGGCAGGTAGGTCTCAGATAGGCAGCTGCGGCGTCCAGTGCGTGGTGCTTGAGAGGAGGAACCCCAAGGCCATGACAGCGGGCAGCTTTCTTCCCCGCGATGATCACACGTTACTCTCTGTTTTGCAGAGGTGATGATGTCCTCACCATCCTGACAGAAGTGAACTTTGAAGTGGGCAAAAAGATTAACCCGAAGAACATGGGGAAACAGATGCCCCAGCCGACCTTCAGCCTAAGGAAAAAGCTGTTCTTCCCCATTGACTGATGCTGAGGGCCAGTGTGGAACGCTGGGTTTCTCTAAAGAGTGCTGTGTGCACTTATTTTGGATGGTGGCAAAGGAGAACGGAGTTGCGTGCTGTGATATGGCGAAGAAGTGCACATCAGTAGCTAACTCCTGCAGAACATCAGCATGCTGCTCCTTCCAAGCCATCCTCTACACTACTTTTTTTCCTACTTCGCTGGAGCTGAACCAGAGCTTCCTGTGTGCCAAGTGGAACCCCGCACTGCTGTTAGGACATTTGAGAGTGTTAGGTTTGAAGGCACTGATTCTTCACATAAAAGCTTTCAAAACCAAGCTGTTCCACAGGCGGCACCGTCCTCAGCCCCGCGCCCTCTGCCTGCTGCCCTCGGTGCACGTTCGTCCTCTCGCTAAGCTTTGCGCAGCTATCTGCGGGTGCCAAAAGCTTTTTAGAAAAACAGAATAAAATCCCACCTAAAATCCTGTTTCTCATAGATTCTTTTGTCTGTTTTCTTCTTTCCAATGCATTTTACAAGTGGAAAACACTTGGGCCCCTGACCTGTTCTACTTGAGCCACCCAACACTGGCTTCTACTGTTGTGTTTTTAACATCTGTGTGAACACTCACAAAATTTAAAGATATTACATTAAAACCAGAATGTTTTCTTCTGACAAATCAGACGGCTTGACAACAGTGACCTTATGCAGCAGAATGGCAACGTCTGACTGGTCAGGCTGCTGTTGGTGGCCACCCATCCCTGTGTTCTGCGATTGTCTTCCTTCCTTACGTCTGCCCCACTGTGTGGGCACTGGGATTCTCATGATGGCTCAGGAAACATAGCTAGGATCATCAGATTCCTCCTCCTGAATCACAGGCACAAGGACACGAGGGAGGTAGGGTGTGGGCACAGTTTCCAGGGAAAAGTTCTGGGATTATATCAATCCACTGTCTGTCTTGTTAGCAAAATACTCCAGGAGGACAAATTATAACCTGCAATAAAGTCAGTGTTCAGGAGGAAGAAGGTTCTCAAATTACTATAGTCTCTTTCTAGTCAAATAGGCAAAAGTGGAAGAGAAAATAGTACCCAGCCCAGAGAAAGCTTCCAGGCAGAGAGAGAGAGCATCACTTTCCAAAGAGTGACAGAAGACATGCAATCGAGATGAGAGTTCAAACACTGCCAGCCTCTCGGAAGAAAGCTAACTGTGACAAATATTGAGCCACGGAGAACTCAACTCATCAAGAGCTTTTCTCAAGAAAGCCCCCCGGGCATTCCCTGGGCCGGCCTGCAGGGCTGGCTCCCACTTCCTTGGCTGTGGAGAACAAAGCTTTTTTAAAGATTCTCCTCTTTTGTCACTACCGTCTTCTAACACGCCTGAGTCACACGAACAGTAACAGAGGTGGACTTCTCAGATGTTCTCTCATAACTCTCTTCATTCTTGGCAATTATCTTTTGGCTGCAAACAGAGCAGAAAGATGTATCACGATGGAGCAGGGTGAGGAGGGCATGGGGTACCTGGCAGGGGAGAAGAGTGTGGCTTCCTTCCTTCCGGAGGGCGCATCGCACTCATTACTTGTAATGGTTTCAGATCTGCTGAGCGGTGCCAGTTGGACGACCAAACTCCCATTTAAGGAATTTTCTTTTCAAATAAGAATTTGCACCTTTTCTTCCTATTTTGAGTTATCGATTATTCATTCTAATCATTGGTACATTTTAGGTATACAATATAATGACATTCATCATTGGAAATTTGCACCTTTACATAGTCTCTCTTGGTTCTTATTTTTCACCCTTGCCCAGCCCTCCCTTCAACCCCTCCAGTCCTCCCTATTTACAAAGATTTTGTTCCTATTTTTCCCTTTTCTCATATTAATCCCATTCCCTTCTATCCTTTCCCCTAGCCCTCCCACTTCCTTCGCCTTTGCCCCTTTTCTTCCTATTTCACATTCCCTATTATACATTTAGTCCTTATTAACACTTTCAGTTTCTCACACCAGAGAAACTATTTGGTATTTATACATGTGTGTCCTATTTATTTAACTTAAGAGTATCGCCTCAATGTGCATCCACTTAGCTATAAATGTCTCTAATTTCTCATTTTTGATGGCTGAGTAGTACTCCATTTTATTTTTTAAAAACCCAATTTTCTTTATCCATTCTCCAGTTGATGGGCATTTGGGCTGTTTCCAAGTTTTAGCTATCACAAACTGTGCTGCTATGAACATGGGTGCACATATATCACTGTGGTATGATTCTTTTAATTCTTTGGGGAAGATCCCCAGCAGTGGAATAGCGGGGTCAAATGGGACTTCCAGTCCTAGTTCTTTGAGGTATCTCCATACTCGTTTCCACAGTGGTTGCACCAGTCTACACTCCCACCAGTAGTGGAGCAGGGTTCCTCTTTCCCCACAGCCCCGCCAGCATTTCTTATTGGTTGATTTCATGATAGCAGCCATTCTTTCTGGAGTGAGGTGGAATCTCAGCATTGTTTTCATTTGCATCTCTCGAATGACCAGTGCTGTTGAACATTTTTTCATGTATTTATTTGCTATTTCTACTTCTTTGTCTGAGAAATGTCTGTTCATTTCAGATGCCCATTTTCGGATTGGGTCTTTAAATTTGGGAGGTCTGAGCTTTTTAAGTTCTTTATAGATTTGAGATAGTAGACCTTTGTCTTAGGAAGAGCAAGTGAAGATTTTTTCCCCACATTGTGGGTTGTCTCTTCACACTGCTGGTGGTTTCTCTTGCTGTGCAGAAGCCTTTTAATAAGAAGAGATCCCACTTGTTGATTGTTTGTGCTAGTTCACGGGCAACTGAGGTTTTGTTCATAAAATCTTTTCCTACACTGATGTCTTCAAGGGTTCTACCTAACCTCTGTTCCAACTGATTCAGAGTTTCTATTTTAATATTTAGATCTTTAATCCATTTTGATTTCAGTTTAGTGCATGGTGAGAGATACAGGTCTACTTTTAATCTCAAAGGGGTAGGGGTAGTGGGAGGGGCAGGGGAAAGGAAAGAAGGGAAAGGAAAAATGCTGAGAAATGGAAAAAATGGAAATAAAGTCTTTGTAAATAGGGAAGGGTGGAGGGGGTGAAGGGAGGGCTAGGAATGGGGAAAAAATAAGAACCAAGATGCATTATGTAAAGGTACAATCCCAATGAGAAATGTAATTGTGTTGTTTACCTAAAATGTACCAATAAAAGAATTTAATTAAAAAAAATTTGCATTGGTGAATATTAGTTACACAGATGAATGGATTTTATTTTGGCAGATTTGGACATGCAAGTAACAGACTTTGATCATTTCTGCCCCTGTAACACCTGTCTGTGCCTCCCCTTCCTTCTTGGTTCCTCCCCCTCTCTACTGGGCACCCCTCTGCCTTCATGCCCCCCTTAGAGAAAACATGCAATGGAAAACATGCCACACGTGTCTTTCTGAGCTGGGCTGATTTTGCTTAACACGATGATCTCCAATTCCATCCATGTTTGTGCATATGATGATTCCATTCTTCTTGTCTTTTGTGTTTAATATGATTGTTAGCATTTTTCATTTTATTATTAGTGTCTATTAATTTTACAAAATATTGGGTTTCAATGAGTTTCCCTATTCCTTGCTCCACACCTCTTTCCTTCCACCTTGCTCCCTTCCTCTTATCTATTAATAGTTTGTCTTATGCTTTCATGTCATCCTTAGAATCCACGACAGGGAGAATGTGCAACATTTGTCTTTCTGAGTCTGGCTTATTTCGCTCAACATGATGGTCTGCGGATCCATCCATTTCCTTTAAAATGTCGAAGTTTCATTCTTCTTTATGGTGAAATAATATACCATTGTATATATACACATTTTCTTTATCCATTCATCTGTTCATGGGCACCCAGGATGGTTCCCTGTCTTGGGTATTTATTACAAATTGTGCTACAATAAACGTGGACATGGAGGTGTCCCTATGGTACATTGACTTTAATTCTCTCTAATGCATACCGAGGAGTGGTATAGTTGAATCAAATGGTAGCTCTGTTTAGTTTTTTGAGGAACATCTATTCGGATTTCCACAGTGGCTATATACTAGTTTACATTCCTATCAGGATTTAATGCCTTTTTATATTCTTGATGATAGCCATACTGATGGGGGTGGGAGGGACTCTCAAGTAGTTTGATTTGCATTTCCCTAATGTCTAAAGATGTTGCATATTTTTTCATAGACTTTTTGGCCATTTGTACTTCTTTTGAGATGGTTCTATTCAGTCCATGTGCCCATTTATTTATTGGAGTATTTGGTTTTTTGGTGTTAAGCATTTGAGTTCTTCATATATTCTAGGTATTAATCCTTTGTCAGAAGAATAGCCGGCAAAGATTTTCTCCCATTCTGTAGACTGCCTCTTCACTCTATTAGTTGTTTGCCTTGCTGTACAGAAAGTTTTTAATTCCATGTAGTCCCATTTGTTGATTCTTGATATTTCCCGTGCTGTTGCAGTCTTATTCAGGAAGTCTTTGCCTGTGTCTGTGGCTTCAAGTGTTTCCCCTGTCTTTTCTTTTAGCAGTTTCAAAGTTTCAGGTCTTATGTCTAAGTCTTTTATCCATTTTTAATTGATTTTTTACAGGGTAGGAGATAGGATCTGTTAGCCTTCCACCAGTGGCTATCCAGTTTCCCAGCAGCATTTGTTAAGGATGCAGTCTTTTCTCCAGCATACATTTTCGGCACCCTTGAGCAGAGTCAGATGGCTAGTTTCAAGGCTGTGGTTCTCTAATAGCTACTCTGCTCCACTGGTCTATGGGTCTATTTTTGTGCCAGCACCATGCTGTTTTTATTATGATGGCTTTGTACTATAACTTGTTTTACTGGGGGTTTTTTGTTTGAGAAAGGGTCTCAATATGTAGCCCAGGCTGGCCTTGAACTCACAGTGATCCTCCTGCCTCAGCCTCCCAAGTGCTGGGATTACAGGTGTGTACCACTGGGCCCAGCTCTCATTTGAAGTATTGTGCTGGCCATCCATTCTTTATACTAAGGATTGCTTTGACTATTCTGGGTCTTTATTGTTTCTATGTGAATTCTAGGATTTATTTTTTCTGGCCTGTGAAGAATGTCATTGGTATTCTGATTGGGATTGGATTGAATCTGTGATCATTTTTGGTAATGTGGCCATTTTAACAGTATTAATTCTTCTAATGCATGAACATAGGAGGTCTTTCCTATCTTTTTTTTTTTTTTTTTTGGTACTGGGGATCGAACTCAGGACCTCGTGCTTGCGAGGCAGGCGCAGCACCACTGAGCCACATCCCTGGCGCTCCATCTCCTATTGTCTTCTTTATTTCTTTAGTGTTCTGAAACTTTCATTGTAGAGTGGTCTTTTACCTACTCGATTATATTGATCCCTAGGTCTTTCATTTTTTGAAGCTATTGTGAATGTAATTGTTTTCTTGATTTTTTTTCTTGGCTGGTCCATTATTGGTGTATAGAAGTTTTGCTCAGGGGCAGTATTATAGCCAATGAAGTTTATCTAAGGTATAATTATTGCTAATTGAAAACATTATTGGTGTATAGAAAAAGCAACTGATTTTTTTAATGTTGATTTTGTATCCTGCTACTTTGCTGAATTTATTAACTGTAAAAGTCTTTTTTTTTTTTTTTTTTGGTACCGGGGATGGAACTCAAGCCCTTGTGGTTGAGAGGCAGGCGGTGGAACCACTGAGCTAAATCCCTGGCCCCTGTAAAAGTCTTTTGATGGAGTCTTCTAAGTAGGAAGATCATACTGTCTGCAGACAAGGGTAATTTGACTGCTTCCTTTCCTATATGCATCCATTTATTTATTTCTCTTGTCTAATTGTTTTAGCTAAAATTTCAAGTGCTATATTGGCTAGGAGTCGTGAGAGTGTTCATCCTTGCCTTATTCTTGATTTAGAGAAAATGCTTTCAGTTTTTCCCCATTCAGAAAATGCTGGCTGTGGGTTTTGGCCTGTACTATATTGAAATATGATCTTTTAATACCTAGTTTCTTCAGGACTTTTATCATGAAGGGAGGTCGAATTTTGTCTAAGACCTTTTCTACATCAATTGAGATAATTTTTTTTATCCTTGATTCTATTTATGTGGTGTGTTAGGTTTGTTGATTTGTGTACGTTGGCCTATCCTTGCAACTCTGGAATAAAAGCAACTTAGTCATGGTACATGATTTTTTGAATGTGTTGTTGAATTTGGTTTGTGAGTATTAAGGATTTTTGCATCTATGTTCATCAAGGATATTGGCCTATAATATTTTGCATTTGGTGTTAGGGTTATATTGCCCTTGCAGAACGAGTTTGGAAGCATCCCTTCCCTGTCTGTTTCACAGAATAGTCTGAGGAGCATTGGCACAAGGTTCTTAGAGCTCTGGTAAGATTGAGTAGTGAACCTTCTGGCTCTGGGCTTTTCTTTATTCAGAGACTTCTTGTTACATCTTCAATTTCATTGCTTAAAATTGATCTGATTAGGTTTTTCATATCTTCTTGGATCAGTGTTGGTAGGTTATATACGTCTAGAAATTTAGTAATGTTTTCCAGATTCTCCAATTTATTAGAAGATAGGTTTTCAAAATAGTGGTGTCTGTTATAACATCTTCTTTTTCATCCCTAATTGTATGATTTGGGTGTTCTTGCTCTTTTGGTTAGTTTGGCTAAGGGTTTAATCAATCTTGTTTTACCTTTTTGAAGAACCAATTCTTTATTTTATTGTATTGTTCTTTTAGTCTCTATCTCATTAATTTCAACTCTGATAAGTGTTATTTCTTTCCTTCTGTTGGTTTTTATTTTGGTTTGTTCTTGTTTTTCTAAGATCTTGAGGTATATCATTAGGTTGTTTAAGATCTCTCTGATTTTTTAAATGTAGATAGTTATAGCTATTAAATTTTCTTCTTAGAAGTGCCTTTTCTGTATCCCAGTTGCTGGTACAGTGGTATCTCGGTTCATGAACTTAATTCATTCCACAGTTCTGGGCTAATGTGGCCTTGTTTGTGTTCAAGTTAGAAAGATGGTTGTGGTGGTGTTTGTCACCGGATGCATGTTTTGCAAACAAAAACAAAACTTTACCAAACACTTGTTTGTGAACCAAACTGTTTGCAAACAAAAGTGATCATGAACTGAGGCACTACTGTGTATTATATTTTAATTTTCATTTGATTCTAGAAATTCTTAAATTTCTTCCCTGATTTCATCAGTGACTCACTGTTCATTTAAAAGTGAATTGTTCAGGGCCAGGGATTTAGCTCAGTGGTTCCGCTGCCTGCCTCGCAGGTGCAAGGTCCCAAGTTTGATTCCTGGTACCAAAAGAAGTGAATTGTTCAATCTGTATGTGTCTGTCTAGTTTCTCTTGCTGATTTCTAGTTTCATTCCATTATGATCAGATAAGTGGAATAAATTATTTCAATTTTTTGTATTTGTTAAAGTTTGTTTTATGGCCTAAAATACCTATTTTGGAGAACATTCCATGAACCACTGAGAAGACTGTGTATTGTGGAGTTGGATGTAATGTTCTGTAGACATCTGTTAAGTCCATTTGGTCTACAAGATAGTTTACTTCTGATGTTGCTTTGTTGATTTTTAATCTGGATAACTTATAAGTGAGAGTGGAGTATCAAAGCCACCCACTATTATTGTATTGAGATTTATGTGTCTTTTCTGTCAAGTAGTATTTGCTTTATGAAATTAGGGCACCAATATTTGGTGCATATATATTTACAATTGTTACACTGCTTGCTGGATTGTTCCCTTTACCACTATGTAGTGGCCTTGTTTGTCATGTCTTATAGTCTGCCTTGTGAGTGCACGCTTTTGGATTCCACTTGTATGAAATATTGTTTTCCATCATTTCACTTTCAGTTTCTGTTTTTCTTTGCTAGTGAAATGCTAGTTTTCTTTTCTTTTCAGTTTCTTTGTTTTTCTTTCCAGCGAGCAGCAGAGTGGGGTCTTGTTTTTTACTCCATTCTGCCAGTCTTTGTCTTAATTGGAAAATTAGCTGTCTTAATTGGAAAACTTATTTACATTTAGGGTTATTATAGAAGCATATGTACTAATCCCTGTCATTTGGGGGGTTTTTTTCTTAATATTTGATTCTTTCCTAATTCTCAATACTTTATTTACTCTCCTTCTGCATGTAGGATTCCTTTCTATAGCTTCTGCAATGTTGGCTCACTCGTCATCAATTTCTGTGGTGCATGCTTATCCTGGAACGTTTCTCCTTCAGTTTTGAAGAATAGCTTTGCTGGATACAGTAATCAAGGTTGGCAGTTATTTTCTTTCAGAACTGGAAATACATCATTCCATCCTCTCATGGTCTTTAGGGTTTCTGCAGAGGAGTCTGCAGTTACTTGGATGGATCTGCCTCTATAAGGGCCTTTGTGCTTTCCTCTTGCAGCTTTCAATATTCTCTTCTTGTTCTGTACTCTTGGCATTTTAATTGTAAGGTGACATGGGGAGGTTCTTTTCTGGTCATGACTATTTGGGGTTCTAAGTGCCTCCTGTATCCAGATATCTATATATTTTACAAGACTTGGAAGTTTTCTGTTATTATTTTATTAAATGAAATTTCTATGCCCTTACTCTGAACCTCAGTACTCTTTTTCTACACTCAAAATTCATAAGTTTGGTGTTTTAACTATGGTCCAGAATTCTTGAGTGTTTTGTTTATAATTTCTTGCTTTTTTTATTAGTGTCTGAATGTAATAATTCCTCAACCTTATCTTTGACCCTTGAAATTCTGTATTCTGCTTGATTTTGTCTATTGGAGAGGTTTTTTCCATTGTGTTTTTCATTTGACCTATTGTGCTTTGCACTTCCAAGTCTGTTTAGCTCTTCTTCAAAATCTCGCCCTTTATTGAATTGCTCTTTCCTATCCTTCATTGTCTTTCTTAATTCATTCAGCTGGATTTTTTTTGTATCCTCTTTGAAGTCATTAATCATTTATCAATCACCTTTTTTAATTCCTTGTCTAGAATTTTATCCATGTTGATATCTTTGTATTCAATTACTGATGAATTTTGGACATTGGTGGAGTCCTGTTGTCTTGTTTTTCATACTTCTTGTGCTTCTATATTGAGATTTGTGCTTCTGTTGGGACGGATATCTCCTACACTTTTATTGAGAGTCTGCTTAGTGTTCAGCCTTCTTTTACATGCTTGATCTTCAGCACCACTCAGAGAAAAGAAAAAACCCACAGCAGTGATGGTGACACAAGGACACACCAGGTATTGACACAGAGCAGAAACAAATAAAAGCAACAATTATGTCACGATTTGTAATAGAAAAAAATAAACCAGGCTAAAAATTAATAAAGATTAAAAGTAGTAACAATAATAAATGGAGAGGCGGGGAAAAGAAAAAAATGGAAGAAGTAAATTTTTGTAAAAGATGAGAAAGAAGAGAAAATGTAAAAATTAAAAATCCAATGAAAGAATAAAAAATAACTAGAATTAGGTGAAAGTGACAAAAAAACGAACACACGAGAAAAATAAGAAGAAAGTCCCACGAGAAACGAGACCCAAAGGTGTGCGTCCACCCGCTGTGCCCAGGGACACTGAGTCCCGACCGCCCCGCTGCCGGCTCCAGGCCTGGCCCCAGGGTCTCGGGGTTCGCGTCCTGCTGCGCACCCGAGCTCTCTCCTGTGGGCTCAAGAGGTTCCCCCTTGCTCGGACGCCCTGTCCGAACCCCCGGTGCGGCAGGCGTCCACACAGAGGCCCGGGGTGGGTGGGGAAGCAAGAGCTCGCTGGGTCCTGCACTGGCCGAGCAGCAAGAGGCCGATGCCGCTGCTCCCTGCGAGCCGCAGGCCCTGGGAGCGGCTGGTCTGTGGCTTCCATTCCAGGTAGCTCAGTCTTGGACCGCAGACCCCTCTCCGATGTCTGCGACGGCGACCGCACTGTCGGTACAGTAAGACCCAGGCTGAACTTGCAGCCTGAGGTAACCACGAGCTTTTCCTGGGCCCAGTGCTGCCAATCCATTATTTCTGGGGCTGCCGGCCCTGTCCCCACTCACCTATTTCTGCAGCGTGGTCTCCCCACCCTGGGAGCGGGGGTTAGCATTCCAAACTGCTTCTCCTCTTCTCTATGATGTTTAGCTTTCCTCTTGGCTTTTTCTTGATTTCTGGAGTTCTTTCTCCTCACTAAGTAATTCTCCAGATGTTTTGGTTCCAGGTCCCAGAGAGGCTTGGTCTACTGCTCGTTTCTAATCTGCCATCTTGAGCCTCTTATTCTTCTTTATGGCAGTGTAATAGTCCATAGTATATGTTTATAACACATTCTTCTTTACCCATTCATCTATTGACAGGCACTAGGCTGATTCCATAGCTTAGTGATTGTGAAGTAAGCCACAGTAAACATGAGTGTGCAGGTATTTCTACAGTATTCTGATTTGACTTCTTTTGAGAATATTCCAAGGAGCGGTATAACTGAATGAGACAGTACCTCTTTTTTTAGTTTTCTGAAGAACTGCAATACTGATTTACATAGTGACTATATTACTCTACATTCCCCTGTGAAAAATTTTCTACTGAACCAATGAATAAGCTTCCTATAGTAAAGTATTGGCCAAAATTTCTTTGATTTCAGATGTATCTTCAGGTAACAGTACATCGGAAGTTGGCTCATAGGAGCCAGAAGCAGCTGCATCTAAGGGTAAATCACTAACTTGGAAACCACCAAACCCTCAGGAAAGGTAGACCTAAAAAGCAACACTCAGACAGAGAATAAATAATCTCAGAAATTACAGGTGAGCTTCCTGTGTCATTTTGAAGACAAAAAGAGGCACAGTAAGGGGGAGAAGCCCAGCCCATCCCCAGTGAGCAGCATGAGCTCTGCAGGAGACACGTGGCCCGCTCAGTGAGGTGGACCTCCCCGAAGAGCACCTGGTTTACCTTCCCCACCCACTCCTCTCTCAAACACCTCCCACTCCTGGGATGGCTCAGCCATCCAGGCAGCAGCATCCGCACCTTAGGTGAATGTTCTCTTCCGTAAGATTCTGTATGGTGCACTTGTACTTGTCTTCAAGCTCAGCAAGCTTGCTCTGCAACATTTTCTCTAAGTTTCCCACTGCAGCTTTCTGAAAGACATATGTTTTGGTAGCTGCCTTCCCCAGGGACACCCAGGGTAGTCACCAGACAGCAGAGCAAGATACTTTGCATCCTCCAGCCCTGCCTCACCCCACCAGGAGTCACCTCTCTCTGGAGTTCCAGCTGGGTTTGGTAAAGGTTTGTGTTGAGTGACTCCAGAATAAGGGCTTGTGCATGCAACTCTTCCTCTATGATCTGCACAAAAGAAAATCTTCAGGACATCATGCAGACATCTGCCTGTTTATTCTCTTTTCCTGGACACCTGGATGAGAATGCAGCTCGCCAACTTAGCTCCTCCTTCTCCTGTACCATGCCCAGGCACCCAGGCACCAGCCCTCTCCATCTCTCCTGCCTGTCCCTTCCCTTCAGCTCACTGTCATCGCTGCAAAGCCACCTCTCCTCAGAGCTGCAGCAGACGTCACAATGGCCATCCCTTCACTGAATGTCTTTACTAAGTGCCTACTACTCATTCCAACTATCTGACACCCCAGAAAAGGTGAATTTCCTGGGACCAATAAATAAATAAATAAATAAGTGATTTCCAGAAGTTAAGAGGGGAAGTGAGGGATGACAGGTGGATGGAGCATAGGGCACTTTTAGGGCAGTGAAATTCCCGTGACACAGAGTGGCGGGTAAGATGGTGTATTAGGCAGAGCCCATTGTACACAGTGCACAACAGTGAAAATGAATGTAAATTCTGGACTGTAGTCAATAATATGCATCAGTATTGGCTGTTAACTGTACCAATGTATCACTCTAAGGGTTATATAACGTAACCCTATGTAAGATGTTAATAACAGGGGAAACTATGGGGCAGGTGAATGTGTGAGGGGGAGATATGAGAACTCTCTATTCTTCCTGCCCTATGAACTATGACAACAGTGGGACACCAATCACATGACAGGGCAACATGGGTTGGAGTGCACTGCTTCCAGATCCATGTGCTGCCTCTGGCCTAGGAGGAAATAAACACACTCTTGGGCATGGTGTAGAAGTCTCCCGTGGATGTGTTTCAGAAGACAGTCTCATTTCCTTTACCTAAACTGCTTCTTGTGGGACTGTGGGGGACTGGGCCAGAGCCACTGTGAGAACTGTTCTGAGATTCTTGGAAGGCTGGGTTCCCTGTCCCATATCTTCTGAGCAAACCCAAATGCCATATTGTAACCATCTGATAGGAGAAATTCCAAGGCACCCCAATGTTCAGGTTGTGGCTTGGGGACTGCTGCCTGTTTTTAGCCAGATATATAGTAAGAATTGGGAGCAAAAAGCAGAGCAGAAGTTTTTTTTTTTTTGGTAGCAGGAATTGAACTCTGGTCCTTGAGCTTGTGCAGCAGGAGGCAAACCCACTGAGCTAAATCCCCGGCTAGCAGAAGTATTTTTAAAAACTTAAATTTCGGTCCAGAAAGAACCACCTGTCAAGTTGGACAAAGGAGGTGTGGTTGCTGAAGAGATTAACACTATTTAAAAAGAAACCAAGGAGGGCTGGGGATTTAGCTCAGTGGTGCCACACCTGCCTTGCAAGTGCAAGGTCCTGAGCACTATCCCTGGTACCAACAAGAAAAAAACCAAAGACATTGAATTGGAACAAGAAGAAAGGTGCCTTTAGGGCCTCTCAAGAATCAGCAAGATCCCAACCTTTGCTGGTTCAAGGGTGTAAAAAATATAAACCTTTCATTTAAGAAGAGCTCCTGAGTCACTTCCTCAAGAAATGTCTACCAGGAAATTGGTTCCCAGGATTTATTGTCCTCAGCCATCCAGGCACTCCCAGGCCATGGCAGCCAACCATTGTGGCATCCACGTGATGCTGGCCGTTCAGACATACAGAATACAAGAGTTATAGGGTCAGGGAGGCTTCCACCCAGATTTCAAAGGAAAGCAAGGAGCCCCTGAGAGGAGGATGTGGGAAGTTGTGGGAATGAAGCTGAATGAAGCTGTCGGGAAAACCTAGCACTACAGTAGGAAGCTTTAATTCTGACTAGTAAAGCTTAAAAGTAAGGCTGGAAAGGATCAATCTGTTCCCAAGTAACTTAACTGTATTCCAGAACAAAGCTCAGGAATATTTAAAGAAATATAAAAATATTCAGCACCTAGCAAGGAAAAGTCCACAATGGCTGGTATCCAATAAAAATTACAAATAAGAAAATATGACCATAAATGAGGGCAAAAAATCAACTCATAGACCCTAAAATGATACAAGTGATAGAATTAGTATCATACTCATTAAAACATGACAAGCTCATTAAAGCAGTTACTAGGATGGGTCTACCTAACTCCAAAGCCAGCTCCTTTACCTTGTAGGACACTGTGGTCCATTTGCCTCTCAATAACGCTGCCCCACACTGGCTCTAAGATGTCCTTCCTCATCACCCTTCACAATGGGTACTTCCTTCCCAAACACATCCATTTTGGATCCAGATTAAATTCTCAGTGAAGAAAGGACCACAGAACACTCTGTAGGTTTGAACTGCTTCTCTTTAGATGTCCTCGCAAAGTGCCCCGTGTGTTGCAGCAGAACAGAGTCCCGTGCAGAAGTTGTCATGTGTGAGGTTCATCAGAGACTGGAGACAGGCAAGGGAAGCTTTAAAGGGAAGGGCGAGCATTTTCTAATCTAAGATGCTTCTGTGGTTTAAGTGTGGCTGGAATACAAGTTATCCAACATTGATGATGATGCAGTATATTGGTGATACAGAGTTCAAAGCCGGCTCTCAGAAAGGCAGTATTGTTTTTGCTTTACAGACAGTTCTAAAATCCTCTCCAAGTTGTTAAATCTAGCATATTTAGCCTTAGGTCTTCCATTTTTAAGTTGGGTTTGGGAAAATTATCATAGATTCCACTTTTCTGAGAGTGTATCATTTTACTGATCTTTGTAAAATACTTTTTTCACAGGGAAGGATGAACAACTTACCTCTTTGGTCTTCCTCATCTCTTGTAATTGCATTGTGTCCCTTTCATGTTATTTCAATAGCTCCTAAAAACATTTTTATTTGGACAAAGTCAGCACTGTGGTTCTGGATTTTCTTTGAGAGAATTAAGAAAACTAGTAGAGGATTCACAAATATAATATTTACAAAAGCTTAGACATTGGTATTATAACACACATATTATCAACAAATATATGACATTTTGAAGTTAAATAATGAAAATCCCATTTTCAAACTTATCACACTGACAAATGTTAAAAGAAATTATATTTTCATCAAAAGCTTTTCTTAAACCATTGTACAGATTCAATACTGCGAAGAATTCAATTCTGCACAGATTGATCTTTTTTGCCATGTAATCCACGTCAAAATATCAGTACTATTTTTTTTACAAGGTCTCACTCTCTAATTGAGGCTGGCCTTGAACTCACTATGTAGCCCAGGCTGGCCTCAAATTCACGGTGATCCTCCTGCCTCAGGCTCCCAAGTGCTGGGATTACCAATGTGCACCTCACGCCAGGAGTACCAGGACTTTCTTGACAAGTACTTCAAACTTGATAAACTAGTTCTAAAGTTTATATGACAATACAAAGGATATAGGAGTGGTAAAATAATCTTGAGGAACAATAGCAAAGTTAGATGATCTTCACTACTCTGTTTCAAGTTACAGTAGTTAAGGCAATGTGTTCTTGGACAAAGTGTGGACAAATAGCGCAATGGACCAGAAGGGAGAGTCTTGTTCTCACTTCTAAAGATGCCTAGGCACCGCAGTGGGGGAAAGGAAAGGTTTTCAAAAAATGGTGCCAGAACACAGGATATTCATATGCGGAAAGGTGATTCATGAGCTCTGTCTCTCTCCACACATAAAAATGATTCAAATGGATTACAGAACCAGAAAAAGTAAAATTATAAAGCTTCTAAAAAATAAAATACCTTCATGGCCTTGAAATAGGCAAAGAAAGTACAAAAAACTTTAACCGTAAAAAGAGAAGATTGATAATTTGCCTTTCATCAAAACTAAAACCTTCTGCACTTTGAAAGATACTATTAGCAAAGTGAAAAGGCCAGCCACGGGCTGGAAGCCACTCTGTAACATGCATATCAAAGACTCTGTACCCACAGGGTATGACGTACTCTTCTATGTCGCATCTTACAGTTTTCTAATTATAAAAGACTTGAGCAGACACTTCACAGAAAAGACATACAAGCATATGAAAAATTATCCAGTGTAATTAGTCATCATGAAAACTAAAACCATAACAAAATACACTTCATATCCACTGGGATGACCAAAATTAGAAGATTGGCAATAGTAATTGTTTTGGAGGATGTGGGACAACCAGACTTTACATATTTAAGGTGCAAGAGTAAAATTATGTAACTATTTTGGAAAATAGTTCATCAATTTCTTATAAAGTGAAACCTGTAGCTACTCTAGAGTCTAGTAATACCATCCCTAGGTACAAACCCAAAAGAAATCATATATTTTTACAAAAATGGTTGTACAATAATGTTTATAGAAGCTTTATTTATAAAAGCCAATAAATGGAGACAACCAAAATCTCCAAAACCAGAAAAATGGTAAAAACATTTCTACAAAAAAAACTACTGAGCAATAACAAACGAAGAAATTACAGATATGAAAAACAAGTGGATACATTTTATAGACATTTTGTTGATAGGAAAAAGCTATACACAAAAGAGCGTAACAATAAGACTCCATTTATATGAAGTGTAGAAACGGGCAGAGCCAATCTATGGCGGTAGAACCATCTGAGGGAGGCTGGGGAGATGCAGCTCAACCGGAAAACAACCCAAGGGTTCTCTGGGTTGTAAGAAGCTCTGGGGCTGAGTGCTGGTTACACAGGTGTATGCATGTGTCAACCTGTTCAAACTCCACACATAAGACTTTGCTAAGTATATTATACCTCATTGAGAGGGACCCTGTGTTCAGAGTCACCAAGAACATAAGAGGAAGGAGGAAGGAAGGGGTACATGCAGACCCTGTCTCCTATGAAAGAGCTGCTACTTCTCACCACACAACCAAGCTCTCTGGACCCTGCTGCATAACACGCTCCAATTCTACATTATTATTTTGCGCAGTAAGTTATAAGTGAATATCAGAAGTAGACTTTCATTGGTGAAATTAGTGGCTTTTAAATTAGCATGGTGGTTACAAATGGGCACATAGATGAAATATTCAGATTATAGAAAACATTGTAAAGTCATTCTCCATTTTTTGCGAGGAGCACAAGAATCCAACAGAGCCTGTTCCCTGTGCCCTGAGGGGTGGTGGGGCAGACCTGATCTCAGCGGCACTGGCTGCCCGTCTGCTAGGATGACGGCAGAGTCCTGCCTCTGTAGCACCATCCTACCTGCCGCCAGCCAGCCTTCTGCATGCCTAGAAGCTCAGAGATGTGGCAGTATGAAAGTTTGAAACCTACTTGCTAATGCATCTCTGCTTTGTAAATGTCCATATGTTTGGTGAAGTTTGGTCTGCGACCTACTTTCTTACCACCTAGTCTCAGGAGAAAGGTTTGGGGACTGGCAGGAAGACGTGCTAGCCATCAGCCGACCCGACTTCTCAGTGAGCTACTCTTATTTACTAAGAGCTGCACATGACCAAATGTTCTCAGTTTAGTTTGCATCAACACCTCACCTACAGCCAGGGATGAGGCTGACATTCAGAGATGGGGTGCTGGCAAAGCAGGGAGCTGCAGGCTCTGGATGCTAAGCATTCTGTCACTTCCTGTTCTTTACAGTTCCCACTCTGTGAATACAGTGGTGAGATGGTCTGGCTCGAGGGCAGCGAGATGGTCAACCTGCTTGCATATATTCCAGGGAAACTGGGGACGGAGCCAATGCCCCCCAAAGCCCAAAGAGCCCCTCATTGTGGGCACAGCTGGGTTCTGCATGACATCCTCAGCTATTCGTGTGCTGTTACCTCCTTCTCATGCATGAAGCTCTCGAAGGTAACACTGTAGGATTCACTCATTCCCCTCTTCTCCTCTTCAGACTCTAACTCAAACTTTTTTGTCATCTTGTATTCTGTGGAGGGGATAAGAAAAGCATATCTGTGTGTAAACGTGGGGAAGCTGGAGTGGAGAGAAACTCAAATATCTGAGGAAAAGCCACTCCCAAGGGATCCCAAGGTCCTGGCAGCCTGGGGTGGGGACAGTTGCCCTGAGAAGCTCAGCAGGGCAGGGTGGTGCAGTCCTCCCACCCCTGCCACGGGGGACTTGCTGACAACACTCTTGTCCCTTTGGCTCTAGTCTCTTTTGGATCTGTTGCTTATTATTTTACCTGTTCCCTCTCCTGAAGTAAACACTGTGCTTTCTTGGACACTTTTTTCTTAAAATGAAGCTCTCACCTACCCAATTCTTCCAGGGATAAAATGCATTCTGGCCCCAGGGCTGGAGTGTAGGTCGGCTAACACTGAACTCCCAAGACGGAGCCCGGAAGCAAGCAAGTCCTGCTGAGCAGGCAGCAGAGGGGCCAGCGAGCAGGAGGGCCCACAGAACTCCTCCTGGCAAGCAGCTAAGCTCTGCCTTTCAGCACCAGAGGCTGCATCCTGACTTAGACTTTGGCGACAGGAGACACAGTGTATGCACAGCTAGCAGTCAGGAGGTGACCTGGTTCTTGATAGGTCTCCCACCACCTCAGCAGCTATTATGTATAGTTGCTGCCCTCTTCCTATGGTGCCTTGCCCCTTCCCCTGTGTGACGTCATGCCAAGATGGTTGCTCCCACCAAAGAACAAACCCTTCTTCCCAGCATGCCCCTGTTCCCACCTAGAGAGTAACCTAATACTCGCTCACCTCCTACCACCTAGTGACATCACCGGCTCCTCCATTCCCTAGTCACTACCTCACTCAACCCCGCCTCAGCCCCTACAAACCCCACCCCAGTCTCTATAAAAGACTCTCCCTGCCCCAGCCATATTGCTTTTGTCTCTCCTTTGTTCAGAGACAGCCCGGCAGATCTATTCCCCTAATAAAGGCTTGTTGTGGCCTGGTCTGGTCTTGGTCTTCAGCCCTTTTACCTGACAGTTCTGGGACACCAAGACTCTAGGTGAGGCTGTTAGTTCAAGGAGCTCCACCTCCTTAATCCTAGGGCTGAGAGTCCCTGACTTTCCCAGATGTCCCTGCTGTCAAATGAGTAACTTGGTTTTAACCAACTAAACATAAGAGGGATGAGGTGCTGTGGGAGGCGGAGTGGGTCTGCGAAGGGCCACTCCCGCCTCAGCTGCTCCACTCCCGCCTCAGCTGCTTGCTGGCACCAAGACCATTCCCCTCCCTCCACTCACCCAGGAGGGGAGGCACCTGTGGGCCCTTTGGATAATCCAAGCTCTGAGTCATGCATGGGAAATATTAAAATATGCATCAACATGGCTCCCTTTGGGGAGTGTAGGGGAGCAGAGGCTCCAAGTACAAAGGTTTGCGATCCCCCACCCCACCAGTAAATATGACAAAATCTAATTTAATAACTCTTGGTCTAGCCCATGACAGGCAAACTTGGAACTGGGGGGTTTGGAAGGCTCAGGCTTAGATCCCTTGCTGCAGGTGTCGTTCTCCTTAATTCTTTTCTTTTTTGTTTTGGTACATGGGATTGAACTTGGGACCTTGTGCTTGCAAGGCAGGGGCCAGAACCACTGAGCTAAATCTCCAGCCCTGGATTTCAAAACAACCCAACCCCTTGGCCAGGCCTGGTGACACATGCCTGTAATCTCAGCACTCAGAGGCTGAGGCAGGAGGATCATTGTGAGTTCGAGGTTAACCTGGGCTACATATTAAGTCCAAGGCCAGCCTAAACTACATAGTGAAACCCTGTCTCAAAAAAACAAAAATCAAGAAACAAAACCCAACCCCTGCCCCACAGCCATCACTTGTTTTGGGATAACTCCAGGCACCTCCCATCCTAGATCCAGCACAGGGACCTCTACCCTGGCGATTTCAAGGCGCTGCTCAGCTTCCCTGAGGAGCCTGGAGCCCTGGTTATGGAAAGCTGGGAGTCTCCAGTACCTACTCTGTTGCAGCAGGATCTTCTCCCGCTCCATCTTCTCGCCCTCCTCCCACTCTGCCTTTCGCTTGGACCACTTGTCTTCCATCTCCTCGTGAATGGTGTCCTGCAGAGCAGCCATATGGAAAGGGTCAGAAAGGGGCTGGGGGCTGGCAGCTCCCCTCCCACACAGCAGCTGCCCCATGAGGCCCCTCCAGTAACTCCTGAGGGAAGCTCCCAGCTGGGGCTGAGGGCCACCCACAGCTCCCCATTGCAGATCCTCTTCCACAGCACTGAGGGAAGGAGGAAAATCCCTGGAGCTAACCGTCCACACTCAGTGCCCTAAACCAACAGGACAAAGCAAACAGGCTGCTTTCAACAAACAACAGCTGCTTCTCAGTAAATAAGGCAAATGGACTCAAAATGAAGTATAAACTCCCTGGCGCTGAGAAGTCCAGTGATTGTCTACATACCTGAGCAAACCATCCTTGGGCATCCAACTCGTAAACATTTCAGCCCAGATTCCTTAGCCCTTCAATACCTATAGAAGCCTAATTCCTTTCCCGCCAGTTGCCAATACCATTCTCTCCTGGTGTTAGCCCATCCAACTCACAGATGAAATCTCTCCCAGCCAGCTGCTGCTTTCTCTCTCCCAATGTCAGCCCATCCACACACAGATGTGATAAACTCGGCTTTTCCCCGCTCACTGCTAGAATCCCCTGATTTTAGTCCCTCTTAACTGGAATAAACTTTTCCTTACAACAAAAAGCCTATTTTAATGAGTAGATTGATGGGCACAGTCTACAACTCTCAGACAACAATGACACATTTTGTAGAGGGACCATTTTTTTCTCACCAAATCTTTCTCTTCCCTCTCCCTTTCCCTCTTTTTTTTCTTTCTCTTCATATTCAGGTTGAATCCATTGACTTTGTACTGAGCTATACTCCCAGCTCTTTTTTTACTTTTTATTTTTTTTAGATTTGAGGCAAGGTCTCACTCAGTTGCCCAGGCTGAACTCAAATTTGTAATCCTCCTGCCTCAGCCTCCCAGAGTGTTGAGATCACAGGAATGTGACTTTTTTGTGGTTGAGGTTAAATAACATGAAGCCAGTGCCACTCCCGTTGGTGTCTCAGATGTCCTGAACCCAAGAAGGGAAGGCCCAGGTCTGGGTGCTGCAGCTTAGTGAGAACTTGCCTCAAAATCAAAAATAAAAATAGCTGGGGCTATAGCTCCATCCAAAGGCCCTAAATTCAATCCTCAGGACTGCAGAACAACCACAAAACCAACCACAGAGTCCACTGCACAGGATCTCAGCTCATTTTCACAAAGTACAAACATTCACAGAGGTTGTCTTGGGGCAAAGAATTCCTTTCTTCTTGTTGTTGGTTATTTCTGTCTATGAAAGTCAATGAGCTTCTATTGCTTTCATCAGCACAGGTATATTCTTCAGCTGGCCTCTTAGGGCTAGTGGCCCCTGAGGTCCAGCTTCTCCCTGTGTGCATTAGTGCCTCATGGCCATTGACTCCAGAGACACTGGGTCCCGCATGCCACTGGACGGGCAGGAGCTCTGGCCACCTCTGCCCCTGGCCAGGAGTGAGCCTGCCTCTCACTCTCGGAGCCACTGCACTGCTCTGACTCACCTGGTACAGATGAAACATGTTCTTCAAATACTTATATTCCTTCTGCATCTCCTCTGGAAAAAAGAAAATGACAATGGGGTCATCCTCATTCATCTGACCTGCACTTTTAAATTTAAATGTGAGCTGCCCACTCGCCTCCCACGCCAACCTTTCCCTAGGCCAGCGGCGGGCTATTTGCGTCATTGACAGCTCTGAAAGGTACGTCATCGCTGCCTAGGCTGTGGAACCTCTGGCTGCCCCAGAAATCACTCTGAAGGCTTATTGGAACCGTGTGCTCTCAGACGTGGCAGTCATCAGTCCCAGCTCTTAGGAGGCTGAGGCAGGACAAGCACAGGTTCAAGTCCAGCCCAGCTACTTGGTAAGAACTTGTGTCCAAACCCACAATGCAACCCCAGGAGCAGAAGACTAAAGCAATAAACAACACCCTGCAAACACCCAAATGCCTGTGCTGCACCCCAAACCTGCACAGCGCAGGCCAGGGGGCATAAAGCTCCCTCCAGAGCCAACCCTCTGGGCATTGACTTCTCTTTCTAGTACATTTCCTGGTTTACAGTGACTGTGTAAACAACACATTTTCTCTTTAGAAAGTGAAAAATTATCAAAGTCTAATTAAGAGTTGTGATTATTTGTAAACTTTAAAATATACTGTAGAACACGGGAGAGGGCAGACTTGCAGATGGGGAGAGGAGCTCAAACTGAGGGGCTTGCTCAGGCTCCTGGGAGGAGAGAGTCCTCCCCCTTCAACTTCCTCCTCCATCACAGCCCCACCCCAGCTCCAGGAGGAAAGCACAGCCTGCCCCAGCCACCCACAGCCACCCGTTCCCACCACTGCTCCATGGCCCCGAAGTACCTAGCTTCCCGTGGGCTGCTGACTTCTCAGCCTTCAGGGCTTCTCTGTAGTTGTTCTCTAACTCAGTGAGCTCCGCCTTGTGAGCCATTGTGAGTGCCCTGTGGGACCCAGAAGCCACAGCCATCAGTGGAAGGAAGCCCGGGGCTGAGCTGGTGTCCGGCCTGTTCCCTCCTTGGGCCCTCCTTACTGAGCACTATCCTGGCTTCTCTCCAGACAGGGTGGGAGGACCCTGATTTTCTAGAGCACTGTTTTGAATGGAGCTGGCAGGAATATGGACCCCCTCTCTACTAGGATTATAGACAGCTAAGATAGAAACACTGCAGGCAGTCTGATAGTTAGGCCCTCAAGAGAATCAGGACAAAGGTGAAACACATCATAACCGCGGCTAGAGACACATCTGTTGGAGACCAGACCTGCATACTTCCTCAGAGGACAAACACCGAGCCTAATGAAGTCTGGACAGCCATCAGTCACCCCGGTGGGTGACCAGAGTCCTCTGGACCCGTTATCTGTCATCCTGGGAAGATAGCAGGCCCCAGGGGTGCGGCCCTTCCTCTTCCAGTCTTCCCCTCCATCACTGTCCCTACCACAGCTCTGCCCCCACCCACAGCCAGGGGCTCCCTGAACCTACCCTGGCAACACCCTCACCCCATGCCCTCTGTACCGAAGTGCCTAGTTCCCCTTGGGCTCCTCACAACTCGGCCTTAGACCTAGAAGAAGTCTTTGTTCTTCCACCCCCACACTTGTTTCCCCGCTGGATCACTATTAATGAAGCGACTGTTCTTGTCACCTTACTGGTTGATTGTGGCTGTGGCCCACGTTGTACCCAGGGGGTTTTGCTCTGTATAACTCCGTTGTAAACTGGAGTCACCAGATACCCATTTGGGACCCCTCCTGCCTCCCAGGAGCCATCCTATTGTAAGACCGAGGGCCTTACCAAACGCTCCGAGGAGCTGACTATAGTGAAGCACACCCAGGAATCCCAGTGGTGCCTTCAGAATGTAAGACTGAGAGCCTTACCAAATGCTCCGAGGAGCTGACTAGTGAAGCATACCCAGGAATCCCAGCGGTGCCTTCAGAATGTAAGACCAAGAGCCTTACCAAATGCTCCGAGGAGCTGACTAGTGAAGCACACCCAGGAATCCCAGCGGTGCCTTCAGAATGTAAGACCAAGAGCCTTACCAAACGCTCCAAGGAGCTGACTACAGCGAAGACCACCCGGGAAGGTGAAGACCACCTGGGAAGGAACACACCGGCCAAGTTGGGAAACAGACCTTTATTAGTCTGGCCAGACGGCACTCCACTCCCGAAGCAAAACAGCTTAGAGAGGCAACTGGCTCAGAATCCGAGGCTGTTTTTATAGGGGGTTGAGGGGGAAGTTAACATATCAAAGAAAAGGGGACAAAGGTTAGTGGTGGACTGTCACATATTGATGGTTAGCAGACATCTGCAGCTTGTTCTAACAATTGTGGTGCCTGGAATATCAGTTCTGGATAAACAAAGAGTTGAGTAGTTTACTCTGGGACCCTAGGTCGGTTACAGATCCCTATCTAGCATCTCTAGACTAACAAACATCTCCATCCATTAACTCACATTTTAATCACAATGGGGCTGGAGAAAAAGGGGCAAAGGTTATGCAGTCCCACACTATCAATAAATATCTTCCGACTCTTAACCTCCGTTGTTCCTAGAATTCATTCTTCATCTTGTAGAGAGCACGGGCTTGGTGCATCAGATATCTAACAGGTTGGGAGATACAGTATTTTCACATTTCATCTCCAGTATCATTTCCTGTATCATTATTGGAGGCTCACTGAGATAAATAATTAACAAGAGGTAAGAGTTTGCTTTTGTTTAATATATTCTGGATTGTATCCGGCTAAGGTAATTGAAATTGTTGTCCTTGAATTTTATGTCCTGCCTTTTCAAACTGCTTTATTCCTTGACTTCTTATACACTGCCTTTTGTTAAAATGATTACGAAGTTTCTTCAAAGGGATATTTTACTTTTGCAGACAAGATCTTATGTTTTTACTTTTTTTTCTGTACCAGGGATTGAACTCAAGACCTAGCACTTGCCAGGCAGGTGTGGCACCACTGAGCTCATCCCCAGCCCTTATGTTTCTGTTTTATATTAATTGCTTGACTAATTTGTTACTTTAGCCAGCACTAAGGAAAAGTAACATTAGAGCACCACCTACTGGACTTTAACAGTAGCTATAAGTAAATTTTTAAAATGCTGTAAAATGGGTCTTTTATGAAATCATCTTGGATAAAGACAGCTCAGGCTTTTATCTGTCTCTTACAGAACGCTAAGACAAACAGTGGTTACTCTGCCAGCTAGTAATCACCTTTAGGGCTGCTACCCCTTTCTTGAAAGCAGAGGAGAGTGTTTTTCAAATACCCTCTAGTGAATCCTCATCCCCAATGAAGCCAATGGCTAATGGAATGTTGATCAGATGGGCAACTGGATCTCTTTCCAGGTCTCGATTGCATGGAAGCTGTGAAAACCGAGGTGACAACTGAGGAGTTATGGCCAGGGCTACTTTCTGGCAGATACCCAAAAGTCCCCCAGTGGAAGCTAGGTCCTGACTGGTAATCAGCAAAAAAATCTCGAGATATCTATTGTTCTTGCCTGCATTCCTCAATGAATCGAAAGGTTACTCTTTCAATGATCATCAGGTATTCTCTATCTCAGAATGACCCAAAAGAATGCTGATAAGACCCATTCTCAAGCCTCCTTTAAGAACTGAGCTACAGGTTTGAACTGTTCTCTCTCTGCTAGTAAGGTAGACCCCTATGGAGCCAGGCACAAATAAAAACAGCAGCTCTCTAGAAGTTTTAATAAATCTGTGGGAGGCTATAAAGTCCCTCTAAGCTTTTCTCCAACTTGTTGGGAGTTAACTTTAGAACTCCTCTGATACCTTACCTTAGATTGCACCCTTCTAGAAGGCCTCAGGCAGAAAGAGCCTGTAACAAATTGCTTGTCTTTCACAGAACAGATAGCAGAGAAGTGACTTGCATTTGTGCTTTGCTAACTAAGAGTAGAAAGAGCTTCAACCAGCCTTTCTCCTCCTCCATGCACACGTAGAAACCTGGTAAGTGTGCCTGTGGTTGCTAGGTGACAGGTATAAGTTTAACTTGTGGCCTTCAGAGTCTTAGAATGGACTTTGAACGATGTGTAGCCTTGTCTTGCTACTGAGGAAGGTTGCCTAGGTGACTGGGTAGATAACAGGTGCCCTGGAGGCTTCTTCATGGGACAATTCCTCTGAGCCATTTGTTTGTCTCTGCCTATCTGTAGATGTGATCTCTTCTGCAGATGAAAGGTGCGGTCCTTTGATCTATCTGCCCTATTCTTTCTCAAAGAATTAGAAAGCAATAGTTAGATCCTTGATTATCAGTTTGGCTAGCAATGCTTCCTTCTTTAGAACATGATCCTTATGGCTGAAATCAATTGTAACTTGTACTTTAAAAAATACTTACGGGAGTAAGAACACGAGTTCCCTGGGAAGATAAGATTGTGTGATGTAAAGTGAAAGGATGGCTAGTCCAGTCCGGTTTATCTTCTGGGTTCTCTCCATATGGCGGGCACCTGCCCTGGAGCTGAATGAACTTGGGGGATGCCTTGAGAATATAGAAATCAAGTACAAATTAAAGGAATGCCAATTCTTTCTCTTGTTTCACAAATAGGGTCCTCAATGCCAAAATCCCTTACTCCTTTGGAATGCATTTTTAAAACACTGGTGCAGTTTCAAACCCCACATTTTGAGGAAAAACAGCATAATATTCTTGTACACCCATGCATGGCATGCCTATCCTCTAGAGCCAAAATGGAATACAGAGGCAAGTATTGATTATGATGCTGTTTCATAACTAGAATTGTACTGTTAAAAAAAGAGGGAAAATGGTCACAAATGCCTTATGTTCAAATATTCTTTGCATTAAGAGATAATCCTGATTTGTGTTTGAAATGTAAATGTAAACCACAGAAAAACCAGACACCTCTGGTCCTTATTGAGTCTGAGGTTTCCCACCCTATCCTTTGGACCCTGAGGATAAGGTTTCCAAGGTAACCCTAATCAAAGCCCCATCCACTCTTACTTGCCCTTTGGAGTCTGAGGTCCTTCCCCCTTACCTTTAGAGTCAAAGAGTGAGGCTTCTAAACCAGCTATAATTAGAGCCTCTGTGGGACTATATCCACTTGTAGCTAACTTTGTTGAAGCCCCTCAAGGACAATATCCCTTCCAAGAAGTAAACAGCACGTTCAGACATGCTCATGTCCATGTGTCCCTTCCTCTTAGTGATCTCAAGCAGATCAAACAAGACCCAAGTTTGATCCCTGGTACCAAAAAAAAAGAAAAAGTAGTCAGAAATCACCCCCAGATTTGGACTTCCTAATAGCTTAGAGGGTGATAATGGGCCTTTTAAAGCAACAGTCACACAGGGTGTCTCTCAGACACTGGGCATTCTCTATCACCTCCATTGTGCCTGGAGACTACAATCATAGGGAAAGGTAGAAAAAAATGAATGCGATCCTAAAGAGACATCTTTGCAAAATGACTCAAGAAACTCACCTACAATGGCCTCACTTATTACCTTTATCTCTTATCAAAATAAGAAATACACTTCAACTTCTAGGTCTCAGTCTATTTGAGATGCTTTATGGATGTCTTTTTCTCACTAGAGATTTTCTCTTTGACAGAGAAACAGATGCCTTACTAAAAGATGTCACTTCACTGGCTAAATTCCAACAGACTCAACAACTAATGGAAGCTCAGCCTAAAAAAAAAGAAATCTCCTATTACAACCCAGAGATTTAGTACTGGTAAAGTTTCTTCCCTCATGACCTCCTTCCCTAGGACCAACTTGGGAAGGACCATACACCATGATTCTGTCAACTCCATCAGCTATCAAAGGTAGCAGGCCTGGACTCCTGGATACATCACACCCGACTCAAGCCCTGGGAACCAGAGACTGTCACTGAGTGTGAGCAACCATCCAAATACTCCTGTGAACCCAGAAGACTTAAAGTTCTTATTCAAGAAAAAGGCTGTCTTTAGATAAGTAACCTAAGATGTTATTCTTGGCACTTCTACTAATTATTTTACCACTTAAAGGAGAGTGCAATTCTTTCCTAGTATGGGCACAGGGATATGTACAGTCATTACAACAAACATCTTGCTGGATATGTGGCCTGCTCCCCTTGTCAAGTATATCAGGACTTCCTTGATGGGTATCCCCACTTCAAGGAATTATTAGAATAAGCTACAAGACTACATTGATGAGACACAAAAAAAATTCCATGGTTCATAGCTTAGCCCACCATTACAAGTTAACTGAGTGGCCTATACATTTCACCCTTAATGATCCTGGACATAATTGAATATTTTCTAAAAATCCCACTGAAGCCTCTCTACAGGCATTAGTAACATCCCTGTATTTCACTGGTATGATTATTTGGCTTCTATCTTTGTCCCTTCCCTAGGATTAGAGGATGTCGTGCAACACATCAAGGCCTTAATTAACTATGCTCAATGGGCCTTAACATCTCAATTGGCCTCTTTCTCCTAAATGAAGAAGTAAAGTTAACAAGGCAAGCCACCCTCCAAAGTTGGATGGCATTAGACTACAGCAGCACAAGGAGGTACTTGTGCAATTGTAAAAGCTGAATATTGTGTATACATTTCTGATACTTCTGCTAATATCTCGATGGCTGTTGGCAGTTCAAGATATTAAACAACAGGTTAAGGCTATGTCAGATTCTGAAAATCCCTGGACCTCTTTATGGAAAATACCCTTTTTATGGAAGGCTATTACTGGCCCTTCCTGATGGAAAATTTGTTGGGTATATTCATAATAGTCTTGTTGATCTTACTGTTCAGCCTATGTATATTTAACTGTCTCTTTGGCCTTGTTTCTTCCAGACTTAAAGCTATAAACCTGTCCACAACTAGAATGCCTGATGCCTACTGAGGGTCTTTAGATAGACCCTCTGGAGGGTATCTCTGACTGCTGATCACACCCATAACCCCCTTCAGCCTGAAGTAGCCAGAATGGTCATTGCTCCTTGCCCTCTCATGGTACTTTGGAAGACCTCTTCAGAAGGAGGAGTATTATACATAGCTAAGTCAGATAGAAATATTGCAGGCAGGCAGATAGAGTTAGGCCCTCAAGAGAGACAGGAAAAAGGTGAAACATATCACAACTGTGGCTAAAGACACATATGCTGGAGATCAGGCCTCATGATAAAGACAAGATGACCAGGCCTGCATACTTCTTGAAAGGACAAACACTGGGCCTAATGAAGTCTAGACAGACATCAGTCACCCCAGTGAGTGACTAGAGACCTCTGGACCCATAATTTCCTAGAAGTCTTTGTTCTTTCCATCTACACTTGTTATGTGACTTATTTCCCAATTGGACCACTATTAACTGTACTTGTAACCTTATTGTTGATCATGGTTGTGGCCCATGTTGTACCCATGTGGGTTTTCCCCTATAAAACTGCACTGTAAAGTGGGGTCCCTGGCTACCCATTCAGGATTCCTCCTGCCTCTCAGGAACTATCCTATCAATAAATATCTTCCTACTCTTAACCTCTGTTGTTCCTAGAATTCATTCTTTGATTTTTGAAAGAATGAGAGCTCAGCACATCAGATATCTAACAGGTTGGGTGATATATTTTCATATTTCATCTCCAGTATCACTAGCACAGCCTTTGCTTAGAGCTCTCTAGAGAAACTGAGCTACAGTAGCACCCAGGATAACTTTCAGAACCCAGGTTCTCTCTACCTCCATCTAGGAGGCTAATGTTGCAAGGACTAAGATGAGTATTAAAGTGAAAGTCTAGCTGAGCCATCAAGCCACAGGAAAGGATGAAAAGAAGTCAGATGCTGATTGCTAAGCAAAAAAGAGCCAATATGCAATGTCGAGCTCCTGGATGATTCCAACCATGTGATGGTCTGGAAAAGACACAAATGAGAGAGTGGCAGGTCAGTGGTTGCCAGCAGTTAGGGGATGAGCAGGCAGAGCACAGTGGATGGAATTATGGTAGTAGATCCATGAGTTCATACATTAAAAATCCGAGAGAATGTTCAATACCAAAATTGTACCTTAAACTAAGGATGGTGCATGACACTGTTGTGTCAATGTAGGTTCATCAACTGTGACAATGTGCCACTCTGGTGAGATTGGACAAAAGGAACTCTTTGGGGGTGAAGGCAGAGCAGATACATGGGAACTTTCAGAATTTGCATGTCAGTTTTGCTATAAAATTAAAACTGCTCTAAATGATAAAGTATGGGAATCCATCACGGCTGAGTAGGGGCAGTTCTGCTCACAGGATGCTTGGAAGACATGCTGGAAATGCAGGTATTCAGAAATGGGGGAAGGCGAACAAAGACCCAAACACAGGAAGACAATCTGAAGAAGCCCACCAGATGCAGTCCAGTACTCAGGGTGTGTGAGAGGGACAGTGGGCTGCCCCTTGATCCTGGCTCTGCTTATATCCACTTCCAGTGACCATTCTGTACTGGGAGAGGCTTCCTAGGACAGGGAGTCCACCAAGTGCGACATATGCAGATCAGGGCACCACAGAAACTGAAAGCCAGAGAATCATTTGGAGGGCAGTGACTGAGTTAGGACTGGTGGGCTCCCTGGAAAGAAAGAAACAAGAGCATGGGCTAGCTTGGGACCCAGGGCCCAGTTAGGCTCTAGTTGGGTCCTAGAGAGGGCCATAGCTCAGGGAGTTGCATGGGTGGGCAGGGGTTGCAACCAGCATGATGGGGGAGGAGAAAAGACACTCAAGTAGTGCCAGACTCCCCCTGCTCCCTCAAGCTCTGGTGAGTTCAGTGTCTAAGAGATATCTGCTCACAGACACCACACAGATGCAGCAGGACTTAGTGCTGCCACCACCAGACCAGAGCTGCTGAGCTGTGAGCCTCAGGCATCACTGAGTTCAAGGGCTGGGGAGTGACTCTGTGAAGTGGGCAGAGTTTAGGGCAGGTGGAAAGCCAGAGAGGAACAGCATAGCCAGAGGGAGTTGCATGGTGCACTGACCTAGGATAGTATAAAAAGAGCAGACAGAAGCAGCTGCAGGGATTATTATGGGGGGGCAGAGAACAAGAGGCCCCTTGAAAATCAGTGGAAGGCTACACTTGACCAGCCACACTGACACCCTGACACAAATGAAGGTATCCAATCATAAGACAGAGCAAAAAACCTTCAGTAAGCCATACCCATAGGAGCACAATAAAACTAAGTGGAGAACAGTCTGAAGAAGGAACAAGGAGCAGGCTCTCTGGGCCATCTGGACTCCCAAGCTCCTTCAGTCACTGGCAGGCAAGAGAACAGATCATAGGAGGAGAACCAGCTCGAGCATGAGTAGACTCACCCAACACCTGAACTCATCACATTCCCCTGGACAAAACTTCCTGGACTTCAGCTTCTCCCCGTTCCCAAACTGCTATGTGTCAGAGTTTCTTCATTTGTGAAAACAAAAGGAAGAAAGAGCACATTGGTTGAATTCTGACTGCAGTACAATAGGACCAAAAGGACTCTACTTTTGTGTTTTTGTATGTGTGTGGTTGTTTCTTTCTTTTTCTCCTTTCATTGATATACATATGGGAGGTGTTTATAATGTGAAAAGAAGAATATGAATTAATTTGTGCTTTAGTATCTTTCATGGTTAACATGTCAGGTTAGCCCTCACCAAATATTTCATGTAGGGATTCAAACACAGCTTCCTATCAGCATATTAATTGGTTTTGACCTTCTCACAGCTTCCTTCAATCTCCAACTGTACTTTCCTCCCTCTTTTTCCTTTTTCTCACCCTTATAATTAACCTCTCAAATCCCTCTCCACAAGGCCTCCACTCCAGATATAAAAATAGTATCAACAGTCAATGATCAACAGTCATATCTCTTTTCTTTCATTTGTTATTTTGTCTCCACCCCTTCTTTCTGAACTATTCTCTTCATTTTTTTCTTTCCCTCATCTTCTATGTCCCAAGCTACTTGTCATCAGTACTACAATCACAATCTTTTTTGGTTATTGACAGAGGGTGAAAGTGTTAAAAATTTGAAGTTAATTGATTGATATGTGATTGGCTCTGTAGATGCTGATATAACCAATAATGGTTTACTTCTTATATTGAGTAGGCTGAAGAAGTGTATAAATAACAGACTATAACCAAAGCCAAGGTCACATCACAGGGAAACATACACCAACTAATGAGATCTCCACAGGGTTTTTCTACTCTAACTGATCCCCAATCCTCATCAGATTCTTCCCCAAACTCTCAACTCCCCCAAAACTGACCTTATGGACAGTGAAGTGAAGCAAGTCACAGGTAAAGAATTCAAAAACCAAATAGTTAAAATGTTTGAAGAGATCAAAGAAGAAACAAATCCACAAGATATCCAATGAGATAAAAGGATATAAATAAACAAACAAATGAAGGATTTAATTAATAAAATGTTCAATAAGCTTAAGACAAAAACAAAACATTGATGAATTAAACAAGACCATACAAGATATGAATGACTATTTTAGTAACATATTAGAAAATATGAAAAGAAATCAAGTAGAAATCCAGGCTATAAAAATTATACTGAAAGTATGGGCAGCAGAAATGACCAATGTGAGAACAGGGTTTCAAAACTATGACAAAGTTGATGTAATAGATCATGTACTTAGTGAAACCTTAAAAAAAAGAACAAGACATCATGGAAACTGGACCAAACAGCTGCTAGATGACAAAATAATCAAAAAGAAAGAAAAGAAAAAAAAAAGAAAAATCCAGGTTGCCCAAGGAACCCCAAAGCCCAAGATAGAGGTAGAGGAGCAGGGCCGCCACACCCCGCCAAGGCCGAGGAGCTGAGCCTTCTGGGCCACCATACTACTGCCCTGAGTGCCAAGGAGCAGAGTCCCCTGCAATGCCAAGGAGGTGAGCCATGTGGGCACCAGCAGCATCCCCTCCCATTGAAATGAGAAGAAACATAAACAAGTCTCAAAACCAGACTCCCAGATCACCTAAAGCAACCCCAAAGGGAAACAAGATGGGAAAACCTTATACTCAACTACCTGGACTCCCTGAACTGGCAACAAAAGATCTGGAAAAAATGAAATCAGAAATAATTTCTCAGATAACAGCAGAGATTGTGCCCATAGTGCAAGACATGATTAATAAATCTAGAGCAGACACAGATAAAAAAATAGAGGAGCTGAGGAACATGATGGAATCCCAACATAGGAAACAAATGGAATCCATAAAACATGTGCAAAAAGATTTCCAAGAGATTAAAAACTCCACTGAAAGTTTATGCAGCAGAATGAGACAATGTGAGGACAGAATTTCAGATATAGAAGATAAGGTTGCAATCAGTGACCAAGAAAAGAAAAATTTCTTTAAAATAGTAAGGGACCACAAGAAATCAATCCAGAAGCTGCTAGACAATGCAAAGAAGAATAATATAAGACTGACTGGAGTCAATGAAGAAACAAGAGAGAGTGCAGATGACATAAAAAAAACTGTTCACAGAAAAACCCAACCTTAAGAATTATAGAAGTAAACATAAGCAGGACCTGAGTTCAATCCCTGGTACAAAAAAAAAAAAAGAATTATAGGAGTTAAGGCAAGATTAGAAGATGACACAAAAAGTATAAGAATTTATTCACCAAAACCATAGCAGAAAAATTTCCAAATCTAGGGAAACAATTCAACTTTCAGGTAAATTATGCATATGGAACCCTAAATACCATAGCTACAAAATACTTCTTCATGACACATCATAGTAAAAAAATCTCACAAATTCACCACAAAGAGAGAATACCAGAAGCTGTTAGAGAAAAACATTAAGGGAACCAGAGTTGGTTTTTTGAAAGGATAAACAAGATTGATAAACCCAGCCAAACTTATGAAAAAAGGAAAGAGAAGACTCATATCAATGTAATTGGAAATTAAAAAGATAAAATCACAATAGATGCTGCTGAAATCCAGAGGATTATAAGGGACTATTTTGAAAACTTCTATTCCAGTAAACAGGAGAATCTAGAAGAAATGGATAAATTCCCAGACATATTTAATTCTCAAAACTGAACAAAAGAGATGTTAAAACCCTTAATAATAGGCAATGAAACAGAGTCAATAAGAAAAACTCTATCAACTAATAAAATCCCAAGACTCAATGGATTCACCACTAATTTTTGTTCACTTGTTTTTTTGAGACAAGGTCTCACTATGTAGCCCAGGCTGTCCTCACACTTGTGGTGACACTTCTATCTGGGGTTACAGGTGTGCACCACCATAACTGGCTTACTGCAGAATTTTACCAGAACCTCAGGGAAGAGCTAATGTCAATACTCTTCAAGCCCTTCCATAAAATTGAAAGAGAAGAAACACTGCAAGACTCATTCCTTGAAGCAGACATTACCCTGATACCAAAACTGGACAAGGACTCAGCAGGAATGAAAGAAAAGAAAGGACAAGAAAAAGAAAACTACAGGGATTCTTCTTAATGAATACAGATGCAAAACTCCTCAACAAGATGCAGTGGATCTTCAAATTACAACTGGCCTGACATACAAACAACTTGTGTTACAACCAGAATTTTAGTTTTAACTTATGACTAAAGTTAAGTTACCTCTGAAATGCCAGCCACTTGGGCTTCCAGGTGGTCTCTGATACAGATTTAACCCTTAAAGATTTCTGGAAGGAACATTACAACATCCTTTCCTATGTGGGGTTAATTGAAATCCTGGGCCAATGTTTCTGTAAGTCACTGAGATCTGCCTGGATGAAAATGTGGCCTAAAATTATACAGGAAAGAGATATTGAAGGCAATTGACCAAGCTGAGTTACAATAAACTCTCAGGAATGAATTGAGTTCATAAGTCAAGGGTTGGCTGTACTTGCAAACAGAATGCAACAAATCATTTGAAAGACAAAGTTGGCTGTATCCCAGGAATGCAAGGATGGTTCAACATACATCAATCAATAAATGCAATACACCACACAACCAGAAGTAAGGATAAAAATCACATGATCATTTCAACAGATACAGAAAAAGCCTTTGACAAAATCCAACATCCATTTATGATTTTAAAAAGAAATTTAAATGAATGAAAGCCATTTATGGCAAACCCACTGACAGCATGATACTAAAAGGGAAAAACTGAAAGCATCCACCCCTAAAATCAGGAAAAAAACATGGGTGTGAAAAAAAACAACAACAAGGGTGTCTACTCTCATCACTCCTATTTAATATAGTACTTGAAATTTTAGGGGCCGGGGATTTAGCTCAGGCACGGTGCCTGCCTGGCAAGCACAAGGTCCTGAGTTTGATCCCCAGGACTGGAAAGAAAAAAAAAAAAGGTGAAAGAAATTTTACCCAGACCAGGCTCTTCTCAGGAACCAACAACAACAAAAGAAGATTATATTGAAATGAAAAAAAAATGGGTGGTAGAATACAAAAGCAGGAGTAACCTTTCCTCGGCTCCATTTTAGTGGCCTCCAGGGAAGCCATCCTGTTCACAAGGACTCTGGTGTCACCTCCCTTAACCCCCATCCCTGAGAAGCACCACCTCAGGGTCCTCAGCACATGGTGTGCAAGTCAGAGCACATACCTTGTCTTGTCTTCAAAGTTCTGCTTCATCTCATCACAGCGGCGTTCCATTTCATTGCAGAGCTGGAAATGAGGCAAAACTCAGGATTGAGGGCCTTGGTGCTGCTCATCCCAAGGAGCCTCTTCATCACAGGCTCCCTCCCTACACCTCTCCCATCTGGGTTCTGAGTATCAGAGAGATGTTATTACTAAGGGAGTGGAACAAGTCTTACCTCGCTCTTTGTGGTTTTGAACTTAATCAGTTCATAATGCTGGAGCATAGAAACCATCTTTTTGGTTTTTGTGGCTGGTCTGGTCTCCGGTGCTAGACTGCCATCTCTGTGAGATTGTGAACTTTGGGTACTTGGATACACAATCCCATTAACCAATCTTTTATTGGATAAAAGGCTTGACCTGGGAGAGTCAAAGAGGACTAACACTCAAATTTACCTTCAAGAAACTTAGAGCCCAGTGTTAACCAACCCCTGTGGACAGCATGTTGGTTCTAGCAGACAGGACTTGCTTGCCTTTGGTAACCCTTCATTCTAACACAGTGGGTCCCCTGGCCACTGTCTCAGGAGGAACCAACTCCTCAAAGCCAGTCACTGCCAACTGTCAGCTAAGACAAAGGATCAGGGCTTGTCCTTGTCCCTCTCTGACAACGGGGGAGGAGCAAGGGACTCCTGACACAACCAAAGGCTCAGCACCAGCCCTACAGGCATTGGTAGCCAGTATCCTTCCATTCTACAGGTCACACCATAAGTGAGGTGTGCACATGTGGGAGGGTTTTGAAGACCACATCTAGGGTCTCTCCATGGAAACAGTCTCTAAATATATCTTCCATAGGGCCCATGTTCCTGAGTCAAAATGTGTATTTTGCCTAATGACCCATTCTATTGAGCCGAGTGATCTAATGCACTGGTGTGATTTCCTTTCAATAGAACTCAACTTTGCAAGGCTTTCAGGTAAGTAAGATAATTAATCAGGAGTGGGAGAAGATTTAGCCTGAGTTCTAAGCTGGGTCCCCATAGGAGTCAGATATTCCTGAGCCATACCAGAGGGCAACGGGCCACCTGCTGGGTTTCAGTAGCACCAGAGAGGGTGATTCTGAGTATGGCTCCAACCCAGCCACCAGGTGGATCTGCTTGAGTGGGGAAGGAGGAACCCTGCTGGAACACACGATAAAATCGCAAGAAGTATCCCTTGAAAGCACACAGTGTCAATGACATTCAGAACCTTCTGAAGAAGGTGTTGACACTTAACAGTAAAAGGAAGATTTTGAGCCACACTGGAAGCAAACTCCACACTGGAGAAATTAGTAAGAGCCAGGCAACCTCTGAGGGTTATCTCATCACAAGGGCCCAACAGGGAGTGACTGGCACCCCCTAGTGTGGAGAAGACAGTGTTACTCCCCACCCCAAGACATCTGGAGAATGCCAAGTTATGAGAACTGCAGTCATGAATGAGAACGGAGTCATAAAATACCCCTGGGTGCATGGTCCTGCCACCTGGACAGCATGGTTCACAGAAGGAGATTGGCCTCTTGCCTAGCACACATGAATCTTATCCTGCCAGTAAAGATGTTCACCAACACAAGGATCACTCACCAATTTCCGGGCAGCCTGGTGGTCTCTGTTCATTTGTTCTATTATTATGGTCAGTTCTGAGATCTGCTCTTCAAGGTCACAAATGATATTGGCCCTGTAGCATAAGCAATTCTTCTGTCATTCACAGAGTTTACCATGCGATGCCAGTCAGGTCCCTAAGACAAATGATTCTGGTCTGGTGGGAACTCAGCCATGTTCTGCACCAGCTCCACCATTACAGCATGGGGTGACAGGATGGACGGGTGGTCTTGGAGGATGTGTTTTGCAACAGGGTGATGAAAACTCAACCCAGCATTAGCCAGAAGAGAGCAGGGTAGTTTGGAGTGCTACTAAGGAGAAGTGGGAAGATATCGACATTTATTAGAGTTCGACCTTGGCTTAGTAATGAGTCAAAATGGGAGTAGTAGAAGCAGAGGACTGGGAAGTGAGAAGGTGGCAACTGGATTGATGGTGGCAGGGAACGGGCTGCAGTCGGAGAGAGTGTTTCAGAGCAGTAACAGTTTTCTGTTTCTGGTCTGGGGCCACCACGATAGCTGTAGGTCATCAGCCTTGTCTGACTATGCTGCAGTACAGACGGTGGCAGGTACATATGTGTAGTGAAGCTGAGGGGACACCCTCGATTCAAAAAGCTTTGGCCCCTTGGCCAATCGTGTTCCACATCCGATTGGACATGGAGTGGCTAGGAGAGGAGCAAGACGATATGGGAGAGAGGTTGCCAAGGTGTGAGAAAGCCTAATAATGTCTTTGGAACATGACCTGTAGTACAAACAACATTCATAGCTTGGCGGAATGAACAGGTATGGGCTATCATGTTCTACTATGTGGTAACTGGTGACAACTTTCTTTCTTTTCTTGGAGCTACTCGGGATTTAATCCAGGGCCTTCATGCTGAGTTATTTCCCCAACATGTCTGTCCCCCACCTTTTAATATTTTATTCCAAGACAGGGTCCTGCTAGGTCACTAATTTGTCCAGGCTGGGCTTGAACTTGGTGTTCTCCTGCCTCAGCCCCCCAGAGTGCCCAGCGTGCTGGGATTACAGGTGAGCACCACCACACCCACTGACAACTTTCTTATGAGGCCAACAGGTGGCTGTGGATGCCAGCCTGATTGTAAGCACACAACCTCTTCTCTTCCTGCAGAAGATGAACAGGAAAAGAGAAATGGGCCGAGTGTCCCCAGCAGGTGGAAGGAGGGACTTGGGTCTTGCTTCCCTGGGCCAGGTGGGATCAGGGCAGCCCTAAGGCATGGCCTGGTCCCCAATCTGAATCCCTCCTCAGAGGTCACCACTGCTTGTAGTTGGTTGTATCCTTTCTAGACACCAATAGATGGGCCTGTGGTGGTGGTGGCGGTGGCATGTGTGTGTTCACGTACGTTTTCTGTTACTGTTGGCCTATAGATTGCTGTCTTGGAAAAACAGTTCTCATAGTGAATTAGAGCCTGAAGGAGGAGACGCTGAGAACCATCCCACAGAGCAGGTGAGGGGTGCGATGCCTGAATTTGGGTAGAAGGTGGGAGAGGAGAAGATAGGAACATGGAATTTAGGAAGCAGAGTAAAGGGCACAGGGTCATCCTTGGCATGGCTCGGAGGACAGAGACGGGTTGAGCTCAGTGCTGGGAGGGTGGCTGTGCGCTCCACAGGGAAGGGTGGGCCAGAGCTTTCCACACTGGATCTCCAGGGTAGGAATCGAGCAGCATTTTGGGCTTCTGCAAGGTTCCAGCTTCCCAGAGGCCCCACTGGACACTGTCTGCGCACCAAACTGAGGTGATTTTGTGATGGCCTCACCTTCTCCTCACCCAGGGGCACGTGCTCCTCAGTTTGCATTGCATGACCTCTTCTCCATCCTGCCCCCGAGAACAGCTCCTGAGCAGGATCAGAGCAAAGCAGGCTCAGCTTTGGGAGGGGGCAGGAGTGAACTTAAAGCACGTTCTGGGCAGGGGACCCAGTCTTGCATGAAAAGCCTGAGGCCACCCAGGCCAGACCAGCAGGAGCTGGGTGCGGGTCCAAACACATTACCTGGAAATGTTGGCTCTGTCTGCGATCTCAAGTTCCAACTGCTTTTCCCCACTGAACATCTCATCCCTCACGGTGACAGAAATTTGCTCCCGATTCCGAGCCAGTTGGTAGCCAGGTGACACCCGGATCACCTCCTGGGCACCAAGTGAAAGTAAAGTGGAGCTGCAGGTATGGCGTGCTGGACTCTGCCATGGCCCGGCTCACCTGAGGAACAGAGCCATGGAGTGGGGCTCCCAGCCTGGCCCCTTCTGCACCCTCAGCGGTTCGAGCTGAACTTCTCTGAGGTCCAGTCCCTGCCTGCACCCGCTCTGCAGGACAGCTCCTCCTCCACTCACCAGAGACAGGAGGCAGTGGCCATGCAGAAACTGCTCAGGAGCTGGAACCGCTGGCCTGAGTCCAAATCTTGGCATTGCCACCAACCCACAGCTACTTAGTGTCTCAGTTTCCTCATCAGAAAATGGGGATAGGGCCGGGGATTTAGCTCAGTGGTTCTGCTGCCTGCCTCGCAAGAGAAAGGACTGAGTTTGATCCCCAGTACAAAAGAAAGAAAACAGGGATAGCAACTCTTCTGCAAAGACTTTCCCCACTTGGTAGTGGGGCTGAAACCTAGGGCTTCTCACTGAGCTGCATCTCCAGCCCTTCTTTCAACACTTATTTGGAGACTGGGTCTTGCTGAGTCACTAAGTTGCCTGGGCAGGCCTCAAACTTGTGGTGATCCTTCTGCCTCAGCCTCTCAGACTGCTGGGATTACAGATGTGGGCCACCATGCCTCGGTGTAAAGGGCTTTTGTGAGGAATAAACAAAATAACATGAGGTGCTTACTGATCTGTTTCCCCTTCTTCTCTCACTGGGCTTCAAGTCAGAATCCCAGCAGGGTGGCCAGGTGTGGGCAGCTTTTCCTCTTACGTGAACTCTGCCTCACCCTCCCTCTCCACCCAAGGACAGGTCACAGTCACAAGGTCACAGTCAGCTCACCCTGGGCTCCCCTGAGCCCCAGCTGGCTGCCCTACCTAAGCCTGGCTCTCTAGGTTCATTGTCCCCTTCCTAGGAGTCCTTAAGGCTGCCCACTGTTTTGTCCCTGGTCCACAGTTCCCATGATTCCTTCCAGAGGATGCATCTCTACTATGTAAAACTCAACCTGGTCCTATGCCATGTCAGATCCGGCCTCCCCAGCAGCACCAAAGCCCTGGGCTGGTCCCCATTTCTCCAGATCCCTCAGTGCCTGGCAGTCCCAGATTCACACTCCACACAGGCAGAGCATGGCTAAAGCCCCTGCGGGGTCAGTGGTGGTTGCACCACCTGTGGCCAGGACCCGGGCCATGGGCAGGTGCGGGGCAGACATTCTCCCTCCACCCCGCCCAGTTTACTCACTTGAGGTGACTTATGGCAGTCTTCCAGCCTCCCGGGATGGATGCTCACTCTGCAAGACAAGGACAAGCTCAGAGTATTGTAGGTAAGTTAATTAGATATCTTGTAGGCAGTTAGACAGGGCTGGTTCTCAAGGAGCCAATGTGGAGGAGAGTGAAGACACATTCACAGAAGGCCAGCATTGTAAAAGGAGAGTAGGATAAATAGCAGTGATTGATATTCTAAAAGGTATCAACCACTTGGGTGGGGGACCAAGATCTTCCAAGGAAGACCCCTGACCCACTCCTTATCACCAAAATTCCTTGCTCATTCCTTGTACGCTTCCTACATGACTCATTTCCTCACTGGCTCCCCATTTAATCAATATTGTCTAAGCAACTATACTTGTCATAATCTTATTGGTCGTTCATAGTTTTGCCCACCTTGTGATTTCTCATTGGATCAATATTACCTAAGCGACTGTACTTGTGATCTTACTAGTTGGCTATAGTTTTGTCCCACCTCAAACCCGCCTCACTTCGTGACTTTGTCCATAAACCACCTTTGAGAAGTTGGTTGAGTGGGCAACCCACTTTCCAGTCCCCCTTCTATCTCTCTTAGACAGAGGCTATCTTTCTCTCAAATTTTTCCATTAACCTCCGTTGTTCCTAGAATTCATTCTTCGATATTAGAGAGCGTGAACTCTCACTTTGGATACCTAACAGGTTTGGGAGTTGCATCTCTTCCCCGTACCAAGAGCACCCAGAGCGGCAGGATGAGGCAGGACAGGACAATGGGAGAGGGAAAGGAGACAAGGAAAGGCTCAACTGCAAAATTGTACTTGCAGCAAAACTGCAGGTTTAGGACACAAACCCAGTCCAAAAACCCTAAGGTCCCTCCCAGACCACTCACTTTCCTGTGAATGGGCCTTTTCCACCTGTGACTAGAAAGGACCTCTTTGTTTGTTTGTTGTTTTTTGAGCCAAGGTCTTGCTATGTAGTCCAGGCTGGCCTTGAACTCACTATGTAGCCCAGGCTGGCCTCGAACTCACCGCTATTCTCCTGCCTCAGCCTCCAGAGTGCTGGGATTACAGGCATGTGCCACCATGCCTGACAGACGGAACCTTTTGACCTTTCCTCTACATGGGCTGAGCTCAGCCCTGTCACCTATTTGTGGGCCATTATCCTCCTGTTGTAGGGACAGGAAGCACTATAGGTAGGGAAAAGATAGTATGAAGGCTTCATTGAGCTTTATTAAAAACAAGGCAGTTTTGACTGCTGCAGTCAGACTACAGCAATTAGAAGGGCAAAGGCAGCTAGACTCTGAGGAATTAAAAAGACAAAGGCAGGGGCTAGGGATTTAGCTCAGTGGTTCTGCCGCCTGCCTTGCAAGCGCAAGGACCCGAGTTCGATCTCTGGTACCAAAAAAAAAACAAAACAAAAAGACAAAGGCAGCTAAACTTAAGCAATTAGGAAGACAAAGTCAGAACTCAGGGCCAGAAAGTTCCTAGGTAGCTCGATTAACATAAGAATTGCACTTCTGGGAAGATGGCAGAGTGATGAACAGCAAGTTTGGTGTCCAGATGCTGGAATATAGCAATGTGGAGAAGAAAAGGAGGGAAGTGGGTTCCCAGGACACAGCAAGAATTGAAGTGCACAGGGAGAGTGAAGAGAGACTCTAATGAAGAAGAAAGAGGTAGCAAGGACTGACTCACTATGTGGGAAGGGTGACTTGAACCTGCAGACACATGGTGACTACTGGTGACCTCAGAGACCTCCATGGGGAAATGTACCAGTGGAATGGAGCAGTGGACGCAGTGGACTGCAGTGCCTGTTGAGTTATTTGGGTTCAGATGTCCCCAGGAGAGGGTGATTTGCTCATAGCTATCTTGGAGAGGGGCCAACTGAGCTTGGAACTCAGAGCAGTGTTGGGCAGGCTCCATCTAGTGGCTTCCATTGTTCGGGTGAGGCAGAACAAAGTTCAAATTGGCAGGAGATCAAGAAGCCAAGTTCAAGCCAGCAGGGAGCCAAATTCAAGCCAGCAGGAGGCACATGGGGTGTTGCAGGCTGAAAAAATTGAGTTTTAGCCTCATAGCCAGAAATCAGCCTGAGCTTCAGAACTAAAGGTGCAGTCTTGCTGGTATTATCCACCACACCCCTGTAAATCTATGGCTGGCTTGCTGGGATTAATCAACATGGATCTGGGCTCTGTGTGTCCAACTTGTCTACCAGTGAGTGCAGAGACACACCTTGAATGGACTTTTAAATTTTTTCTTTTATTTTTGTTTTGTTTTTTCTCAATTGTTTTTTCTTGTTCTTATATGTGTGAGCATTGTTTCTAGTTTTTTGTTATTGTTGTTCTATTCTATTGGTTTTATTTCTTCCTTCTCTCTTTCCCTCGTTTTTACCAGTTTCCAAAAGTTTGTATAATCTTCCTTTGTCCTCCAGCCTTGCTTCTAATCTCTTTCTCTTCTTCTATTTCTCTATTTTTTTCCCCTCAAGCCCCCTTTAAATTTTCTCCTCTGTGGGTAAAATCACCATACTAAGGGGATATTTACTGAATACAATTTCCTGGTTTGTTTTAGATTTTGTTACATAACCACAAATATAGTTCATACAGTTAAAGGTGGCAAATTAATAGTTACCATGGTTTGTCATTTTCTAGGCTACATTTGATGCTATTGTTATTGCTGATTGTACTACTTTGGCCAAGGTGGTATAATTGTTCTAATCAGTTGTTCTTCCTGTATGCCAAGACTGAGATTGCCTAAGGATTATAAACAATTCTACAGGCCAGTGCCAAAGAACCAGGTGATAGCCCAAATAGGTAGCAACCTCTTATCCCCAATAAATTGAAGAGGTAGGATCTTGCAACAGACTCAAAACCCCAAATCCAGTTATACCTGAAAGACATCTCTGAGTAATAGTCATTTTCTAAGGCTTCTAAATACCAGTAATAAAACCACTTGCCATAGGCAATTTATAAGCATCATCCCAGGAATTAAACTAAAAAAAAAAATGACAGGACACTTAAGCATGATGCATTCTCAAATTTCCAGCTCACCAAAGGCAAACCCAAGGGGCAATGAAGTGGAACAATTTGAAACCCACCCAAGGAAGTACAAAGCAGATGAATGAGTTTCTAGAAAAAATCAAATCAAAAATAGTTTCTCAATTTTCACAGATAACTACAGAGATGGTGACCATAAAGAAAGACATAATTAGTGACTCTAGAGCAGATACAGATTTTTTAAAAAATAGAGGAACTTAGGAAAATAATGGAAACCATGAATGCCCAACATAGGAAAGAAATGGAAACCATGAACGACTAATATAGGAAAGAAATGGAAACCATGAATGCCCAACATAGGAAAGAAATGGAATCCATGAAACAGATTCAAACAGATATCCAGGAGATTAAAAATTCCATCCAAAATATACCTAACAGAATGAGCCCATGTGAGGACAGAATATCAGATATAGAAGACAGGATTGTGGTTAGCAGTCATGAAAAGAAAGATTTCTTAAAAATGGCAAGGGACCATGAAAAATCAATCCAATAGCTGCTAGATGATGCAAAGAAGAATAACATAAAATTGAGGGCCAGGGGTGTGGCTCAGTGGC
>NW_004624899.1:249085-341436 GCF_000247695.1 Heterocephalus glaber | reverse complement strand
AAGCTCATCTATTTTTTTATCTGTTTCTGTTCTAGAGCCTCTAATTATGTGTTTCACTCTGCTCACCATCTCTGTAGTTATCTGGGAGATTATTTCTGCTTTGAATTTTTCTAGAGCCTCATTCATCTGTTTTGTTACTTCCTGTGTTATCAGTTCAGGGTGTCCAGGTGGTTGATTATCAGACTTTTCCACCTTATTTTCCCTAGAAATTGCCCTTTGTGGGGTAGAGGTCTGAGTTCGTGACTTGCTTAAATGTCTTCTCATTTTTGTTTTTGGTACTGTCAGTTATAAGTCAATGAGTCTCAGTAAGCCAGCCACAGACCTGAGAGTCCCAGACAGACCTCTGGCTGCAAGTCCCAAACTGAGCTCCCTGTCCTCCTGCAGGGCTGAACTCTGCAAGTTTCCACTACAGGTTCCAGCTGCCCTCCCCCGAAAACAGTCCAGGTTCAAATGGGAGGTGATAATCCCTCCAACTTACCAAGTATGGTGGTCTGGTGTGCCTTTATTGCAGAGAATCTCTTCACTTTTCCAGTGGGCTTCAGTTTTCATCAAGGAGCCTGAGAGAGGCCCTCTCTCTGTTATTCACTTCTGCAGCTCAGGACCATGGCCTTTATGTCTCCCTGTGCCTCTGTAGTGTGGAACTAGGTAGCTGCACAGCCAAGAGGCAGGAGCAGGAGTGGGGGGCCTGTTGTTACAAGCTGGGGGCTGGTGGACCTGCGGTGGGGGGGATGTCCTCATGGTCTCCTAGATGCAAGTGGCCGGGGCCCGGATGGAGCAGGGTGCAGCCACCCACCTCTGACCACAAGGCCAAACTCAGGGACTCCATTCTTAAAAAGAGAAAGTTGGAGAAACAGCGAGTTAAGTTCTCTAAGACACAGATCAAGTGAGCATCCTCAACAGCAGGGGACTGATTCACAGTGGGTTTCCACTTTCATCAGCAGCAGTGAGACAAAATTAGTTTCAGATCTATTTTCAGAGCAAATAGAATTAGGCGGCACTACTAGGTTGAACTGGCGCATGGCCACAGTTGCCAGGCAGAAGCTGTGAAGGAACTCGGAAGCAGGCACTTCCTGAATCTAAAGCTTTGTAATCAGTAAAGTACATGTCTCCCAGGGTAGGGAGCTTTTGCAGTTACTAACAGTTTCAAAACTTCTTTTTCTGAATAAAACTGCTTTTTCTCACCATAGGAAAGTTGCTTGCTTGCTTGTTATTACTGCAACTGATTAAGATATGTTTTTAATTAAGTTTCATGGTATAATACCCCTGTTGTTAATATTGTATTTGTTTTTCTAAATGAAAGCTAATTCTAATCCACTGATTAATTTCATGATTCAGGGATCACAACCCATTTTACAAACCTGCTTACCAGGAGCTGTGGGGAGGTGCAAGGGAGGGTGCTCAGCTCCTGTGCTCAGCAGAGCCTGAGACGATGGGAAACAGACAATGAGTTCATCCAAGGAAAGCACAGTGAATCCTGTTGAGTCTCACTTGCTTGCAGTGAGGGCTGCACCTCTATGGAGTCAAGCAATACCTATCTAATACCTATCTAAAGATAGGTAGCTGACAGGATCTGTATATCAGGGATCTTTCTGATGGAGGGCAGAGAACAGTTGGAGGGCCCCTGCCAAGGTGCAGGGGAGCCGGTTGGCGCCTGTGGCAGAGCTCAGATTAGCTCTCACAGTGGCCCCAGCTGCAGAGCAGCACCAGGGTGGACAGGAGAAGACACAGCAGGACCAGTGGGGTGTCAGGGTGAAGGCAACTGGCATCACTGGGTCTCTAGCTCAGTGGCTCAGTCAGTGGTGGTGCCATTTACTAAGACAGGAAAGTCTGGGGGCATAGACAAGCTCAAGGGAAGATCATGAGCTCAGTTTTGGACAAGTTGAGGTGCCAGGGAGAGACCCAGGTAGTGATGTCTCCTAAAGTTCAAAAGAAGAGTCTGGGCTAGACATAGATGTAGTTGTGTTCAGGGCAGAAAATATTGGAAATGAAGGCAGTGAGATCACACAGGGGAGGGTGTTGTGTCAGAAGAGCACCTAGAACAAGCTGTGCCCGGGAACACGTGTTTATACAGTGGACCCTTGACTTACAAACTCAATTCGTTTAGTTGTAACTCAAGTGTTTTTCCCATAAGAAATAATGGAAATACCCATGTGTTCCGAACCTCCCAAAGCACCCCTTAACTAACCCTTTCACGCTGAAAAGGGTTGTATAATGTGCATAATTTATCTGAAACACCAATAATCTTCCTAGTGTATTCACAAAAAGTTATACAGTATGCCTGGTTTATCAGAAACAACAATTTCATACTGTACTCAGCACTCAAACTGATGTCTTTGGCCTGCAGGAAGGGTGTAATGGGAGCTGGTTACTGTTTGGAGGGAGAGCCCCTTCCATACGAACATTAGGAATCTGGCTCTCTGTGTCCTTTCTCTCCTTGGGGGAGTCTGTAGCCCACTAAGACCTGCTTCTACCTCACTATGTCTCAACCTTTTCAGATTTAAAAACTGGTCTAAGGTCTGTTTCTATCTTTTCTTTAACACTGTTCTGCAGTATGACATGACATTGTCATTAACCAAGTGAATGCAACGATTGGCTTTTTCTCTGTCTGGATGGGTCTTCTCTACAAATGTTTGTAGCTCTGTCCATTTTTTCTGGATTTCCTTTATTGCAGAAGAAGAGCTTTGCTGCACTGATTGTTGATGCTCCCCCTCTTCTTCAGAAAGCTCCTCAGCTGCCATTCTCTGCTCCTCAGCCAGAAGCTGCTGAAGTTCCTCGGTGGACAATTCCTCTGAGTGCTCCTCCACCAGTTCCTCAACATCACCACTGTCTACCTGCAAGCCATGGACTCTGCTATATGACAGTGTCATCAACCACAGGGTCAGTTGAAGGCTCAGGCTCCTCTACATGGTCTTCAAAGTCTCTCTCCTGTATAATTTTAGGCCACACTTTGATCCACGCACATCTCAGTGTACTTAGACACTGATCCAAGATTTCTCAATAAACCCACACAGGAAAGACTGGCATTCAGGTCATAACTCAAGACTTTGGTCATAAGTTAAAATTGAAATTCTGGTCATAACCCAAGTTGTTTGTATGTGAGGCAGGTGGTAACTCAAGGGTCCCTTGTATTTCTGAAAACATGTGCCATGGGTTAAAGTTCTTAGAGCTGAAACTTGATCACTAGTGGCTTAAGTCAGAGGTTTATTAACTTCATGAAGTACAAAGTCTGGAGGCAATGTAATCAGAGTTGGGCAGATGTCCTTATGATGCTGACCTCAGCTGGACGGAGGAAAGCTTCCTGGTTGCATTGTGGCTACCACGACACCAAGTACCACAGACAGGTGGAGAGAGACTTTCAAAGCTTAGAAAGAAGAAAGAAATTACAGAGAAAAGAGCTGGTAGATTTGACCAGTCATCTAGCCAAATTCATCTCCATCTTGGGACTGGACATTTGCATTAGTTCATCACAAGAGTGTTCTTGCCAGGCGTGGTGGCGCATGCCTGTAAGCCCATCACTGCAGGTTCAAGGCCAGCCTGGGGTATGTAGTGAGTTCAATACTGGCCTGAACTTCATAGCAAGACCCTGTCTCAAAAAACAACAAAAACAAACCAAAAACAGAAGTGTTTTTACGCTGGGCTTGGTGACACACACCTGTAACCCCAGCACTCAGGAGGCTGAGGCAAGAGGACAGTCGTGACTTTGAGACCTTCCTGAGTTGCATAGCAAATTCAAGGCCAGCCTAAGGAAGCTACATAGCGAGACCCTAAAAAAAAATTTTTTTTTTTCTGTTTTCTTATGATTTGCAAAAAGTAGGATTTGGGTGTTGAGTGAAGAGTTGAAAACAAAGAAAGGAGTAGGTGCTGATGAAAAACCCCAGCCACATGCCTTGGCCACTGATTTCCATTACTTTGGAATTTTTCCTTCTTTCCTCCTCTTGGACATGACTACAGCTTTGTCAGCTTCAAAGAAGCAAAGAGGACAGAAATGAAGGCTTTTGAGGGGGCAGGGTGAGCTGTTCTTTTCTCTCACTAAATTTAGGGTAACCCTGGCACGCTGACTCTTCCCATGAAGTACCATGCCTCAGCATCTGCACACAGGTGGAGAAGACCAGAGTACCCAAGGTGTAACACAGCACAGACTGAGAAAATGAGGAGCTGTGACTCCTTCCAGACAGCCACACTATCAAAATCAGCCTGCACCTGGGGAGGGACATCATACTGCGTGGGGCTGCAGCCTCCTGAGGCGCTGCCCATGGTTGGCCAGGAGCAGCTGGACACGCAGCCCGATTCACCGTGCTGCCCAGTCCCACTGTGGAGAAGACCATTCTCCTGAAGAGATGGAGACTGTCTTCATCCTGCTCGATCCCTTTGACCACTGGTGGATGCTGGGATCTGGTTTCAGGGTGCTCTGCTCACTCCCTGGCAGGAGCCACACAGACACGGGCACTTGTCCTAGAGCTCGGCTCTGGCCAGCAGACCCACACCGCTGAACATGCTCTCAGGCCTCGGGAACGCTTCTCCACACCTCACCCCTGACATTCAAAATGAGAGGGCTGTGTGCAGATGCCACGAGGTCTGAGCTGTGTGCTGAGCTGGGTGCATGTGAGGGCAGTCACGGATGTGAGATTTCTGGGTGCTGAGCATCCCTGTTAATTTAAGACAGGGTCTCGCTATGTAGTTCAGCCTGGCCTTGAACTTGTGGCAATCGTACCTTAGCCTCCTGAGTGCTGGGATTACAGGTGTGCACCACCACGCCTGGCTCCGTTCTTAATTTGCAATTACACAGGCACCCATGCATTGGAGTAGCATCTGCATCAACAGGAAGAGCATTCTGTAATACCAGTCCTGACTAAACTTAGATGGGACATGGCCTCGAGTTGTTACAGCCCTGGACAGATCTGCAGGCTGTGGGAGAAGACAAATACAGCCATGTGTGCAGCAGTGGACTACATGAAACTGAGTAAAAACTCCTAGCCCATATTACTGTTTGAATGTGATGTGGAAACCGTGCAGTTTAAGGACGTATTTTTCTGAGAAGACAAAATGAAATTTTGTGAAATTCTTGGATTTTTACCTATCTGGGTCCATGCACTTTTTCACTAACGTCTATCACCTCTGCATGCTTTACTCACACTTTTCTTATGGTATCCCAGGCAACACCGCCAGCTAACCAGCTGCAGCCCCAGATCCTTAGCCTTGCCGGGTTTGGGGACTTAATTCATTGGTGAAAGAAAACGCAATTTAAAATGCAGGCAGTATTACTAAATTTTATATCCAGAATGTAGAGTGTCTACTTTATTTATTCCTCACAAAATGTTCATAATTCTATGTAGATACTAAATGAATCTTTAAAAAACACAAAAACCATATTATGGATGAAATGGGGGTATTGTTGAACCTTTTCTATTGGAGTCCAACTATGTTTACTTTTTTTTTTTTTGGTACCAGGGATTGAACTCAGGTCCTTGCATTTGTGCAGCAGGCGGTGAAACCACTGAGCTAAATCCCCAGCCCTACATTTACTTTTTTAAAAACAATTTCTAAATAGCTAAGATTGTTAACATTAAATTGTGAATTATAGGAAAATCTCACACTGACTCTTCCTTATTATCTGAATATTGATGAGTTCAGATTTTATTTTTGGCTGCTCTTATTTTGCTGAGGAAATATTTTGATGTATATTGACACTGTCTATTCTCTTTTTAAAAAAATACTTATGAAACACAGTAAGCTCTGTTTACTACTTATTATCAGTAGTTTGTTTTGGTTTTGGTTTTGGTTTGACAAGTACAGGTTTTCTAGCCAAAAACAATGACATAAAGGAAAGACCAGAGTGTTATCTGTGTAGAGAAGTTGGGACAAAAACACAGTGAGACAAAGGAAACTTGAAGAAGTTATTCATGTTTATTACTTGATTTACAGCTGACACAGCAAAGGGAGGGGCCCAAAAGCTGTTTGACATTCAGTTCCCATCCTTTACACACTGGCATCTCCCAGATCCCGGGGCTGCATGGCTGAGCCTAGGGCATGGAGCGTGGAGCACCACCCCACACAGCCACAGGCAGAGAACACTGAGGGCCCTGGTTCCAGAAGTCAGAAGAGGATGTGAGGCCCACCCAGTACTAATCATGTTCTAGAATAATCAGAAAAAATAACAAGATTTGAATACTGTACAGACTATGTCTTTTATAGACATTATATTTTATAGACATTTATGCTCTCGTTGTAAGCTGCCTCTAACTTATTTCCTCCCTTGCCAAAGCCTGACCGTTTATGACAAATCAAGGGCAATCCCTAAAACTTAAAAAAATAAATGACTTTAACAATAATCATTAACTTCTCCCCAAAGATCTATGGCTAAGGCTATTTATATAGATTTGGGGTCTTCATAATTCAGGAGACCTTTAAATTTTGAGCTCACAAAGGTTACCTCTCTTATTAGATAATAGGATATTCAGAAATACCTGAGGTATAATCATTTAAAATTGCCAAAGAAGGAATTAAAAAAAAAAAAAAGATAGGGATTTCCCATACTGGCAAGAAAGTGCATACCAACTGATTCTACGGAAGAACTAAAACCTGACACAGGTAGGCCAAGGAGCCTGCTGCAGGGTTCCAGTTCTTACCTCACTTTGCAGACAATTCTGATATAACAGATTTTCAGGCTGTACCAAAATGATTTTGGATAGACTGCAGAAGGAGCAAAACCCAGTTTCAAGACAGGATTCATTTCTACAGAACAGCATGCACCCGTCTAGCATTCCCGGTTCTGACAGAACATCCGTATCCATCTAACTTCAAAGCCTAAGTCTGTCTTGTTCAGTCAGGTGTGCTTACTGGCTGCTAAAACACCCACTCTGCCTCCACTGATCATAAGAGTATGCCAATCTCACTTAGCGTGGAACACTACAAAGTCCAGCTTAGTTCTAGTGATTTGCGCAATGTAATTTGCACAATGGTAACTTAACACTGCACCTCTCCCTGGCCCCACCTTTTCCTGCTTCTGATGTTCTTGGAAGGTGTGAATGTTCAGGCAATAGGAACACGTCTTTCTTAGAGGAAAAATGAGTAGCTCTAAGAGCTGACTAAAGGGAGCACCCAGAGTTACTGCATATAGCAGAAATTCAAATGCTATTTTTTAAGAAGTCAATTGGGAGATTTAGAAGTTTTAAACACCAGGAACTCTCCGGTTTTAGTGTCTGACCCACTCAGGGACAGACACTGACCTGGGATAGCTTCTAAATGTGTGTGCAGATTCAAGACTGGCTGAAGGAGGAAGGAAGGACATACCTCCCCATCACCTATTTTTAAGAAACCTATTTAGAAGAGTTATTAAAAGATTCTAAAGGGTAGGAAAACTCACACATTCGTACCACTGCCTACGTGTTGGCTTTTCTACACTTCAGAGCACAAGCTCTTCACGTAGGGAGAGCAGCACAGGAGAGAGGGGACCCCACTCAACCCCAGGATCAGGTGAGCAAGGAACAGAGTGGGCATGAAGAATTCTTCAGAAAACTGCCTTTCAGCTAAGTCAGGTTAAAGGGGTAAAACATTTGCAAATTAAGCACCAAAAAGACCAAGTGATACATCTATTTTTATCAACAAAAGAACAAGTCACCTCGCTCATCTCCCTGGCACAGGCTTTCCTCCCTAGGCCTCCGCAGGGCCACATCACCTGCCAGGAGCAGACCCTGACCGGCAACCCAGACCCAGGCTGCTTCCTCCCAGGACAGCTTTGCGCCACCCTGCTGACTGCTGGCCCCTGACCTGACAGCCTTGCCTCTTCAGTTAGTAAAAAAGAGCCTCAGAGAAAAAGAAGCATTAACTCCCCCATTAAAAAGTTCATTCTTCCATCCCCGGTACCAAAAAAAAAAAAAAGTTCATTCTTCACTTGATCTTAGCCAAAAGGCCGAGAAGTGATAAAAAAAAGTTCATTCTTTAATTCCACAGATACCAAGAACGAGGCAGATGTGTTTTAATACACATCAGGAAAAAATAAAAACAACACACTCTCAAAGCAAGCACCTGGGTTTTACTTTAGTTGCTAATAATTTAATGTGCCTGAGAATTATTGTGCAAATACATGTCATCTTCATTAAAAATATGCATAGTGCACTTTGGAAAAAGTTGCAACCAACTTTCCTTAAAAAACAAATTAAATAGATAAATATGCATAATCTATGGTAATCTAATTACCATTGATTGCAGCCTCTAAGGAAATCTGAAAGACAATTATGTTCGCATTCCTTGGCCGCTGTATTACCCAGAAGAAATATTATAAAAACAAGCTTCCTTGGTTCTAAATGACTCATAATTTTCTTTTAAAAGTAAATCTCTCCTAACCCTTATTCATGGTTTTTTTTTTTGATGCTGTATAAAAATACAAATTTTAAAAATGAACTTCTGGTAATCATAAATACAAAGGAATTTAGATGGTATTTGGGCCCCCAGTGGCTCAAAGATCTGAAAACAGAAAGGAGAAGCTGTACTTGGATCTGCTGAAATACATAAAATCCCTTGTCTTGCTAGCGCTGTGCACACGCACGAGCTGACTCGTAGTTTAATCGGACATCAGCAGGGGGCACGGGTGTCAGTGCCGCCTGCCACTGTGACAGACCCAGCCTGCCGCACCTGCCTGGAGAGCAGCTTCTGCCAGCAGCAGCCCAGCTGCTCTGCCCTCTTCCTGTCCTGGGCAAGCCTGCTGCTCAGCTCACCAGAAGGGAAGCTATTTCTGGAAGTTTCAGTATTTTAGAATTTATTTTCTATTCAGTTTTTATTTTCAAGACAAGAAAGCTCAACTGAAGGAGGATAGTAAACCTTTTGTTTTCCTGTCTCTGGACACTCCCAGACCATTCATTTACACTTTCAATTTACCAGACTTCATCCTTGAGGACCTCATCCCAGCTTCATTCCCAACCCTCCATGTCCCTCCTCACATTCACAACCTCCTGCAACATTCTCTCCAGTCAGACCACACTGCGCAAGTCAGTGAACACTTGCCCTTCCTGGGCCACCCTGTACAACACGTTGGTTAACACTAAACCTCAGTCCTCCTGCGGACGCCCACTCTCGGGGCAGATGTGCTAACCAGGGCACCAAGGCTCCCCATCGTGACTGGAAGACTCTGATTTCTCCTCAGCCCACCCAATAAGCTGCTCCCTGAATTTACATACACAGCAGAGTCCGCTTTCTGAAGACCGATGTCTGCCTCTTGGCTTTTCCCATCCTTCTGCGTGTCGGGGGCCTTGACCACTCTGGCTATGCCTAGCTTCTTCAGCCTGTCCACCAGGTTCATCTTCAGCTGCCCCGCATCAGGAGGGTTCCGGGAAGGTCTCAAGCCATACATCTCCTGGAGGAACATCTCAGCTGGTCGAGAAGCCAAAAAGCTTTCAGAGAGATGCACTCGGGGCTCAAAGGCCACAGGAGAGGCGCACGGTGAGAGAGATGGGGAATTTGGCGGTGTGGAAGGTGTGGTCAGGGTTCTGGGGAGCAGCTGGAGAAGGGGCTTCTGGGAAACTGGGCTGCAGTACGCTTTAGCAGAGATGCCCCGCTCCTGTAGGAGTTTGGCCAAGCTCACGGTGCTGCTGAAGGTTGTGGTAGAGTCTCGCCAGCTGGTGATGGACTCACCGATGCTGAGCCGGTAGGACAAGGCTGGGGAGTTCACAGCGGTGCTCGAGGACCGGCTCCCGCTGCTTCCACAGGGCAGTGAAGGGAGCCCAGAGCTGAAGAAAAAGAGGGAGAGAGTTTAAGACTGAAAGTAATCACAAGCTGCTATTTAATTTGTATTAATACCTCCATTCCCTAAAGTGAAATATATACCAAGAAACAATAATCCCTGAGTAGCAACTCTTCAGCTTTTTAATAAGACCCAAAATGCTAAAATGTTTATTTCTAATTAATTTTTAAGTTCTATGTCACTGAGGGACAAGAAATGCCTATTAAATTTCCATTCTTCTCAAGAAATGCTAATTTCAAACAATGCTAATATCCATGGAAACTTGTCCTGGAATATATGCTTCTAGAAAATTAAACATAATTAAAAGCTTTGACAGCAATTACAGTATTTCTTCTTATTCTATGTTAAGAAGAAAAATAAGAAATCATGTACTGAAGGGAATGGCAATGGAATGGACAGGGTTTTTCTTTAGCCAGCTGTCCACTCTGAACAAATGTTTACGAGTATTTAATAAATGTTTACTTCAGTACAGAATACCACTATATTGTATCATAACTGTTAAAGATTATGAACAAAATACAAGTTTAAGAGTAATAAATAAACTTTCTACAACAACATTCATTCAAGCACATTTTCCTCTTTGGTTAAATCAACTGAACTAAGAAGCTCTGATCTGGTGCAGTCGATATTCTGATTGGTGCCCAGTCTCTAAATTCCCTCTTCCTACTTCACTGTAAAATTGCCCATCCTTTCCCAACTGCAGACTTCATTTCCAATTTTATAAAACTTATCTTGGTGACAAGAAAAATACAGAAGAACTGTAGGTATGTTTATTATAGACTTTACTGGGATCTTTACTGGAGGTAAACAGTTGATGTGCTATTTTATAGGCACTGTGAATCATAACTGTATTTCCCTCTACACTGGCTAGAAAGTTAAGATTCAAATACATGAGTTACCTTAGCAGGTATTCCAAGACTTCTCACACAGTGTGTACACTAGGGTTCATTCTTCCACCCTTTACACCCTAGCTCCTGGGCCCTCTTTGCATTATCTTTATTTTCTAGTTCTAGTAAACATCCCTACCAAGGTCAATGTACTTCTGAAAGCTCCCTTAGCTTCTTTTGGGCATTGTTAGGATAGAGACAGCATCCATGTGGATTACAAAGGAAGCCCTTGTAGTAAGTGATTTGGCCTTGTCTAGAAAGTCTGCCCTCTACTCTGGGAGGCAATCTGAATCGTAAATGCTAGAAGTGGCTTTAGACGGAGTAGGGAATGGTCGAACTAGATCTCAGGGTGGGCCTGGCCGTACCCAGTAACCACAGGATGAGGTCTGGCCATGCCAGAAGAACCAACAGTGTGATTTAGAGTGGGGGCTTTGGGTCATGCAGAGTTAGTTGTCCAGGAGGCCGAAGCTTCAATCACAATAAAAACTCTGGACAATGATGCTTGGGTCAGTTTCTCTGGCTGGCAATATTCCATGCACACACATCAGTGTCAAGAGAGTAATGAATCCCAAGGACAAGGAAAGTGTCATATGTACAATCCCCAGAGATTGTCCTTTCGTTTCTCCTTTGGATAATCTCATCCTGTGTCCTTTCCTTACGAGCTCAGCCACAGGTGTCACAGGTTTCTGATTCCCATTGGAAGCTTCTGGGACCCGAGAACTCGAGCTTGGCCTCAGAAGCGAGGGTGTCGTGTGCAGAGCCCGGTCCCTCACATCCTGGAGTCTGGCAAGCTCTGAGCACAGCCTAGGCCAAGATGTCTGCTGGCTGTCTGCCCTTGGACCAGTAACTTGAACTTTTATGCCTCTGTTTTTTCATTTTACAAAGTATATAGTCAGTTTGTCCTGCCTGTTTCAAAGTTATAATGATCAAGTGAGAAAATACAACATGATACTCTAAAGACAAATGATCACAGAATACTAATTAAAATCTGGGTATTAAGATAGATGGTAACTTAAAAAAGATTCATGTGAGGCCTCAGATTACCCAGGCCTCCTTACCTCGGGGTGACCTGAGTGACATCAGAGGGATGTAATATCCTGCAGGTGGTGAAGGTGAACGTGGAGTTCGTGCATGACAGACACTTCCCTGGGTTGGAGGTTGCAACTGAAACAGATTTTTAGAGTTGTTGTTTTTTTGCCGAACAGAAAATTGGAAGGCTAGGTTAATAATGTAATAAGCTCATCATTATTTATTACTAACATAGCATTTATCAACTTCCTTTGTAGTAAAAGTCCCTAAATATGGAAATGAAATATACATAGATTATAGTAGTATTAACTGGCTAGTGTGGAGCTGAATCCTTCAAAACTTCAAAAACTGTACATAAAAGGCAAAAAAAATTATAAATGAGAGAAAATCATACTCTGAATAAACACATTAAAAACATCAAAAAAATAAGATCTAGTCGTCTAAAGTACTCAGCTGTGGTTTTCAAGTGTGGTCTTGTTGACTGTGGGCGTCTACAGATCAGAATTACTTTCAACAGCAATGCTAGGATGGACCCTTTTCCTTTTGATGGGGCTGACATTTGCATTCTCAGTACAATAACAATAGTAGGTTAAAGCACTGGCTCCTTACGTGAATCAAGGATGTCACAAGGTTACACGTGTATTTATCAGTTTTACACTCACAGTATGTAAAAAAGTCAGGTTTACCTAAGAATGTCTTTGGTGAAGCAGTAAATATTACCCATTTAGTCTTTGTTTGTTTTTGAGACATACATATATATATATTCCCCCCACGCCCAGATAGGCCTCAAACCTACTATGAGTAAGTTACACACAGTGATTCTCCTGCCTCAGCCTCCCAAGTGCTGAGATTACAGGCGTGTACCACCAAGCCCAGCCAAGCTTTGCTGAGATTGTACCAACTACCATTCACACATCACTTGTGGGTCAGTGATACTGAGGACTGCACAGGATCTTAATCACTATTGTATGAACCACATGAATGTCCAGATAGTCTCTATTCTTTGCTTCAAACCAGTCAAATTTTTATAACATTTGAAAATAGGTAGAAATACATATAACTATAAAGTAAAGCCCGTAGGGTGTGCAACCGTCATCCCAGCACTCTGGAAGCCCGGCCTGGGCCATTTAGCAAAACCTCATCTCAAAATAAAAGGGCTGGGGATGTAGCTCATTGCAAAGGCCCTGGGTTCAATCCCCAGTTAAGATTATTTTTCCTATTTTATTTTCAATTCTTTCTACAGTGATATTTAAATAAAGACTATAATATAATAAAACAAAATTATTGGATCAGTGCCTCAGTCCATGCAGCTCCATATTATAGAAAGAAAAAATCCTCTCAGGTTTTCGGGTATCATACAATCGAGTTTTTCCTCCCAATTAAGTCTTGAATCTCGGTGCCTGAATCTCCTCGCTGTGCTGTGCAATGACAGTAAGTGTGCACTCAGAGACGATGATTACCCTGAAGAAGAGCACTTGCAGTTGAGCTGAAACTTTGTCCCGACAGGACACCATTTTTACTTGAAAAAACAACAGAAAAGCGATTCAGAATAGAGTATTTGGCATGTTCTTAAAAATGAATGAAGTGAGGGCCTGGGATTTAGCTCAGTAGTGCCGGTGCCTGGCTGGCAAGTGGAAGGTCCCGAGTTTGATCCCCAGTACCAAAAAAAAAGAATGAAGTGAGCCAGGTGTGGTGGCGCATGCCTGTAACCCTAGCACTCAGGAGGCTCAAGCAGGAGGATCGTCATGCGTTCGAGGCCAGCCTGGGCAACATGGATAGCAAGACCCTGTCTCATAATACTGCAAGAGACTAAATGTAGAAACTGATAATGAGAATCTAATAATCCAGTTATATTCTAAGCCAGGAGTTAGAGGTTTGCAAAATCACAAAACAAAGCTATTTTATCTATTTTTCAAAAATAGCTACTTTCCTAGAACATGGTATTTGTGTAGCACTTACTTATAATTTTATTAAAGTATTTATTTTTAAGTGAGTTAGTATTTTAATAATTCCTTAGTTTTGATTTCTAATGTAGTAAATACCAACAGATAAAACCCACACAGATACACCATCTGGAATTCTCAAAGATTTTTAATATAAAGATCCTGAGACCAAAAGGTTTGTGAACCACTGACTAAACCGGTCTCTTTCTGCTGAATCTACTTATGTAGGTTGGCTAGGATGAAGTGGAGAGAACTGGGGTTGTTACTAATGCTGTAGATTTTCATTACAATAACTATAAATATTAATATTACATATGAGATACTGTGGTACCATCTAACAGTAATAATATACTGACATCGAGCACACTCCAGTGAGGTTAGAGCAGAGGTAGCTGAGGGAGTGTGAACGCAAATTCCTTTTGGTTACTGGGTCATGTTCAGCCAAGCCATCTTCTCACCTGTAACAGGTCCATCTGCTGAAATGATGTGTGGCAGGAATATCCCGACTGCTGGTTTGGACACCTCAGGTTCCTGCTCCCCTTGAAGAGGCTGCTGAACCCGAAAAGTGATTCCCTCCTCTTCATCCTCCTCTAAATCTGAGATGTGATAGATGGTAGTATCCTCGGGCAACTGGGTAAAGCCTTTAGTAATAACACCTGGTCGTGTGTCAAGAATGGTCCCCAAATTTGGTTGAGCAAGCTGCTGCCAGTGGTGTAGAGTTTGTGATCCTGAATATGGAAGCCAAAAGGGAATAAAAAGAGGTATTTTGTTAAAAATTTGCAAATTAAAAGTTCTCAGTGGAAAACTGACAAGATGAAGATATGAATAATCTTTCTCTTCTAAAATAACTTTAAAGAGGACATCTAAGGAAGGGGAGAAACAACCAAGAACTCTTCATAGGAACCAGGATGCTGAGACTGTGACAGTGTGCACTGCAGAGGGGGATGTGTTTCCCTGGCCTGGGACCAGGCCTATGAATTTGGAAGTCAAAAGCCAGGGTCCTAGGCTGGAAGATAATTTGGATTCTCAGTAGTTTGTTTGTGCTGATCCCCACCTGCTCAAGATTCTCCTTCCTCTGGGTTCCAGGGAGAACAGGAAACAGAGATGATAATGAGGAGGGCACATCCTGTGGTTCTAGTCTAAGGGACTTGGGTGAATGACCATCCCACGCATTCGCACCAGACATAACAATGAATTATGTCACCATGGTCATTTCATCCTAAAAATGGGAACTGACAAATACCTGGATGAAGTTACAGAGCCTCTGAGTTTGTGGCATCCTTTTAGGTTACCTACTCAAATTTCATTTAATGCAGAAATATCTTACAACAATGTCAGCAAAAGATTCAAAGACTGTCAATATTCCATAAAACCTAGAAGTTTAAGTTCTATCTTAGAACAGAAACTGAACTGAAAAAAGAAAAATACAGGCAGACACACCTCTAAGTCAATTATATTTCTAAAGGACTGTGGGTTAGATCTAGAATATCCCCCACACCCTCATATGGTCAGAGGTGCAGCTTTTGGGATGTGATGGAACTGTGGTGACACTGTACTCATCAGTGGATCTGTCCGTTTATGAGTTCAGTAGTTGAGTGGTCAGGAGGCAGGGCCTGGTTAGCTCACACCAGGGCTGTGACCTGGAAGAGTGTCCCCTCCTTGGCTCCTGTCTTTTTGCTCTGTTTCCAATGCCAGGACCTGACCAGCTTTCCTCCTCTAGATCCTCCCTCAGGCTCTTCCTGCCTTGGAGCTGGCCAACCATGCAGGGGCTGAGACTTCCGAAACCGTGAGCCAAGATAAACCTCTTCTCCCTTAAGTTGTAGGTGTCAGGTATTATGTCTCAGCAACGAGGAAAGTGGCCAAGAAGCTGGGTTAAGCATGTCTTTTAAATAGGAAGGTGTAGGGCTGGGGATTTAGCTCAGTGGCACCATGCCTGCCTGGCAAGTGTGAGGTCCTGAGTTCAATTCCCGTGGAAAAAAAAAAGGAAGGTGGATATGAAATATTAGCTCTACACCATTCTCATTTATCACATTCCACTTATCTTACCATGGAAAATGCTATCAATGACATTCCTCAGCAAAGGACAGGAAAGATTCCTCTTCCCCTTTTACATTTATATTAAAAGTATCAGTGAACTGATGGCTGCAGACTTAAGAGAATGCAGACTTCTTTATTCACAAATTTTCCAAGTACTTCAATGCACGGCTGTCCAGACAGTGAGATTTAAAGATAACAAGGGGGTCTCTACACACAGTACTCTTATTACAACATGAATCTCAATTCTGGGGAAGGGAAAGTCCAGGAAATTGTGTGGCTTGGAAAGGGTCCATAGTGACTTATTACCTTCAAGGGGCTTGACAATTTGTAATTTCTCTGGCATAAATCCTCGAAGGCAACTGGCACTGCTGATCTCCGACTGGTCAGTGCCCAGGGAGGCAAGGCTCTCCGGGGGTGTGTCACAGCCACTAACCCCTTCTTTCTGGTCAGCCAGAACCTGGATCTTCCGTTCCCACTCTTCAGCAAAGAACTGCTTCTCACTGAAGTGGTTCTGCCGACGCAGGCTGAGACGATGCAGTGCTATATCCAAATCACTATCTCCAGAGGGTCCGGGCTGGCTCGTGGGCTGAGAGCTGCTATGGGAGAATCACATGCATGATTAGATCCAAGGGTCAGGGGCACAGTCTAGAGCCCTCCTGCTTCGTGGTGAACATCCAGGAGACCACAGTCTTACGAATGAAGTATTTTCTTAGCTACCTGGAATGCAGAAACGATTACAAACCCAATCACTGGCACACTAAGTATCTTTCATTCTTCCCAGTGCTGGTGGTAGAACTCAGGGACAATGCACTGAGTTACATCCCAGGCACCTGGTGTTTTTCCTGAGACAGGGTCTCACTAAGTCACAGTACTGCTTATAGCGATCCTCCTGCCTCAGCCTCCCAGGTGCTGGGATCACAGCCATAAATAATTTCTATAGATCATTTCAAATGGCTTCAGAGAAGCAAACAATCTATTTGTTATGCTGTGTTTGCTAACTTTCCTATTTCGTTTAATTTATGAAACTACATATATGCCCATCAATATATGTAGATTAGGTAATCATAAAAGTAAATATTCTCAATTTCACTGCTCTATCATTGACTGGAAGAGGTACCACTATTTTATGCATTTTATGAAGAAAGAGAAAATGCTTCCCAATAAACTATTATATACCATCAGTTGCAAAACAATTTTAAAAATAATAATATGCCGGAGATTTAGCTCAGTGGTTTTGCTGTCTGGTGCTCAAGCATGAGGACCTGAGTTCGATCCCCGGTACCCAAATAAATAAATAAATAAATAAATAAAACATAGTAATATGCGGAAAAAATTTGCTTTGGGCCATTGAATTCCCCACAAACATTGCAGAAAATTTTAAAGAGAACAGCATTTGTATAAAACTATGTTTTCATAGTCTTCTGGTACACATTTTCTCACATTCCAACATTTGAAAGCAGGAGAGTATTTTACAACTGACTCTGAAGGAGGGGCTGCAGTTGCTCCTGGCCAGCACGTTTCCCTTAGACCTGTTTCAGGGCTCTCTGAACACAGCTGTGCAACACTGAGGCCTGTCTGACACCTAAGGCCCCTGGGGCTCAGAACACTGCTCAGGACAGACCAGGAAACGCATCGACACCTCACAGATGGGTTTGTGTTTCAGGAAGAGACTTCCCCAAGATGCCTACAACTATCTTTCAAAGGCTTTTGACTAACTTTCCAGTAAAGTGGTTTAACTTCTAGTTTATGGAATTCAATGAGCTGAATGAAAGGAAGAAAAAAAGTCTAAATGTAAACAAGAAATTAAGAGCTACTTTGCACTTAGCAGTATACACTTGATCTTAGCCAAAAGGCCGAGAAGCGATACTTAGCAGTATATACTTAAACTTAGTATGAGTCCCCAAATCACCAAAGTGTTTGAGATTATGAACATCGAATAGGAGAAAATGTGACCAATGCATTTATGCTAATGAGCAAATCGATTCAAACAATTCGTACTTTGAACATGAAGCTTTACACATATTTTGCAACACTATAGTAGTGAAGAACTCTGAAATTAAAGGCAATCTCTGTTTTGAATACTTTAATGTCTTTCCATTCCAATAAATTTTTATGGAATCAATGATGTACCCTACAAATAATGATGCAGGGTATTAAAACTGAATGAAGGGGCTGGGGATTTTTAGCTCAGTGGTTCTGCCACCTGCCTCGAAAGCACAAGGTCCCAAGATCAATCCCCAGTACCAAAAAAAAAAAAAGAAGAAAAAAAAAACCTGAATGAAAACTGACAGTTCCAGAACTTCATGGGACAGAAGAGAGAAATGCTTGAATTTGAGCACGTGACACTCCCACATCAATGCCAAAGAAGTGCACAATTCCTGTCATAATGTTTTTCTTACTCTGGAACCTCCTTGGAGTCACTCCCCTGGCCCAGCAGTGTTCTGTCCTCTGTCTGTTGTACACCAGACTCGAAAGGTTTTGTCGTCATGATGACACTTGAACGGTTGGATCCTGGGATGGGTAGCAGAGCTGGAAGAGGCACAGAGCGGCCCTGTGTGTCACTGGCAACCTTGACAGTATCAAATACCCGTTTCTGTTGGGCTCTGTCAAAAAAGGAAGCATTCATTACCATCACTACTCACTAGCAGAGTGTTTTAGAAGAGTTATGTGTGTGAAGTTCTGCAGAAAGTAAACTTCAGAATAAGAGAACTCTGCTGTGAGGACAGTGTAAGGGAAAAATTGAATAGTAAGCAAATTTACTTCTGAATTTCTTAACACCACTTTGGAGTGCGGCTTCTTTTTATTTTAATGATGCTGCTGTTCAGACCTAGGGCCTTGCACGTGTGCAGGAAGTGCCCCACCACTGAGCTGCATTCCTGGCCCTACAGATCTTTCAGTGGATACCAACAATGTGACCCGTACTTACTTTTGTTTAAAGAAAGAAGATTCCTCATCCAAAACCAACTTTTTACGCATGGTCCTCTCAATCTCAGCTGCCAAAGATTCCTAAAAAAAAAAAAAAAAAGAGTTTGCGATTCCTAAAGTGATTATTGCTTTTAAATTGATTAAGAGAGTCTCTACAAGCCTGTATTTTGGTGTTATAGTAAAAGACACACACACACATAGTCATGGACTACAATTCAGGGACTAAAAAAGAGACACTGTAGAAATTTACTTTAAAGCAAGAACCAACTATCTTTTCGTGAAATATTTTTTACAAGAATGCAATGGAAAAATCAATTTGATAAATAAAAAATACTTTGTGTACAGATGCACAAAAACAAAAGGTCAGGAAGGCCATAAACCAAGTGCTAATTGTGATTCTGTGATTCTTCTTGCTTTTCTGTAATTCCTAACTTATCTACAGCAAACATGTATAGTTTTTATGATATTAGGAAAACAAATTAAAACTATGCAAGTTTCTTCTTCCCCTAGTCAGAGATGAGGATTCAGCTGGTACACGTGACACACACAATGGGGCTGAACTGAGAATGATGGGATTTGGGGCACTGGTGTCAGCTTATGATTTTTAAGACATATGAGTAGAAAGACAGACATATGTACAGTGTGGCTGCACAGATGAAATACACAGATGAGTTTCCCAGTTCTATCCACTGAGAGGGAAGAAATGGTACTCTAGTGGCAATGTGTACACACATCTACCACCCAGGTCTGGGATTCAGACCATATTCCTCAATTAGTGTTACCAGAGGGCCGGGGATTTAGCTCAGTGGCACCGCGCCTGCCTCACAAGCGCAAGGCCGTGAGTTTGATCCCTGGTACCAAAAAAAAGGTGTTACCAGAGCTCCTAGGACAAAGGGCTGATTCCAGGGCTGAGACAGAGAGTGCAAGAGGAGCTTGAAAGAGATCCTGCTGGCCACAGCTGGGACAATTTGACTATCAAGTAATAGTAATGGCTTACAATCCACCGACTAATACAGGAACCACTGAGTCACACTGAGAGAACTAAATGAACAATGAGTAAATGTGACAGAAGAGGTCTTAAAAGAGAACCATTCATAAATGTTGAAAAATGATGGAACTTGGAATTCCCAATGGTCACAGTAATAACAGATAGATTAGAACCATCAATGGGAGCTAAAATTAGTGGACAAAAGTCTGATGAGGAAGGGGATATTTAGTTTCAAAGTATCTCTCTATAAAACATTAACTTTGATCAGTTAGTTAAGTAGTATCTGCAGATTTTCATCACTGCTCAATGAATTAGCAATTTAGTTAACTACTATTATTAATTTTACAGTGAAAAAATCAGCAGATGACTACCTTAAGCAGGAAACCAAAGTTAATTAACACTGCCGGGCATGGAGCTCAGTGGTGCCGCTGCCAAGCGCAAGGTCGAGTTTGATCCCCGGTACCACAAAAAAATGAAAACAAAACAAAACTTCTCAAAGTTAATTAACATCACCAGTGATGGGGTAAACTGACATCATATGCTTACTGATATGAGGCACTGAATATAATTATTTCTGCCAGAAACACATTAACTAAATTTAATCAGAGAAATCTAAATTGAGGACATTCTATAAAGGTCATGAAAAATACCCCAGGTGGAAACAACTGAATGACACGTGTTGCAGATACTACTGGGAGAATGTCGAGCCCACTTCCTGATGGCGACAGCCGGACTGTGATCATGCTGGAGTGTCCTCCAGACTCCCCTTGTTTTTAATAAACACGCACTAAAATGAGACATCTAGATAAATGGTGTATGAGAGTTCTTTGTATTATTTTTAGAAATTTATTCTAAGTTTAAAATTATTTCAAAGTAAAAATTAGAAAACAAAACTGCTGCCCCTGTAGTCTTAAGAAAATATATTAAAATTTATAGTTCTGGTCCTTTAAAATATTTCACAGGAAGACTGGGGATGTAGCTCAGTGGCACAAAGCCTGGCTGGCAAGCACAAGGTCCTGAGTTCAATTCCCAGTACTCCCCCATTATAGGAGTGCATATAAATGTTTAAGAAATAGGTTGTAAAAATAACTCTTTGAGCCAACATTACAAATTCTAACATAAACTAAGAAATTTCTTATCATTCAGAAAAATACTATCATTAATGAATTAAACATAATTCCTATTCTCAGAGGGCTTACACTCTAACTGGAATTAAACATATCAGGAAACTCAAGATTTATTGAAACAGGGTATATTTTTGAGAACTGTTTCAACAAGTGGCAGACTGGAGGCCTAGGGTTAGACCTTGGTTAAGGAGCCCTATGGTACACAGATTTAAACCTAACTTTCTGATGGTTCCTCTCACTTATTACATGGCATCTAAAAGGTCATCTGTTAGAATAAACAAGAACAAAGGAGGGTGCAGACATACAAATTAAGGACAAATCACATTCTGTCTTCTTGAGATACTTTACCACATCATATTGATATCACTATCAGGACAATCTTATCTTAACAGCTTCTTTAAACACACAGCATCTTCCTCCGTTCCTCACCCCAGTAAAAGGTCCACAGGACGGGGAGAAGTAGAGATGAGCAGCAGGGCCAGATCTACTACGAAGTTCCTTTATTTCTTCTTGGGATTCGTGTAACATCCCCAGACACTCCATGTTCCTGTCTTGTAACTCACGCAGCTGAAAGGAAGGGTGGTAGTGGACTTTATCACTTTCACAAAAGAAACACATAACCTCTGGAAGTAAGTGTTAGTCTCATTCAGGGGCTAGCTGACTTTGTGAACACCATTTAAATAGGAAGACTCTGAAACAAACTATGCAAAGAGAATACATTATTTAAAACTGCCAAGATTAGGGGTGGCTTGGCCAGAAATATACACAAACAGGACTCCCTAAAACCTGAAACATAGCCAAGACAGTCAGAACTGCCAATTCAATATTTAATGCTTCATACCCCAAAACTTAAACAGGAAGTGTAACAGCTATGGTGAAGTTAAGTTTAGCATGGTATTAATCTTTCCATTAACATCACTCTGAAGTCTGTAAATGACATGATAGACTCTACATTTGATGTCAGGGCACTGAACCATCCTAAGGAAGCAGTTTTCTTCCTTTTGGGATTCATGAACCTTGGGATTCAGAACCTTCTTTTACAGCTAGATGCACAAGTCTGATAAATGAATATATAAATTTCAACTGAAAAAATTCTTCAAGTGTAGTATGGGGGTACCTGCTTATTGGAATCACCAGGGCTGGAGAATTTCATTAAAAATGTACATTCTAAGTCAGGCATAGTGGCACATGCCTGTAATCCGAGCACTTGGAAGGCAAAGGTAAGAGTATTGCCACAAGTTTGAGGCCAGCCTGGGCTACACAGTGAGTTCAAGGACAGCCTGAACTACAGAGCTAGATCCTATCTCATCAACCACTCCCCCAAAAAAGTACACTTTAGGTTTCACTCCAGATCCAATAAATTAGAAATTCTTGGTGGGGGAGTTCTGGGAATCTCCATTTAAAACTTGCTCTCCCAGGTGATAGGGATGCTACATCACCAGGAAATTATATCTAATATAAAAAATATGTGTATAGACAGAAATTAAGATTTTTGTTATTTTTCTTGACATACTTGCAAACACTGTTAGAAATCATCCTACTTTAAAAACTAATGGGCTAGTTAAGGTAGACTGATAAGTGTTCTGTACTCCTGAAGAATCTTATGAAAATCAAGATTTTCCCAAAATCAATGACACTGCCATTACTGGTTTTAGAAATAAGATTTTCTTAAGTGATTTCCTTCTTAGATCTTATAATTTTCCCTTAACCTTTTGTTGTTGCTGTTTTTATAGTTAGTAATTCCCCTTTAATTCTTACTCACAAAGACAATGGAAGCTCCTCATTCCTGCCCTCCTGAACCACACAAAATAAAGGAAGAGTTTTTACCTCCATCGTCAGCTGGCGCTGGGCATCTTTGGAAGCTTGCAGGTGAAGTCTTAGCTCTTCCTTCTCAATTACATGCTAACAACATATGAAAGAAGACACGTGAGGCCTTCCTTCCTATATAAAATGCTATTCTCCCCCTTTTAAAGCCAACTTGAGAGTTTTCTTTCTTGGGTGCAGTTCTAAGGTCTTATCTTTCAAAAACCAATTAAGGGCAACAAAATGGGAAGAACACAAAATCCACAAAATGTTCAGAAGACAATGAGCATGAGTTAATAATTTACACCACAACTTTCCAAGGAAAATCTAACTCCATTCACAGAAACAGTGACTTGAAAATAGTTACTCATGACATTCTAGCAAATAAGACTAGAGCAGCAATCAGACTAAGGCATTTAAAAGGGCACAGGGCCTAACAAGTGTCAGCTGAATGAGTGAATGACCTTACTTCCTTAAGTCTGTGCTGAAGATCTACAATCTGAGACAACAGAGAGGAGATCTCTTCTTGGTATCGAATTAGTTCATCACTCTTCCCTGACAATTCTTCAGTCATTCTGGACATCTGAGCATTTGTTTCACCTTCCAAGAAAAATAAACATTTAAAAATTAATATAAAGGTAGGTCAGGTGTTGGCAGATGACAGCTTACAGGCCAAATTCTGATTTATAATAAGCACTGGACTATCATGAATAGATTTTTCTTCAACATAAATTAGAAAAATGAAGATTTTTCTGAGATAGGCTGATGCTGGGAATTGAGTAGGGGAAATGACACATAAAGGGAAGAGGGCAAAAGGTTTTGCTTAATTTTCTTTATGAAAAAGATATTTATTCCAATCTTTCTCTTTATGAAGGATAAAAAGGCTGAAAGGAGAGCTAAGTGAATTATATATTCTTGCAAGTGTGAAGAGTTAATTTTACTTACATCTTTGAGAACTCTCCAGGGCATAAATAAAATCCCACAAGCAGCAAGAATTAATCCTAACAAATCTAACACAGGGAGTTTTCTGGAATAGAGTAGTCACAATCTACGAGAACATGTGATGAAGCTTCCGAGCTGCTTTTGTAGCAGATTCTCCAGGGTACTCAGCGAACTGAGAGGGCCTCAAGAGGAACTCTTAGGGCTTTGCCTTCTTACACCCCATGAAATAGGACTTTAGAACCCACTGTGGAAATTAAAAACTTGACTGCATACAGAAAGTCTGACATCTAAACACAAACAGAAAAACTTTCTCATTGTCACATAAAACTTTCTTAACTGACAGAAAGCTTCTTGGATTTCAAGGATGGAAGAAGGAGGCAGGAGTCTTGGATTTTAGTTTTTGGGAAAGTCACTTCTTGTTTTTTTTAAATGTCAGGTAATAGCAATGAAAGAGAAGATTCAATCACATCTCTTCTGGTTTTCCAATAGTCTTACTCTAAGGTATCTTATTTTGAGACCCACAGCCAAGCTGAACTGACATGACATGATCATGTATCTCTTTCGAAAAAAAGACTGTATTTATAGCCAGGTGTGGTGGTGCAGACCTGTAATCCCAGCACTCAAGAGGCAGGAGGATCACAGTGAGTTCAAGGCCAGCCTAGGCTATATAGTGAGTTCAAAGCCAGCCTGAACTACATATTGAGACTCTGTCTCAAAAAACAAGACTATATTTATAGAAAAACTAAGTATTTTTTTAGTAAAACTGGCATTTTTCCATGATTTACTTTTTGTTTTTCTTTCTTTCTTTTTTTTTGTACTGGGGATCAAACTCAGGACCCTGCACTTTCGAGGCAGATGTGGTGCCACTGAACTAAATCCCTGGCCCCTGCATGATTTATTTTTAAAATATTAGTCATTGGTTTTTGTTTTGAAACAGGAGCTTGCTATGTAGCCCAGGCTGGCCATGAATTCATGGTGGTCTTCCTGTCTCAGCTTTCTAAGTGGTGGGATTACAAGTGTGCGGCACTATGTCCAGCAAAAAATCACTTTAATTAACATTGCCTCAAATCAAAATATAGTCCTTTAAAGACACATTGTTGGTACTTGGTAAACACTCACTGAATGTCAGGTTTTTTGCTGTCTTTTAAGGCCAGGCTCTGCCACTAGTCAGTTTTTCTGACTTCTGGCAAGTCCTATCGTCTATGGAGAGATACCCTCAGCAACAAAACGTGAGCTGTGCTTCCTTTCTGACATGTTATAGCTTATTTACAGAAACACAGGTCTTTACTTAATAATGACAATTAAATACATTTCTTACAAATACATATGTTGTCTTTTTTTTTTTTTGGTACTGGGGATCGAACTCGGGTCCTTGTGCTTGCACAGCAGGCAGCAAAACCACTGAGCTAAATCCCCAGCCCGGTGTCTTATTGGGAGTATGGGCTCAGTGTAACAGTCTGAGATGTTCAGTGACTGCTGTGTTTGGGTGTAGCTTGCCCCTTAGAGTTGTGGGGAAGAAAGCATGGCCCAGTGTGGTGGGGAGGTGGCGGGACCTCTTGGGTGGTCTCATGGGAGGTGTCTGGGGTCACTCGAAGTCTCTGGAAGACACGAGTACACACTAGGACACAGGCCCAGGTTGTGGGAACCCTCCAACACCAGAATTCTGAACAAACAAGCCCCTTTATAAGTCACCCAGTATCTGAAAAGACTCCAATACTCTGTTATAGCAAAACAAACCAGAAGAAGACATTAAGAATTTTACGGGCTGGGCATGTAGCTCAGTGGTTCCGCTGCCTGCCTCGAAAGCGTAAGGACCTGAGTTCAATCCCTGGTGCCAAAAAAAAAAGGAATTTTAAATTGCTTGTTCAGATGCTTCTATTGAAACCACTGATCGAATTTCTGAGTTGGAGATATCCTACCAAAGAATCGTCTAAAGGCTATGAAACAGTGTGTTCTTACTTACGGAGTTCTTTAACACAGTCACTGACCAGCTGTTGCTCCTTCTCTTCATAGGTAAAAGTTTCTGTCTTGATATGATAAGCCTTCAAGAAAAAAACGTCTGTATGTGATGCTATGGTCTAATGGTTTTACAGTAATAACTACAACAAGCTTTGCGGTTTGAAGATTAGTTTATCACTCATATAAGAAGAAAAAGATTCCAACCATTTGTCAAGCCGGCCACAAAATGAAGGTACGGAAATTGAAGCAGTAAACATCTGCCTCACTCCCTCAGGGCCTTTTCGTGCTCACTCACACCTTGGAAGCTGCATGTCTGTCAGATGAGTCTGTAGCTTCAGCCCAAGTGTGCTTGCTTAAACAGGACTTCCTTGACTTACGCTATTCTTCAAGCTCACAGACCTTTGTAACTTTCCAACACAGCTCATCTCCCAGTTACTTAGTTATTTGTGTAGACTCCACAAGATGTGTATCCTCTGCTGTAGCTATCCTTATTTTATTTGACAACCTGCTATCACCACTTTTCAGTGGGCTCCAGGTAACAGTGGAAGGTACAAATATCTTTGTCGGCCACCCCTAACTGGAATGCTATTATATTTCATTTCAATACTACCTGGACCAGTTTTATAACCTTTCAAGTAAAAGAAAATGAGAATGAACTGAATGTACTTTGGACCGAAGGGCCATATTCTCTTCTTCCAGTTCCTTGAGCTTTTCTTGCAACATATCCAACTGCAGCAAACCCTGAGATAAGCTAAAGGACTCATTGAACCGAAGAGGTGTAGAACAGCTGGAATCAGTTTCACTCTCTTCAGAAGCAATGGAGACGATTCGAAGCAACTCGTCTTTCTTGGACAGCTCATGCTGCAGCTGATTAACCTGCACATAAGAAGTGCTCGGTTAAAATATGCTCCTTATTTTGCATTAGTTAGATATAATATAGCTTCTAATTTATAGAACAGTTTTTCACCATAAAAAAAAAAATCACAAAATCAGCTGCTAGATTTGAATAACTCTAGGAACAAGTGCTAAAACAAGAGAAACTGATCCCAGATAATTCCTAAACTTCAGCTTTGTATCACCCAAAAAATATAACTTTTTCTATAGTATAGTATTCATACTCTACAATAAACAGGAATATAGGAGGAAATTTGTACAGAAGATAATAATGATACAATCACAACTGAAAACGAAACAAAACTGAAAAACTTTCAAAGTATCAGAACAGACCCCTATTTCAAATTCTCATCCTCAGGGCTTACACCTTTAAACTGTATACAACTGTCTTCCTAGGAGTAATAATTTTAGTTCTAGGGATAAATACTTTCAACATAAAGGTCTAAATTCTATCAACCATAATGTATTCATTAAATATAATTGAAACCAGACAAAAATAACAAGTCAGAAAATTTGAAATTTAACTGTTCAAGTTAATAATAAGATAATTTTACTATAAGCATTTATTGATATGGAACAAATGATTTTCAAATATTTCTTTTTTCTCCTACCTTCTATTTTGGTTTCTGAGTAAAGATACCTATATTTGGGTACTTATTTTTCTTTTTAGTTTTTTTCCCCTTCTTTTATTTTTACTGGGTACTTATTTTTAAAAAAATAAATTTAAAACCAGGCAGGGGCCGGGAATTTAGCTCAGTGGTGCCGCACCTGCCTCGCAAGTGCAAGGTCCTGAGTTCAATCCCCAGTACCACCAAAAAAAAAAAAACCCAAACAAACTAGAACAAATAAGTAATTTAAATAAATAAACTGAAAATCAGATCACAGACAAAGTGTACACACAAAGGCGTGGGGACAGTCCAGGAATCTAAGAAGCGTGTCACAGGCACTATGATGCTGAAAGGCTTTGAACTGATGAGAGCAGAGTACCCGAGCACTCTTCTGCATCACAGCATTTCACTCTCTACCGTTTAGCTCAATGGCTGTCAACAATTCAACAGGTACCAGTGTTACTGACCTACTGTCATCATTTCAGGGATGCCTGTGGAAAATATATTTCTGCACTGCATGAGATCTAATCATCTCATGGTACAAGTATCACATCCAAGGCTTACTTGATCAAAGGCTTGCCCCAACTGCTCCTCCAGGGCTTCATTCTGATCAGATAAGACATGATTCCGCTTTAAGAGAGCTTGTCCAATTCGAGCAGCTAGCTCCAGGTCACGATCCCTCTGTTAAAATACCAAATACATCTTTTCTTTGGGTACAGACAAAATTAGATAGCAATTTAGAAATTCTGCAGTTAATTTCAATACACTTTTTCAAATGTCCTAGAAAGCACTGAGATTCATTTTAACACGCAAATACCATAAAGGAATGTTTAACAAATTTTGGTCAAATATTATGTTTATAAATGCAAGAAGGAATCTCTTTTCTTGACATCAAGTGAGATGGTATTGATTATCCTAGTCATTAGGACCCAATAGTTCAACCTTTAGACTTACATAAGTTTAGGGAATTAGGAGATCGACATAAGACAAACAAAAGGAAAAAGAAAAAGAAAGTCAACATAGACTTTGAGGAAGGTGAGGTGTTGGGGGTATAGTTCAACGGCAGAAGCACTTAGCAGGCTGGAGGCCTTGGGTTCAATCTCCAGCATATATACAGACACAGAGAAACACACACACACACACCATGTATAGTAAAAGCCCCCAAATACGTTGAGAGGAACTGTGCAGGAAGCAGAGTAATGATACAGAATAAGGTCTTTATGACACAGGAACCAGGTGAGTATGTTGAAAACAGTTCCATCTAGAGCATACTCACATGTAGTCAGACCCTGCGACTTAAGAGGACAACACAGCCAAGAGCTCTGCCGATAACTGGTACAAGAATGACAATGTGAAATAAAATAGGAATAAAAGATTGGGCATTTTGAGACTAGAGGATTCAGCCTAGACTACAGAGAAGGAGCTATGATGCTGCTGGTGTGATGCAAGGAGGCCTGCAGGGAGGGTCAACCGGGTCTACTTGGTCACTTTTTTGGACAGATGAGCACTTGGCAAGGGCACGTGCCTGACAGTGATCATGATTTTATTTATAGGATGAAAAACCGTCTATACTTAATCTGCTTTACAGATGAATGTGGGTTCTGCTTTCATTAATCACTTAATGAGTAAAATTAAGCTTCTCTGCTTCCTCTCCATGGCACATGAAAATGGATGGATTATCTTTGCATTACAAGGCCACGTATCTTTTAGCCACACATGAAAGTCCTTCTGGGGAACTGGGCAGAGAGGACAGAAATGCACACCATGGAGAAAGTCTTTCACAAGATCAAGTGAAACTGAGTACAGAAGAGAACACCTTGACTGCCAGTTTTACCACTGTGCATATTAAAAATGCCATGGCCAGGGTGAGCTCAAAGAGCCCACACGAGGAGTAAACAACGGGAGATGCTCCCACCTGCAGGTGCTGGTCTGCAGTTGAGCTTCTTCTTGAACGGGCAGCTCTAGCCCAGGATAAGTAATAGCAAGGACAATTTTAAAACCATTTTTTTTCCTAGGAAAGGTAGCCAGCTGGCACCACATCAATCAATCTTCCCATCATCTACAACTTCACTACAAACTTCAGGAACCATCTACCCTGGAATGCCAGTTGGTATGCCAGTTGTTCCCACTGCAACCACCTTACACTAAATAACCCCAATAACATGTCGTCTTTTAACTGATAAACAATTTGACAGTTTCCAAATAATCCTCAAGTTTTAGCTTTTTGTACTAGAGAAAAAAAAAGATGTGTTCCTACCTCTGCCAGGAGATGTGTAACCATGTCAATGTCATTGTATGTTTTGGTCATCTGCTCCACCCTGTCTGTGCCTAGAACTAAAACAGTTAAAAACAATTATTTATAGGCCTCAGAAATAATAGATAATTTTAAATACTGGTAAGAATTGAAAGATAATGAGAAAAATTATAGGCTCAACGGTAGGAAACGAGATAAAGGCTTAAGATGAAAATACAGAACTTAAAAAAAGCTTAAGTATTTTTACTCCAAAAGAATTCATATTCACAAGTAGAGAAAGTGGCCCTTTAATCTAACCATGGTGCTAAGAAAAGAGGCAATTGAGAGTAAGGAACAGACCATTTTTCAGACAACTAAACTGGGTGGCAGAGCGAGAACAAAGGATTACAAATTAAGGCAGGTGCCTATAATCCATGCTTTCTTCTACTTCTACGTCAATAACAAATTAGGGGAAAATTAAATCAATACATCTGTGCTCTAAACTAATTACAGAAAACTAGCTAGTGGGGCTGGAGGTTCAGCTCAGTGGCGCCAGTGCCTGCCTGGTAGGAGCAAGGTCCTAAATTCAATCCCGGGTTCTGCAAAAAAATAGAAAACCAGCGAGAGGCTGCAAAACCGAGAGTAACCTGGAGCAGAGGTGCTTAGCTACAGATTCTGATTGAATTGATCTGGAGCCTCGGGTAACAAGCAGATTCCCAAGTGTTATGATGTGCAGCCAGGACAAAACCACCAACCTAGGGCTAAAAGACACCCAAAGTGAGAACCAGGCACCCTGGGACCTCAGACAAACAGTGTTCAGATAACTGCTTTAAAAGTACACGGCACGTGAGGGTCCAGTATGCTGAGCAGGTAACAACTGTGACTGTGGGTCACACATGAAGAAAGGGGAAGAAAAAGGACACTAATACAGTAAATAAATGTTCAGAATAAAAATGTTGTAAAGAGGAAAAACAAAAGTGCATCTCTTATCACTAATGCTCACCACTTGTCGCAGTATGAGAATTTAAGTTTGCTAGTTCAACGATCTCATTTTCTCCTAAGACTTTTCTGAGAGGAATTATGTGACATTTCCAAGATCACAAAGCAAGCCACAAGTGGCAGAGTCAGGATTTTAATATGCAGGTGACAATGCTCAACTCACCATCATCAGAAAAGCTACAGCTCTTCCCGCCATGCTGCTGTTTCTACCACAGCCACCCTAAGATCAAAAAGCCCTCATCTAGGGGCCAGGGATTTAGCTCAGTGGTTTTGCCATCTGCTGGGTAAGTGCAAGGACCCAAGTTCGACCCCTGGTAGCAAAAAAAAAAAAACCCTCATCTAATGAAACACCAGAGTATGACATCCGTGAACACATGTTATAAAATAGCCCAGATCTCAATTTTGCCTTTTTTCTTTTTTTGAGACAGGGTTTCACTATGTAGCTCAGGCTAGCCTTAAACTCACAGTGATCTCCTGCCTTAGCCTTCTGAGTGCTGGGATTACTACAGGCACGCACCACCATGCCTGGCTCAATTTTCCCTTAAAAGTGGGAGCATAGCAATACATACCTGTATACAAGAAAGGTTGGAAGGATATACATTAGTATGGGTGGGTTTTTCTTTTTTTGGTGGTAGTATGGATCCATCCCAGGGCACTCTACCACTGAGCTAGACTTCCAGCCCTTTTTAATTTTTATTTCTCTCAAAATTTTTATTTTGAGAGAGGCTCTTACTAAGTGCCCTCAGATGAAACTTGAACTTGATTATCTTCCTGCCTTAGCCTCCCAAACTGCTAGGATTACAGGTGGGTACCTCTGCATCTGGCTTTAAAATATTAGTAGTGGTTATCTCTGGATAGGAATTATGGTTGATCTGTTGCTTTCTTTTCAGACTTCTTTGTGGGGGTTTTTGGCTAATTTCCCATGAAGAAAAAATGTTTCTGCAATCATAAAAAAAAAACAACTCTTGTTAAAAGGTTTCAAAATATAAAAATTAAATTTAAGTTATTTATATATTATGACAAAAAAGTTAGTGCAACCATAATTCTCTGATTCTTATGCTTTATGTGAAGCAGACTATATATAACCAACCCGAGACTAGGCCACCACAAAGCTGAAGGCTTCTTCCCTGAAAGCTCATCGGTGCTCTCTCTCCCTGATACATGTTTTGATAAGGACACTGCCTGATGACTCCAGAGGTTCTCTGCAAATCTCAGAGCTCTCCTGTCACTGAGCACAGTAATTAAATGCTGCAGAAGCCACAGACCAGGACTGACCAGCAGGCTGTCTTTATTATAATCAGTTGTATCAAAATCTAACAGTTCTCTGTCATTAAAGAAAAATATGTTAAATGGTACAGAAATAAGCAATGACCTTTTCTTATTTCCCCACATAAACTTTTCTGTATATCAGGGAGATGATAAACATTTTTACAGAACAATGTGCCACTTGAAATTTTATTTAAAAATATATATTATCACATAAAAAATTTTGCCACTTGATTTCTGAAGGTTGTTCACTAATATTCACTGTTTTTTGGGGAAATACTTGGAGAATCAATGTTTCTGAAAATAGGAGCTGTGTGGCAAATGAGCACTTTCCTGGGGTTTTTTTTGGTACCGGGGATTGAACTCCGGTCCTTGCGCTCGCGCAGCAGGCAGCAAAACCACTGAGCTAAACCCCCGGCTCTCTTTCCTGGTTTTTACTTTATGTTGTATCCGTGCCTAATTTCTCACACTATGTCCAGGAATACCAATGTCACTTCATTCTGCTGTCTGTCATTTACAAGAGATGGTGCATAACAGTTCTTTCACATGTCCCTTTCCAAGATACCACAATTTCTGAATTTTAAAAAGACTTCTAATCTTTCATTACTCTGCAACCTTCCCATACCAGCTCAAACCAAACCAAAATGACAACAAAAAATAAAAGAAAACACAAACACTGTCAACATGTGCAGTAAAATCTGCAAACAGCTCCTGATAACTACAGGCAGGGTGAGTGGTTTTAACCTGAAGTGAATGCAGCTCTTCCTTGTATAATACAGAAGACAATTCTGCAACATGGAAAACTGCCTTCTGAAGAACAGAGACAGAACAAAAGGAGAAAATGCACACCAGCCAGGCTGCCTTTCTCAACAGGGACCCCCCACCCACCGGGAGAATTACACACTGCAGACAATGATTTGAGGGACAAGTTTCCCAAATCTCTAGAGGAAGGCACAAAGCTAGTATACGATGTGTAGGTGTTAAGATTATACAACAGATGTACGAGGGCACATGCTTAATTCTCTTGTGAAACCAACTGAGAGGGCTGATCTAGGGGTATTATAAATCTGCTAGCCTTGAGGACCTGGCTGACGATTAACACTTTCTGAACATTATCAGTCACATTTTTTTTCATGCTAGTACAAGCTGATGATTTCTGAGGGCAGAATGTGAGGAAAAATATACGTACCAACGACAGGCAATAAATTCTGCAAGTATATTTATCTGTAAAATTGTACACCCTTCCTAATTCCTCGGTGAAATGGCTACTCACTTTGGTTTACCACGCTTCCTAGCAGTGGTTCTCAAACACGAGTGCACATCAGCATCACCAGGAAAACACATTAGTGCAGCCTGCTGGGTTCCAGCCCTGGTGCATCCAAGAATTTGCCTAACAAGTTTCCCGGTGATACTGATGGCGGGCCCACATTTTGAAAATGACTGCCTGAAATAAAACTTGTGTTACCAAACATTCTCCCTTCCTCTTTTTCTTATGCCTCAGAGAGTGGTGCTGGCAATCCTCTATTCCCAAATAAAATCTACGTTGTCTATTTTTGACCTCTTCACCAACAGATGGTATTTCCGGTCCTGTGTGTTTGGGTGCTACAGTTCGCCCATAGCTTACTGTCGGGCTTGCCTTACTGCAGTAAAATGAGGAAAACCCCGGATGACCTATTCAACACCTAAGACATTCCTTGAGCACCGTGAACTTCTTGAGCGAGTGTAGCAGGCACTGCTCTCAAGTGCTCTCAGTAAACAACCACTTTCTGGTTTGAGTCACTTCAGGAAAGCTCCCCGTCTTTACTGCTGTGAGAGAGGTTCCAACTGAAAGGCCCATGCTTCCCTCTAACAGCGTTTCCTTCTCACAGCTCTGTGCGTTACTTGTGAAGCATCTATGCTTGTGCCACCTCTCCTCCTCAGTGACTGGGCAGCACTTTAGTGAACACATGGATCCACAGCCCATGAGGGAAGCAGGAAGAGAGGCTCTGAGCCCTGGGATGGGCTGCCAGGAGGTGACAAGTTATCCAGTCACAAATCTGGACCCGGGGCACAGAGCACTGTGGGAAGAGAGGCCGGAGCACAGTTCAGTGGCAGAGGGCTTGTTTCACATTCCCAAGGCCCTGGGTTTGATCCCAACGCGGGCGCGCGCACACACACACACACGGGAAAAGAAGGTTCTATATTCTTGCTTTTTAAACTTTGTTCAATCATATGTACTAATAAAAATTTAAAAATTTAAATAAACTTTGCTCAATTCTCTAAAGTAAATCACTTATCTTTTACATTCATAAGATACAAATTCAAAATGTGATCATACTTGATTAAATTATTAACCCAAAGAATCGATGTCTTTAAAATAATAGTGAAATTAAACTATAGTACAGAGATAAATTAGTGAACCAATTATAACCTATTTGTTTTATGATCTAGGTCCATCATCTATAGTTCAATTTTCAAATTACTGAAGTGAAAATAATACCAAGAGACTAATGGAAGAGGTTACTTTCCCAGAAACCAGAAGTATGGGCTTGTATTGTATGATTAATCTCAAGTTAAAAATTATTCCCTTGGGGCCCGGGGATTTAGCTCAGTGGTTCCAGCACCTGCCTTGAAAGTGCAAGGTCCCGAGTTCCATCCCCAGTACCAAGGAAAAAAAAAAGACTATACAAAACACATCACAGTGTTCAAGGGAATAATTTTATTTATTTATTTATTTATTTTTTGGTATCGGGGATTGAACTCGGAGTATAAAGTCTTAAAAAGTATTTCAGGGCCAGGGATTTAGCCCAGTGGTTCCAGTGCCTGCCTCGAAAGTGCAAGGTCCTGAGTCCGATCCCCGGGACCAAAAAAAGTATTCAGAATTTTCATACCTTTTTATTTTCTAGTCTTTTAATTTAAAAGTTCATCTTTTTTTTTTTTTCTTTTTTTGGAACCGGGGATTGAACTCTGGTCCTTGTGCTTGCGCAGCAGGCGGAGAAACCACTGAGCTAAATCCCTGGCCCTAAAAGTTCATCTTAAAAGTAACTCCATTAAATCATGATCCTAAGATACCTTGCTAAGCTATAGCTTTACTCTCCACCTCCCACAGTGTGGCTTACAGGACCAGGAACAAGCAAGGGGTACTTTCTATGTCATTTTATAAAAATAATGACAAATTAAGTTTATCCTAATAAAATTTCAGTTTGATAGTTTTTCTCAAAATATTTATAAAGTCGGGCCGCGGATTTAGCTCAGTGGTTCTGCCACCAGCCTCGCAAGTGCAAGGTCCCGAGTTTGATCCTCGGTACCAAAAAAAAAAAAAAAATTTATAAACTCAAAAAAAAAGAAGAGAAATGGAAATTAAAAATATTCCTTCTAAAATAATTTTCCAGAAATCCTAAGAAATTTCTCAAAACTAAAAACAAGGAAACTTTGAACATCTTAATTTAGCTTAATTCAGGTAGCCAAAAGAAATATTAAGGACACAAATAGTTTTATTTGAGCTTCCTGATATTTCAATTCAAGTTTAAATGATGTTTAGAATCTCCTCCTCCTCACACTTGTAGGCAGTAAGTTCTAGAAAACTACAATAAAAGAGTGAGGCATGACAGTGCATACGTGTTTTCCCAGCACACCAGGGGCTGGGCAGGAGGATCATTGTGAGTTCAAGGCCAGCCTGAGCTACATAGCAACCCAATCTCAAAAAACTTTTAAAAAGAGAAAGAGCAAGCAAGAGAGAAAACTGTAAGAAGTAAATAAGTTCTAAGAGTTCCTGGTTCTGATCACTATGAAAGTCAGTACTGCATAATAATCATTCTGTAGCAATAATGTGCATTAAAAGCACAGAAGCATTCACTGGGAAAACGTCAAGGACCTGATACAATCTCATATTTAATTCAAGTTAAATGAATTTCACAAATACACCACTGATGCACTTAAAGACTTTGTACATATTCTAATAGGTACTATGCATATATCTGTATACTGCCATTAAAAAAAGAAAAACAAAGAAAGTTCAGCCTTAATGCAGAACTCTAAAAGAAGGATGAAGTGGAAACAGGTCTCCATATTTCAGAGTTTAGCTCTGATTCTGTCATTTCTAACAGGTTGGTGGCAACACGGATCTGTTTTCAGGACAATCCAGCTCAGTCCCTCACTGAAGCGTTCTCTCTGGATCTTTACGTACTTAAGCCACTGCATCTAGGAGCTTTGCTCTTTAAGGACTGACATAATTTCTGAGGCTATGTGGAATAAGAGAAAATAAATGCCAAAAAAGGTACCAAACTATTGGAATTACAAATGTTGACAGCTATACGGGGATATTAAAATTTCAAATAATTCACTAATTTTTTTAAAAGTCCTTTTTTCTCCTCAACCTGAAGAAGATATCTCCTAAAAGATGGAAGAAATGGAAACATCCACATATGCTTGCAACCTGGTCACTCAGAGCTGCAGGGATGAGCATCTTCCTGTACCAGATGTACACTGTCTCTCCCTGTGAAGTCAGCTACAGCATCAAAGCAGGCAAACACCACATAATCGTCAAGTGTTGAAAGTTTCAAAGTCAGTTCTGTGAAACCCACGATCTTATTTCCATGCGTAAGCTCTAACAGGGTAAAAACACTCACTCATGTAGCGGAAAGTCTCTTCAGCAAGGACTGGGGAGAGGGCATCAGACACATGCTGCGGCTGGAGCTGTGACTGCACCCAGTGCTGGTTCTCGTACAGGAGGAGCGAGTCCACCCTCAGCTTGTACTGCGGCAGCTGCTCCTCCAGCAGGCTCACCAGCTCCACTTCAGGGAGGTCCCCATCAGAGCAGACATCTAGGGGGAGAGCTCGTGTAATGAATTCAGCACATTTCAGTTCACCAGTGAAATAGGATTTTTTTGTTATTTGTGCCAGGGATCAAACTCAGGTCCTTGTGCTTGCGAGGGAGGCGGCGGAACTACTGAGCTAAATCCTCGGCCCTGAAATCAGATTTTTGAAGGCTGCAAACCAAAGAAACATTAGATGAGATCATTCTTCCACTGACTTACTGTTGTTGGTCTTTCTCTGGATTTCCTTAAAAAGAGAACTTCTAAAGTAAAAATAATGCCACAAAATTTAAATACACTCTATCAAAAGTATATTGCTTGGGGCCGGGGATTTGGCTCAGTGGTTCCGCAGTACCAAAAAAACCCCAATATATTGCTCGGTGAATATAACTATGTTTTTAAAACTTAATATGAATTGGAGACAATTTCTTATCTCTTCTGTAGAAATTTTTTTTGGGGGGGGTTACAAGGGATCAAACTCAGGACCTTGTGCTTGGAAAGCAGATGTGGTGCCACTGAGCTAAATCCCCGGGCCCCTGTTATCAATGTTTTTAAAGGAGTCTATCTCCACTTACATCTCGAGCAGGGGATTGAAGAGGAGCAACACAAACGAACCAGCAGAAAACAGTCAATTCAAAAAGGACAAAATTCAATGTTCTGTAATAATAAAATCTGAACATTGTGGAAGAATTTTTTTCAAAATATGTAAAATTATGTTTTACTATTCTCTATCAATAGCTAGAAATTTTTTAGTATATGTGGGGCCGAAGCGAGCACAACTAGAAATTTTTTAAAAAATTAATGTCTACAAAGCACTCGTAAGTACTTGAGAATTTTTATTTTAAAGTGTGGTATAATTAAAGACTTAAGTATGTGAGAAGGATATTTAAAGGAGAAAAAAACATAGCTTCCTCCTAACAATCCTCCCTTGCCTTCAGATATACATTTCCTAGGATACAGGCGACTGTCCTGGGCACAAGTCCTGTCTCTGCACATAACGTAATGTGATGCCGGGTGGGTTACCTACCTCTAAGCCTTGCTTCTCATTTGTACAATGGCTGTGACAGTATTGTGTACTTATCCACAGTGGCTGTGTGAATTAAGTAAGACGAGCAGGAAAAATACTCGTACTTAGGAACAGTGCCTGGCATGCCATGGAACATTTGCTAAATATCTTCATTATTGTTTCGCTGATGAGTTTTTAGACTTAGCAATCAACTCAAGTCTAAGGTTGCTGGAGCATCTACATAATTACAGAATACGCATGGTGGCAGGCACTTCAGAAACCACCCATCCTGTCACCTACCTAAGGAAACAGCCATTCAGGTGAGTGGCTTACTGAGGAGCACTAGGCTTGTGAGATTTCCTGTCCAGTACTGTGCCCACACAAGCACAGGCTCCCCTTACTGCTGTCCCCCATTTCCTCCCAGGACAGAGGCTGGCCACTTGTCCTAGGACAGGCTCCCACACATCATGCCTTTAGCAGACCGTATTAGCCTTACAGATCTGCTAACTTCTCCAGACACCTACTTTATTTATTTTCCTATTTTTCATTCTTAATGTCAGAAAGAACTCGGGGCTCTGGCAACAGACCCAAGTTTCTAAATTTACTCTTCCACTTATTAGTTGTGGATGTTAGATACATGACTTATTCTGTCTTCATTTCCATTCTGTGAAATAAAGAGAATCATCTACCATACACAGTAATAGTTAGAAGTAAGTAAGTTACAAACAACCAAAGCACCCAGGATAACATTTGGCACACAGTAGGGCTCCCTGGAGGCTGTTCACATTGCTACTTTCTCACTAGCGCACTGTCTCTGCACACCACTGGGATTTTCTTCTTGATGTGTCTGCTCCTGGTGTCCTGTTTCCAGGATACCAGGACAGGAAGATGATGATGTCCATCATCTAACACCTCCCAAATTTAGCCATTTAAGCGGGGGGATGCCTTATCTCTTTTAACATACTTAAAATAGAAAAAACACAGGATGTAATTATCCACCCTCTCACTTTTAAGCGATGTGGTATTTCCTTTCTGAGTAGTAAAAAGAAATATGCTCTAACTCTGGCAAAGAAAACAAACTTTAAAAGGATAAATGTGTACTACTTGACATTAACTTATTAATAACAATTTAATAAGTCAAGGACGAAGGCCAGCAGTGTCAGATATCCCTATTTATCCAGAAGGAGAAGCAGGCTTTGTAATGCAGATATAAATCTTAGTTATGGCTCTAAAGAAGCTCTCAATCCTTGACAAATCTCTTAAATAACAGCCCTGAAAATACATTCAAATTTTATTACGACAAATTCCAAGTGATGGTGCAACTTCTTCTTGCCACACATATGATGTATACAGGTTGTCACTATAATACTTGCAGGAAGAGAGGGTGAACATAAATATACAGAAGTGAAAATGCAAACTATTCAATATTCAAGAGTGTAATGGAAATGAAGAGCAAAACTGATGCTGGGTTAAAGAGAAGTTTTCTTTCCTTTTTTTTTTTTGGTACTGGGGATCGAACTCGGGTCCTTGCGCTTGTGTAGCAGGTGGTGAAACCACTGAGCTAAATTCCCGGCCCAGGAGAAGTTTTCTTTAAGTATTAATGAAATCCTGTGAAAACTCAAGGTCATAATTTATTATTTCCAAAAAAGTAATTTTAAAAATGAATTCACAACCCAAATTTAGTAGACTGAGCTAAAAATTCTTCAGACTAGCTCCTTCCACCTGCTTCCATATTTCTGATGTACTATTTATTACTCTTGTTTGCCCATGCTCAACAAGGTCCTCTCTACCATTTTACCCTCCAAATGTCTCTCCCATATTCTCACTTCTTCCCAACTACACTGTCTCCATTTTAGATTCAGAATGTCCTTTTGTTTCTGTTGAATATGGCCTCAAAATTGGTCTGCCCTCATCACAATCAAATCATCCTTCACAGTATTATATCACTCTCCTACAGAAAGGTAACAGGTCTAAATTTAATCTTGCCAGAATAGAAAAAAAACCCTACTGAATATTTTGAACAATCACTAAAGACTGTACAAGGTTCATGCCTACTGGTAGTGGGATTAAATTAATGCCAGAATAAAGAATACCACTGTGGGGTCCACAGACCCACATAACAAAGATTAAAACAAACCTCAAAAAGATAAACCTTGTCAGAAAATCTGCCAAAACAAATTTTGATACTTTCCCAAGGAAGGCAATAAAAATCCAAACACCTGGGCCAGGGATTTAGCTCAGTGGTTTCACCACCTGCTGCGCAAGCACAAGGACCCGAGTTTGAGCCCCAGTACCAAAAAAAAAAATCCAAACACCTAACAATGTAACAGTCACAATGTCCAGCATCCTGAAAAATTACTTGATATGTAAAGAATATGCAATTTGAAATCCATGATCAAGAGGAAAGTCAAGAGAAACAGATGCAGTAATGACAAAGAACAGAATTAGCAATTTCAAAACAGCTCATAATTAGTATGCTCAAAGATTTAAAAGGAAAATATGAACTTAATGAAGAAAAAAATAGAAGATATACGAGACATTTATAAAATGTAGATAAAACTGGCACATAATATCAAAAGTGAAAAATTCAAGGGCTGGGGATTTAGCTCAGTGGCTCTGCCGCCTGCCTTGCAAGTGCAAAGTCCCGAGTTCGATCCCTGGTACCAAAAAAAAAAAAAAAAGGGAAAAATTCTCTGGGTTAAGATCAGCAGAGTAGGTGTTCTCCAGAGAAAAGTTCAGCAGGCTTGAAGGCACAGCAATGGAAATTATCCAAATGATAAAACAAAGGGTAAAAAATTGGGGACAAAAAATGAAAACTCACATCAGTGACCAACAATTTAACATACACACAGTTACAGTTATAGAAGAACAGTAAACAGGTGAGACCAGAAAAAATATCTGAAGAAATCATGGCCAAATCCACCAAATTTAATTAAAACTACAGACTCATAGCAAAGACACTCAACAACTTCAAATAGGATAAGCACAAAGAAAACTATGTTAAAGTCAAATTGCTAAAAACCAGTAATAAAGAAAAAATCTTAAGAGCAAAGAAATAGGGAAAAAAAGATACACTAAAGTTACAAAAATGAATTGAAATTATTCACTGGACACAAGGTAGATGACAGTAGAACATCATCATTAAAGATGAAGAAAAAAGGGTCACTAAGAGTTCTGTACCAATGAAGACACCTTTCCAAAAAGCTGAAGAGGTTTTTATCTTCAGCGAAGTAAAAAAACTTAACTATTCATTGACACCTGACCTATATTATCAGGAATGTTAAAGCTCTTTAGGCAAAAAGGATGCCAGATGGAAATTTCAATTTAAAAAAAAGTAATAGAAGTGGTAAATAAGTGGGTAATGTAAAGCCTTTTAGTCTCATAATTTATTTAATTTATAATTAACTTTTAAAGCAGAATTTAAGAAAAAAACAACTTTGAGTCTAGATAGGGTTCAGAATTCAGAATTTTCTGGATTTTTAGAAAAGTAGTATGTGCATTAACCATGTTATATAACATCCCCAACCAGTTTTCTGGCAGCATCCCATATTTAACATATTAATACATATTCAGCAAACATAAATATTCTTTCTTTGTGAGGTAGGTCTAAAAAAAGCCACGCAAGTCAAGTCTTAAGAGGCGAAAGAGTTTTGTGTGTTCTGTGTTCTTCTGATTCACCCTTGAAGATAAAGCAGGAAGGCCCTGCACCCACGTGTGTACCCCGGAAATCCAGAGAGCCTCCTGTGTGCCAGCCACTGTTGTTAGGTGTGTGGGGCACACAAACACAGGTAACTCTGCCCTGGCTCTCTGGAGATAAGGTGCAAGTGACGCAGTTCCTGCTCACCAGGGACTTGGCAAGTATACAGGCGTCCAACACAGAAAAGGCACGGCACACAAAGCAGATGCTGATCACAGTAAAGGAGGCCAGGGGTGGAGAGGTTAATTCAGTTCATCTCTGAGGATCCCAAGTGGGGAATGGAGGCTTGGTTTCTCACAGCAAGTGATTCAGGCCAGACCAAGGTGCCTACACCTTGCTCTGCAAGCAAAAGCACATCAATGATCAAACTGGACTCACCAGTGATGCTCTCCAAGTCTCTCTGATTGCTGTTCATGAGGTTTTCTTCACCTCTTGGTGATGTAAAAATGGCATCCTGGGACAGATTCATTCAGGATCCTTTCTTGCTTTGGTTGAGAAGGATGGCTTTGGCATGAATCAGAGCAAAGGGAATCCATTAAGCTATTTGATAAAGAAATGAAGGTGGTCATATGGACATTTTCTTTTAGATAGATTTTCTCTGATGAGCAGAATGACATCTGTACCAATAAGTGTTCTCATGTGATTATCCTTCCATGGACAGTCATGACCTAAAAGAAAAAACAGATCATGTGACTATAATTCAGCATGCTGTCTGCCGTAGTAACCTGTTTGGCATATTGGTCTTCAGGAATGTTTTCTAATGATACATAACAACATGGATATATTGCAGAGTAACTACGCTGGAAGAAATAGGTCAGAAAAAAAAAACACAGGATATGGATTATGATTCTATTTATGTAAAAATTCTAGAAAGAAGTTATCTGTAGAGACAGAAAGCAGATCACTGGCTCCCTGAGGTAGGGAGAGAAATTACTAAGGCACAACAGAAAACTTTTGGCAATGATGAGTAAGGTCATTATTGTGCTTGTGGTGATGGCTTCAAATGTGTGTGTGTGTGTGTGTGTGTGTGTGTGTATGAAATGTGATCAAAGTGCACCCCTCAAATGTCCAATGCGATGGATATTTTAAAGTGTAAAGCCATTTAAAAATGTAAAGAAATTCAACTGTTCAATGTGATATAAAGATAAGTAAGAGTTGTAAGGGCTGTAACACATGCAGAAGTAAACGTATTACCTTACCACAATGACAGGAGGGAAAAACGAAGAGCCCTGTTACAAGGCTTTATAAATGGGAGAGAACTATACTACCTGAAGGCCAAGTGTGAGAAGTTGAACTGGTACAGGCGTATTATAAACCCGAAAGAAAACAACAAAATACTCAGGAATTACAGATACTAAACCAATTGAAACAGAAAGATACAAATCAGGGTTTCTGGACTCTGGCCATTATTAACACTCTGTCATCTGGGTCCTGTGGGGTGTGCGCTGCCAGACGCTGGCAGTGTCCTCTGCTCTGTACCTACAGGGTGCTAGCAAAACCTTTGCCCAGAACTCTCCTGGCCATAACCACCAAAAGTGTCTCCTGTTGTCAGACTGGATTTTAAAAAGATGACCTAATGCATAGGAGGTGCCCTTTAAACGTAAAGATTCAGGTAAGATAAAAATACACACATACCTCTAACAAAACATTAGGAAATCAAACCTGCAATCTGTCAAAAACATAAAATGTCTTAGCCAGCCACAGTGACACACGCCTGTAATCCCAGGACCTGGAAGGCTGAAGCAGGAGGATTGCTGAGTTCGAGGCCAGCCTGGGCCATATAGTGTGTTCAAGGGCAGCCTGAATACACAGTCATATCCTGTCTTTAAAATACCACATGCACAAAAAAAGATAAAATATCTTTATTTTGTTCATTTAGAATTTTATTTATTTTTACATGAGAAGAATAAGAAAGCAATATTCCCTGATGTACACCATCACTGCCATCAGATAACTGAACAAAATCTGAACAAGGAATTCTGCCTACAAAGAAGGTGGAGAATGATGATTATTAGGTAGACAACTAACTACATCATCTGCAATGTAAGTTTTTATGTCAGGTAGAATCTCTGTCAAAGTCTTTTAAATTATAATAATCCAGAGATCTGGATTTTACACTGATTAAGAATGTAACACAAATATAGATGTAATTATAGACTAAAAATGGCAATGGAGACACAGGCAGACTTGTCAGCAGGCAGTAGGCCATCTAGCGCAGTCAGCAAACCACTGTCCACAACCAATATGCCCTGCACCAGTTTCTGTAGAGACCTAGGAATGATCTTTATATTTTTAATGGCTAGAAGAAAAAGAACTATATTACACTGAATGTGAAAATTATATGAAATTCAATTTTTGGCGCGTATAAATGAAGGTGTATTCAAACCTGGACACTCATTTAAACACTGTCAACCAGAATACCGTCAACTGGTTGCTCTCAGAATAAATGGCAGAATTTAGCAATAGTGACAAAGACCTTATAGCCTGCAAAGCCTAGAATATTCACTGTGTGACCCTTTACAGGAAGTATTTCCCCATCTCTGCTCTATAGAGGTAAAAGCATTCAGTCAACTCATAACAATCTGTCTACATCAAAGCTTTCCTAAGCAGGGCACCCCTTCCATATTTGATACCTGTAGTCAGATACCACTTTTGGAGAATGTTAGTAAACTAAAAGCAGATTGCTCCAGTCTATCCTCACAGTTGTATTTGAAAGTTATTTTCATTTTCTAAGAAGCCGTTTTTATAAAGCAGTAAGTTACAAATTTCTTGTGAAGAGGAAAGATAAGGAGGGAAGGAGCTAGAAAAGACAGGAGGAAATGAAAGACAGGGAGGAAGATGAAAAGGGAGAGGATAAAAGTAAATACCACTCATTCTGGACCAAAATGATTCCTAAAAACAACTGTGGTCCTTTTAATCCTACTTTAATCAAAGGCCATTGTGAATCTAAGGGTAAGCTTTGGACCTTCTGTCTACTGTTATACAGGAGCTGGTTTAATCTTACAGTACCACTTCCATTTTTTCTATCTATCTATCTATCTATCTATCTCACAAGAGCACAAAAATGCAAACTGCTTTTAAATTATCACTGGAAGTTGGGTTATGATTTGATCTGAATTCCTGCTTAAAAGAATAGAGGAAAGCTGAACACAGACTGAGTCTATCTTTAGAGTCACGCAGAAAGACATGTGATTGTCAGGGCACAGGACCCTGCCAGCCTGCACCGGGCACTGGGTCAGGGTTCTCCGACGACGGAGCGCCTCCCGAGTGCGCCTCAGAAAACACCTGGCTCACATTCAAACTCGTCGGCACGGTCCGGGTCGAGGAGCAGTGGGAGTACAGGACGTTGTCTACACCTTGGCATTGCCCAAATCTGAACTTTAATCTTCTTTATTACTTTTCTGACCTTGAACACATTATTTAACATTTTTGAGTCTCATCCCTCATTGTCAAGATAGAGGTATTAATAACTACTCCTAAAAGAAGGGTCAAATATGAGGGCAGAATAAAAATGAAAATTCCTAGCTTAGCACCTAGAACGCAGTAGACATCCAGATGCTCATTCTCTTCAGCTTTTTGCTATAGGCTGGGCCTGAGGAAAGGATTGTGTTTTCTCCTAATATTTCATAAGTTTCTGCTACGTTTGAATATGTAATAGATGCTTTATATAGAAAGGGATTTTAAGAACTAAGAAACTGCTGACGGCAACAAAGTAACAAGTGCCATAAAGCTGAGACTACTGAAGAGGATGTTACTATAGTTCATTACTTGGGTGGATTCTAAGGGAGGTTTTCTTATAACAGAAAGTCTTAACTAAACCCAATATCTTCCTCTAAAACATGGTGGCTTTGTTAATTTTCTACTGCTGCCACAACAAGTACCACAAATGCAGTATTTGAAACATCAACAGCATATTACCTTACAGTTCTGGAGCTCAGAAGGGTGAAATGGTTTGTCTGGACCAATGCCAAGGTACAGCAGGGCCCTGCCCCTCCTTCTCTCCCAGCGGCTCCAAGAGAAACCCACTTTGTCCTTTCTGGAGCCTACAGCTTTGTTCCTCGGCTCAGGGTCTCCTCGCCATCTTCACAGCCAGGCACATAATGTGTTCAAATCTCCTCCTCAGCTTCCACTCTCACAACGCTGCCTTCTGCTGCCAAATCTTCCTCTAACCCCTTTGTATATGGACAGGCATACACATCCAAGACCCAAGCAGACAATGCAGGATAAAATCTCCATCTCCAAATCCTTAACTCGGTCACATCTGCAAAGCCCCTTCTGCTTTAAGTTACAGGTTCTGCGGAGCTGGCACTGTGTATATTTGAGGGCCATTATTCAGCCTACCACAGTGGTCAGGAACATGAATTCTTGAGCCAGAGTGCCTGAATTTCAACCCCAGCGTCATCACTTACTGGTTGTATGATCTTGGTTTGGCCACATTACTTACTCTTGTTTCTTCATCTGTTAAATAGGCCTAACAGGATCTACTTATGGGGTTGTGATGGAAATTAAATGAGTTATGGGAGAAAAATAATATTTATCCCAGAGGGCCATGGGGGAATTACAAGTTAATACATGTAAAAGTCTTAGACTAATGCCTTAGAATACAGCAAAATGCTATGTGGGTTTTAATTATCATGATTTCTATCACTACCTAAGTACGACTTTATTATCATTATCATTCTGCTACTCACACAATGTTGGGTTCAACAGAAGGGCTACTAACAACTACTTGATGGCATCTTCTCTCATCAGGAGAAGTCCAGTTTCCTGCCTGGCCTCTGACAGCCATTAATGTTTACAGCCATTAATCATCTTCTTTGCATCTCTTTGACGTATGAATAAACAGAAAGCACAGTGAGTCCTAAACACACAGGAACTGAACTTTGGGAGGCACAAACAATACACTTCCAGTCTTTCCTGGTTGGTGCATTCTGAGGACTTCCCTTAGGGCCTCCTATTTTCTTTGCTGGATCCTTAGTCAATCTTTTCAGGAACAACTGCTCTTTAAAAAACAGCCCATCACATGCGTATTTAACAAGAAGCAGGCCTTTGTAATTCATGCATATTTAGAATAAAGTAAAGTAAAATAACCAAGTAACTTATTTTAATAAGAATGAGACTTAAACAGAAGCACTAAAACATGTCACTGACAGAAATACTGCTGGCAGGAAACAACATGGCTACTCAGTTTAGCTCAGCCATGGAACTATGGGGTCAACAGTGAGTGGCTAAATATAGGCCCTGCGCCTTACAAAAAATTGCTACTTCCTTAAAGCAGGAAACTATGGAACAAAACAGCCTTGCCGAAAAGGCTACAATTCAGGGAAATTTCACCTTACAGGAATGCAGAGCCTGGAATCACAGTAAGTGCAGTAACTTAATGAAACATTTACACTGGAAGTCTATTTCAAAATTTTATTTTACAAACAATACTTCGGGGAATCATTTGAAATATATGTTGGGCACATGGAACAGTGTAGGTTACCAAGTACAGGAGCTGCCCAGGCAGGAGCAACCTAACCCCACCAGATAACCTGTGCAATTTTCAAAATAAAATAAATTCATTGTGTTCCTACATTAAATAGGTAAAGTTTGACAAAGATATTAACTGTAATGTAATTGGCTATACCACAGGGAGAATTTACCATGAACCCCACAGTAATCTAAAACTCAGATACTGAACCAAATACAGACCCTCACAGCTTCAGTGCTAAAGGCTGATAACAGGTGGTGGGGGTAGATACCAGCACCAAAATCCAAGCTGACAGAATCCAAGTAAGCAGAGACCTCCAAAGGCTGAAACCACAAGCAAAGTCCAGCTACGCTGAGATCCACGGGAACTACACTGGTTGCACCCCAGCTCTCCTACCAGCATATGTATGAAACAGCACAGCTATTTCCACCAGAAATCTGTCCCTCTTTTTAAATTGCCATTCAGTTTAATGATCAGTAGGGTTTTCAGAATATGAAGTATGAAGGCACTCTACTTACCAGCAGACTGGACTCCAAAAGGCTGTTAAGTCCATCAGTTTAGATGCCCAAAACTATGAATGAGATTCAGGGTTAGGGCTCAGCATGTCCTCCCACCTGCTCTATCTAGGGCTCTTTTGTTTACAATCAATGCTTGCTGAAGCAAGCAACCCTCCCCGCCACAATCTTCACCAACAGAAGGAGGCCTGAGCATCCCCTGCAGGTCAGAGAAAGTCTGGAGCCACAGTGCTGATGTGGATCTGGACAAGCTTCACCAGCAGGGCTGTGGTCCACCACGCAGCCCTCAAGGTCTTGAGCTCCAGCCACCACCTGAACTTACCTGGGACTAAAAGTGCAGCATTCATCCACATTAACAGTCCCCACTCTTATCTCTTAACGTGGGACTGTCCTTCCTAATCATTCTTATTGTCCAGTGACAATTTAAGATGTGTAAATTTTATACCATTTCAACTTCATGTTCAGGAACCTATAGTAGCACTGCTGAAAGGGACAAAATGAGATTGGCAACATCTGTAAACTACACACTTGCAGAACACACACAATACAAACCTGCCACAGATCGCAGCAGGGGCTGAGCTGAGGAAGACCATCTGTGGGGCACCAGTAAGACAGGGTCCCTGGCCAGGAGGTATGTCCCCACTACCCACAAAGCTCCAACGTTACAAGGTTTGAGCAGAAGTCTGTTCAGAAAGGCCAGTAAAAGTTAAGCTACCAAACGAGGGCTGTGCTACGCATTGAAAGGTGAAGTGCTGCTTTTGCTTGGCATTTAGTTCCAAGCAAATAGTGAAGGTGTGAGGAAAAATTCAACCTAATTTCTTGTTGGCAAAAGATAATGCGCTGATTCTCCTTGAAGGAATCCCACCTAAACTACGTAAGTTCAAAGGGGTAGTGTTTCTCTATACTTTTTGTAATAGCATAAGAAGAAAAATACTGGGCCAGGGATGTAGCTCAGTAGTGCCGCCACCTGCCTCGCAAGCTCAAAGTCCCGAGTTTGATCCCCGGTACCCAAAAAGAAAACAGGCAACTGATGCCACGTATCTGTGATTTATCAGGACCTTCAAGTAACTCAGCATCACACCCTGCTGAGAAGGCTGAGCAGCAGCTGAAGAAGGCTTTCCTAAATTTACAGAGGAGTAGAGCATGTTCTACAACCTTAGTTTTATTCTCCAAGCTTCACCTTTTGTAAAAATTAGGCAAGAAAGCAGGTTATTATCAGAAGTCATTGTGTTCAACATTCCACATCTATATCCTCATCACAATACCATAAAAGTTACCAGGCCCTAAATATTACATTTTATACATCCAGAAAATCACATATTCAGTGCACCAGAGTATAAAATACAGCATCCAGTAAGGGCTATCACTCCCTTTGGATTTTATTTCCAAATTCTTAATACTATAAAGTTTTTTGTTACCAGGGATTGAACTCAGGACCTTGTGCTTGCGAGGCAGACGCCGGAACCACTGAGCTAAATCCCCGGCCCAATACTATAAAGTTTAACATGTTAGCAGATGTGTTTCTTTTTCCCATTTGGCCTTACACTGAGTTATATATACAGGTATTGAGAAGTTAAAAGTCAGAAAAGTTAAATAGCAGCTCAGTATTGCAATGGACTATGAAATAACACGTACTGTATAATCCATTAGTTTCCAATGACTTTTCATTAGTTCTCCATATTCCCTGATTAGTAATTATTAAAACTGAGAAATCTATACTTGGTTAAATCCTTCCGTGCCTCAATTTCCTCATTTATACAACTGGGGACAATCACAGTTCCTACCTTATAGGCTTATGTGTGTTAAATAAGTTCTTTATAAAATGTATGTCACATACTTAATACCCAGTAATCATTATTTATATGTTAGATATAATTAAAACATTATGTAGATAAGGAGGCAAAATTATAGAATACATGGCCAGGGATTTAGCTCAGTGGTTCTGCCGCCTGCCTCACAAGCGCGAGGTTCCGGGTTCGATCCCCGGTACCAAAAAAACCAAAAATGATGTCACCATCAAAATTATAGATTACAAACAGTACCATGTCATGGTACCTGCTCATCTAGACACAGACTTAGAAGACACATGACTAAGATCCGTGCCCACACTGCTAACAGCTCTACCTGCAGGAAACACATGCTGTCATAAAAACATGGCTAGATAGCCTGCTCTGCAACTGCCACCCAGCAATAACTCAGGAGTTCTAAAAATCACTTTTACCTACGGTAATCCTTTCTCACAACTAACCTCTAGTATCAGGTAGTTTCTAGTAACATTCTGTATTACACAGTACTGCACTTAGAATGCTAGCCTTGGTGTGAGGCCAGCTTGGAGCAAGATATGGATTAGACAATTTTTTTATTTTTTGAGACGGAGCCTCACTATGTAGTTCAGACTGGACTTAAACACACTATATAGCCCTGGCGGGCCTCAAACTTGTGGCCATCCTCTTGCCTCAGCCTCCCAAGTGCTGGGATTACAGGTATGTACCCCCATACCCAGCTTTAAAAAGGCAATTTTAAAAAACATATGGGGGCCGGGGATTTAGCTCAGTGGTTTCGCCGCCTGCTGTGCAAGCGCAAGGACCCGAGTTTGATCCCCAGCACCAAAAAAAACCCCACATATGAAAGTCCTATTGTTCTTTTGGCAGTTAATTTTCTATATAATTATTACTGTATCCCTTTAATGCTTAAAGTTTAAACTTTTTTTTTCATTAGAGAAAATGTATGTGGCAAAACTAGCAATCTCTATAGTGTAAACTATGCAGTCATAGTTCCTGACAATTTTGCAAAAAGCCATGTTGTTCTTATATATACCTGGCTGTTCCAAAGCAGTGTAGATTTCAATTAACAAAATGGAAAAACAAATGAGGTTAAGCTTCAATGTAGACATTTTCAGGTGTTTGGATACCTGATGCTGTAAACGCTTTCAAGGGAGAGGTGGTGTACAAGTTCAAAGAAGACAAGAGTTTAAAAGTGTTGCATCTTTTTCAGCTGATGAAAATCAGACACAAACTACATTGGAAATTCCCATCTAGTTTCTCTCTCTCTTTGCACAATATGCAACTAATCATGTATATAGTTTTCTTTCTCATTAAAAAGTACTATGTTTAGCTGAAAAATTCAGACAGCATACAAACATGACTAAAGCAAAGTTACAATATTTTATCACCTTTTACGAGATAGAATGTTAACGTATTACTTATCTTTTATGTTCAGATACTAGTGATCTGTATCACCATTTTAATGACTACACAGTACACAAAACATAAGTATACAACCAGTGATCATTTCCATCAGCAACTTTCAAACAATAGGCTATTGATCCACTTTAAAACACAAGAATCCATCATAAGGGCCAGCAAACATTTGGTAAAAAGCCATATACTAAATATTTTAGGCTTTGAAGCTATATAAGGTTTGTTGCATATAATCTTTGTTGTCTCTTCCTCCCAAATGTAAAAAAACAAAAAACAAACAAAACAACATTTTTAGTTATTAGGAATGGCCAGATTTGGCCCATGGACTACAGTCTACTGATGTCTAAGCTATACCTAAATCATGGTATTTTTCTTTTCTTTTTTTTTTTGAGACAAGGTCTTGCTATGCAGTCCAGGCTGGCCCTGAACTCTCTATATACCCCAGACTGGCCTCAAACTCACAGTGATACTCCTGCCTCAGCCTCCCAGGTGCTGGGATTACAGGCATGTGCCACCATGCCCATCAATCATGGTATTTTTGTACACAGAATGGAATACTACAAGGACACTAAACTTATAGAAAAAATGTATACACAATTGCCCAAACATCAACATGCTTCCAAAACTATACTTAACAGAAATTCCATCTTCCACTTGATGTTCTAGAATAACAATTGAAAAAACACAATAGTTCATACAACAGTGCTGAAAATAGCCTTGGCTGCTGTTAGGGTTTGTGTCTAGGTGTCCCCCCAGAAAGGTAGGGCTTTTTCAGAGCCGGCTGGATCTAGAGTGTGTGATGCTGGAATTGATTCATGATGCGATAGGATCAAGGGCACTAGGATTAAGAATGTGAGTGCTGCCTCCCTGAAGTAGCCGGGATAAGATACAAGGGATAGAAAGAGCTGTAATCGTCCTTATTGCTTTGCTACCTTCTGCCCACCATGAACTGCTTCTCTGAGATGCCTATCTGCCAAGCCACCCTGCTGTGGACCTGCTGATTACAAACTGAAACTTCTACAAACTGTGAGCTAAATAAACCTTTCCTCCCTTAAAACTTGTGGGTGTTCAGTACTTTGTCTCAGTAACAAGAAAAGTAACTAAGACAACTTCGTTTTGCTGTTGCTGTTTTGTTTTGTTTTGTTTGCAGTACTGAGGATCCAAATCGGGACCTTATGCTTGCAAGGCAGGGGCAGTGCCACTGAGCTAAATTCCCGGCCCAACAACTGCTTTTTATATATCCCCAGTTTTGTGTTTCTCTGCCATCACCCATTTTTTTTAAAACTCATTCTTTTTTTTTTTTAATCTTTTTTTTTTTTTTTGTACCAGGGATCAAACTCAGGACCTTATGCTTGTGAGGCAGGCGGCAGAACCACTGAGCTAAATCCCCAGCAACTCATTCTTTTTTTATGTAAATGTCATGATTAACTCAGAAAAATGAAAAACAAAGCAAATTATTATTTGGCAGTCAAAAAACAATTTAGTGGTCATAGAGTAGCTTACTCAGGCAATAGGATAGAATAGCTCAATACTAAACAAACTTCAAATGGGCAGACAGTCACATTCATGAGATAGTCCTGATATATTTCTCCAAGAGAAAATGTAACTTGACACTTAAAAACTGTCTGGACTTTTAAAAAAAGTGTCTAGAATTCTGCATCCTTTTAAACAAGCAATATCATCTCAGTTATTTGGCAAAAGAGCTACATAATACTTAATACTAAATTCTAGCACTTAGTAAAAGCCTTTTCAAAATAGGTTTCTTTTAATTTCTGAAGGATAGAGATTGAGCTCAGTGGGCATTTTAGATATCTGAGAGTTTGATAACGGAGAAAATAAATGTTACTACGGGGTTATTATTATCAAGTTGAATTGAAAAAGTACACCTGTTATCAGTTTAACAAGGGACAATAAAATTCCTCTCATGAGAAAAAAGCTTTTTGTGTGGGAAAGTCACACAGCGAAAGGCAAGGCCTCACAGCATCAAACTTCAGGCGAGAAGGCTTGGCATGAGACCAGGGAGTAACGTTTGCTCTCTCCTAAGAGGACAGGGGCTCCATGGAGAGAGGCAGCTCAGAGGCCGACAACCAGGGGTTTGCAGGAATCTTACAGGAAGTTTTGACTTCCCCATAACATGGCGCTAACGGCTCAAACCATCTTACCTAGCTGTGGATGGGTCCGGACACTTGGCTGACATTTGGGTTACAGACATACTAAAATACGAGTTTACAGAGGCACCTACTGTCAAGAATGTATGTTCCAGGATATTAGCACAATCATTACAGCTATTTTATTTTATTTTTTAATCTTTTAATTTGGGCGCCCCTGTGTTGCCCAAGTTGGTCTTGAGCCTTGAATTCCCTGGCTCAAGTGCTTCTCCTGCCTCAGCCTCCTAAGTCGCTTGGCCTACAGGTACACACCACAACTGCACCCAGCTTTAAATCTTTTTAAACATAGGAACTGTTGTCTTTTTAACTAAAGTAATGGTTAAAAAAAAAAAAGAAAAAGCAAATAGACGTTTTAAAAAATAAGCAATGCAGAGTAAACAACATAATGCATTTGTGAGTTTCCTGTTCTCAAAACCAAAAACAGGGAAAAACATCTTAAGCAGCAGCATCTTATTAATAGATTTTGTGGGTACTGAAATATGTAGTATGCTTCTGGGACCAAATAAATCCTTCCCCAACAAGTCAGAAAGCATTTTCTTTCAATGCTGACTGGTAAAATGTAGGTGGAAGATCAAACCAAAAGACATCATTCACTGAGAAACCTAGAAACTCTTCACAGAAGATTAAGAATTAGACTGAACCACAGATAACAACTGCGCGGTCAGACTGAGTATTCCTGTATAATGTGCTCTTCAGGATTTACCTTCAAATCAAGAAGACTCCTTGAAACAGTACTTTCACACAGCAGTAAGGAATATAATTTTAAAAACAGTGACAGGAAAAAAATTGTGTTCTCATTTCTCTGTGCACTCTAACAAAACGTAAATTGCTTTTGGTGGCTTAATGATCCTAGATCCTTGTTATTTAAAAATTACAGTATGTAACATGTTTGTGCCGGCTTGAACTACCAGCGGTACAGGCATGATTGTCCCATGCCACCCAATGGTCCAGAGTCATGGTCAGTCAGGCCTGTACCACCGGTAGTTCAAGCCAGCACGAACATAACTTGTTCAAATCAGAGCCACCCAGCAGCAAGACACACGAATTATGGCCCATCATGAACATGTTAAACCCTTCAGAAGCATCAGTTCCCATAAGACAGGCGCTCAAAACAAAACTATAGGCAATACAGGCTCTTCAAGTAAATAAAGTTATCCCGGCACGGGACACTCTATCTTTTATGACCAGGGATAGGGTGTAACTTAAAAGGGGGGAGGGAGGTTGAGAGGTGGTCAGGAAGGAAGAATGTTGATTACAAATGCGTTTCTAAGCACATGTAATTCTAGAACTACGACAGTATTCTCACATAGCTAAGACATATAACTATTGTAGTAACACAATTCTGTTAGGCAAAAGACTTTCTAGTTATATTAAAACATACAATGTTTGTCTAGTATTATTAGACTTTAAGATTTAAGACTTGTTTTTTTAAAACCAATTGTCACATCCTCCAGGATTTCAAGACAAGGGAACTTTTTGAGTGAGAATTGACATGTATTGGATGATTTGGGGCTTCCAATAAAATTCAGAAAACAAATAAGAAAAGATCATTTTTTGAGATAGTTATTGGCTATCTGCCTCTCTCTCAAGAGACAATTAAATTCTGAGCTTGGAGGGCACAACAACCAGGTGGCTAAGGAAATTTGGGAGCGCTTCCTCCACTGCTTTTAATGTCTCCTACCCCGAGGTCTTCAGGATTCTCCTGGGGGCCCTCTTCTTTCTCTCCTCAGGAGTCTCTTCTAACTCAAATGTCTTAAATTCCAACCACCTGATATAGTATTACTTCTCAAGTTTCTTCTCAAGTTTCTATCCTCAGCCCAAGTTGGTATTTCACGACTTTAAACTGGAAATCTCAGTATCAATTTAGAATCTGTACCACAAATTCCACACATTATAAACTGAACTATCTTTCCTTTTCTCATAAAATCTGCAGGTTTGTTTGTTTGTTTATTTAAGAAGTTAGTATCACCAGTTCACGTGAAGACAGGAGACAAAAAATCTAAGACTTAGCTCAGTGGTTCCAACGCCTGCCTCACAAGCGCAAGGTCCGGAGTTCGATCCCCAGTACCAAAAACCCCTAAGACTCACCCTTCCTCTCTTTCCTTAAGCCTGCTTTCCACGTGGCCACCAGCTCCTGTGAATTTATCCCCACGCCTCTATCCGCCCCTGGCTGCTGCAGCAGCTCTGGACCTACAGCTGTGGCCTAGCCCTCTCCAGCCCCTGGCAGTGCGGCTCCTGAAACGCACAGCTGCCCTCCCAACCTCTGAGCCTACTCTTTCCACATGGCCACAGTCCCCAACCCCATCTCTCATGCAGATTCTCTACAAGGGAAAATATACTAACTCTAAGGGGACCAAAGTATGCGATTCATCAGACAGTCATACTGTATGGTTCGTGCAGTGAGATCAGATATCAGCTGAGTTTCAAATGAAAAATACGATGAAGCTGCATATTTGCATTTATGTTTGAAATTCAGTCTTTTCAAGTAATAACAGCTAACACTAACTGAGCACATTCTATGTGCCTGGCATCATGTTAAATACTTTCGGTCCATGATTCCCTTTCAACATCCCAGCAACCTGATGATGTGGACATTACTGTCACCATTTTATAGACAAAGACACTGAGGCTTAAAGGTGAATTACCTTGTGCAAGCCAGTAGGGACTAGTGATGTAGGAGAAATATAACTTCCAATCTGCTAGATGTCACGTGTGCTGAGTTTGTGCTCCCCCAAATCAAAAAATGAATTCCAAGGAACAAGGAGGTTAAGAGTAAGAAAGGTTTATTGAGAAGTAGCTCTTGAGAGACGAGAGGCCCCGGAAGTGGGCTGCCACCGAGGCCCTTTGTCAGGGGTGATTAAACAGCAAAGTCACAATGTGAGTACAACGTGGGTCAAACTACCATCAAGCTACAGGATTGTAAGTACAGCCGCTTAGCTAATATTGAAATGAGTCACGGAGCAAGGGTGCATGGAAGGGAAAAGGTGTTTTGGGGAGGGATGGGTCCAGGTGTCCTGGTCACCCAGCTGGGCGACTCATGCCTGTCTGGACTTCCTGGACCAGGCAGTGCTAACTACAGTACAGTTTCAGGGAGGCATGCAGGCCTGGCCACTGCATCTCCTTCTTGAGGCCTGGCCTTCAACGGATGCCACTCCAGCCAGTCTTGATGTGGTCTTGTCTTTCGCACATTCCCTCCAGGGCCTGTCCTGTCTGACTGCCTATTAACTTCCATCTAACTTGGCTGCCTATATTACTAGGAATGAAACCCACATCTGTTTCTATAAGGTCTACTGAAAAGAGAGAGGGCCTGTGGGGATGGGTGGGTACACAGTCTGAAGATGCTCAGAGTGAATTCTAGTACAACCTGATCTCTCCACTCTACCTTTTAAAAACAAATATTGATTGCTAAAAAAGGAAATCAGCAAATAAATCTTCAATATATACGTAACTGGCTCTTATGTGCTTTTAAAAATGAGGGGTCACGGGCTGGGGATTTAGCTCAGTGGTTTCGCCGCCTCTGCACAAGCGCAAGGACCTGAGTTCGATCCCCGGTACCAATCAATCAATCAATTAATAAATAAATAGGTTATAAAAATGAGGAGCTGGTGATTTAGCTCAGTGGTTCCCCCGCCTGCCCTGCAAGTGCAAGGACCCGAGTTCAATCCCTGGTACCGAAAAAAAAAAAATTATCTGGTCTCAAAGCTGGGTGTACTTACAATGAGGCAGAGTGATGTGTGTGTTTTTATGTACATCCTTCACCTCTTTGATCTGACTTTGATTTTGCTTTGAAATGAGTTCTACAATATAAAAAAATCATTACCATAGTTGGAATACCTCTTCCTGTTGTTTTTTTTCCGTTTGTTTGTTTCGTTTTGTTTTTTAGGTACTGGGGATCGAATTCTGGACCTTGCGCTTGCGAGGCAGACAGCGGCACCACTGAGCTAAATCCCCAGCCCTCTACTTGTTGTTTTAAGCTGCTAAAAGTAGTAAGTGAAATACAGATCAAAATAAATCCTTAATTTAAATACTGCACTGTTTCTCTGGTGTGAGAAACTGAAAGTGTAAATAAGGACCAAAATGCACAACAGATACTGGGAAATGGGGAGAAAATGTTCAAATGAGAAGGGGGGGGGGACAAGAAAAAAAAGAGAACAGAAGGGAAAAAATGGAAACAAAGCTTTTGTAAAGAAGGAGGGGAAGAGGGGTTGAGGGGAGGGGGAATGGGAAAAAAAGAAGAATCAAGATATATTATGTATAGGTTCCCTATGATGAATGTGATCATTATGTTTTATCTAAAATGTGCCAATAAAATTTTTTAAAATAAAATAAAATTGCTATAAGAATAAATCCTCATTCCAATAAATTAGGTTCTACTATATCTTACTATCTGCAACTGATAAGCATTCCATAAATTAGTTCAATTGCATCCTTGCAGTCTGTATTAGGAAAAAAATTAAACTACATGAAAAACATGGAACTTAAAGCATTTAAAAACTGAAGCCTTTCTTAGTGCAATGTATAGAACCATGCAGGCCTCTCCTGTGTTTCAGTACCAACTAAATCCATATTACCCAAGTGGCAAACATTCCTTAGAGATGGGATTGATACTATTGTAGAAAAAAAAAATCTTTACTACTTTTCTTTTTGGCTTTCTGCAGTTTTCTTATAATTTATAATAACTGATGATAAAATATCCTCCACCTAAAGACATGCTATGTGAAGGAAAACTGGTCTCCTTAGAACAGACTAAAAACAACTGGCTGACTCAGGTTTACCATTAATACTATTACTGTACAGGCAATGCATATATATGTAAAAATACACAGTGAAATCCTCTAGGATTTTTTGGGGGGGATTATGATCTTATAAAGAACTTCTTCTCCCTCTATTAAACGTCCAAATTGCTATTTTTAAAAAGATTTTAAGTCCACTTCTACTTTTTTTCCTCTCTCCCTGTGAGATTATCACCCATCACACTTTCCTGTAGCCAACAGGGCTCTCCCTTCCTAACCGGCTGCTGGGCTGAGCAACCAGATAACCAGGTTATCAGAGCCCAGGAGGTGTCCCCCAGAACTCAGCCCCAGGCCCAGGCCCTATCTTTCACCTCTAACACCACAGGGCGTGGCTGCTGCTCTTCACTCTCCTCACCACGTGTTTCCCTCACCTAGGGTTCTTTTCCTAGGCTGGCTTGGAATACATTGATGTTTCTTCACTGCCTCCCAACACAAGCATAGTTCTTCCTCTCTTCGGTGAGAATTTTACTGTTAACTGATACTAGGAAATACAGACTAGATGATAACTACAGATAAAAAGGTTGAGGAAGTGTAAAATTTTCTCATCATGATCTTGCTCTTATGAGTGTTTAATGGCAATGTGCTCAGCACTCATTTCTCCCTCACTACACTGAAGCTACTTGAAGCAAAAGTTCTTATTTTCGTATGTCCAAAACCTGCCAAAGACTGCTATGCATGGCTAACCATCAGCTTACTGATTAAAATGCCAATCCCCTGAATTACAGAAATCATAAAAGGACAAAGTTAATTACTGATCTACTTTCAGCTCAACATACCGAATGAAGTGCCTTGAAAAGTAAAATCAAGCTAAGACTGAGCTTGCTAAAGAAAACTCTATTTGTTTTATGAAAAACTCTATAAAAAGTTTGGTGTTAGAATGATTTATCATTTTTATAGCAATAACACAGTACCCACTTTTCTTGTAATAATTAAAAGAACAAACCTTTCTTTGGCTCACTGCTTAGTTTTACTATATTCTCCACTAAGCGCTTGGAACTAATTATGAAGTCCTTTACAGTAAGACTCCTATCAAATGAGACATAATCAGGTATCTTTTGTTAATTAAGCCTCATTTGTAGTCTTTCAATTTTGAGAGTAAAAACAAACAAATTCTCAGCCTATTACCTGCTGAGGAAAAGACAATAGGTTGGAGATACTTTGTTTTCAGTTGTTCAGTTATACGCTTTAGGAACAGCAGTACCATCTCTGTGGTTTCCAGGCTCCTCCTCCTCTTTCTTCTGCCAGACAGAGAGCTCCTTCTTAAGCAACAAGCTTCCTTTGTTTTGATTTATACCGGCAGCCTAAAGAAGCCCATAGCACATGTCTTGTCCATGGCAGAGAGTGTCAGAGCAAAAAGGAGAGCTCTGACCCCAAACTTTAATAAGTGATGAGTTTCTGAGTACTCCTTTTTCTATACTGACTCGCATTTTAAATATAAAGCAACTAACAACAACAACAAAAAAGCAACTAAATTCCCTGGAAAAGGTCATGGGCCTTAGAATGGGTTTGCTGTAAATTCCACCTCTGTGGTCCTCTGAAACGTCCTTTCTCTTTGGGACATGTCTGTTCTCCCCTTCTCACTCCTCCCACCAGTAAATCCACAGTATCTATAACTGCTTTTTGAGAATTAAGTATAAGTACAACCTCTCTCATGTATTTGCACACTTGTTGGTGGAGGTATACGTAAATTAGTAATCCTTTTAGAAGAGGGCTTGGACAGCTCAAGAACGAAAAGGGGAGAAACTTTTTACAATGTACTTTCCAACTTTGCTACCATGCATAGCTGCACTCCCAGTCAAAAATTATGCAACAGAAGCTGATTCACAGTCTCTGCTCCTGCCTTCTCTACACTTTGCTCCAATGGTTATCCTGCTTCATTGTCTTCTTGGCTTACTAAAGTGCTCAAAGTCTCCCGTCTTATTAAAAACATATTAAATTATAAAAACTTCCCTTCCCCAAGGATTTTTAGACGAGATCAGGCACATTCAGGGTGGTGTGGTGTAAACACCCAAGGATTTTTAGCTACTGTCCTTACAGGAGAAGCTTACTTAAGATTCTCAGAGTGTTTATTCTCATTTTTTCTTTCTCATTTCTCATTCACACTCAATCCCACTATAACCCAATTTCTCCTGAAATCACCCTCCCTCTTTCCCCAGCAATCTCTTTCAGCAATACAATCAGACCTTCTTAGCTGTTAATGTCATTTCTTTTTCAAATCTACTTCAAATTTCCTGCCTTGGGTCTCCTGAAGCCTGCCTCTTCTGATGCTCCATGTTCATTGCATCACCCACCTCCTTCCTCTGGCTCCTTGAAGGTTAGTACTTTCCAGAGTTCTGATTGTAGCCATACTTTTTGTTCTTGTTCCTGGTGTGTTCATTTTCATTAACCTTTATGTCAAGCAATCACTACATATATTAAAACTACCTCTGTAAGGTTAATAATGCCCAATTTGGCTCTTTGGACTTCTTCCTGAGTGCCATTCAAATTTCTCACAGGCTGTTTATAATCCACCAAACACAGAATCCACTTCCATATCTTGCCACATCCAATCCATTAACAAACCCTGTATATTCTACCATCAACATACATCTGAAATTTACTCACTTTTCTATCCCCTTTTCCACCATCCTACTTCAAGCTGCCATCATCTTTAGACTATGAACAACCTCTAGGAAGACGCCATGCTTAATCTCTTGTTCCTCTTCCTCCTCTAAAGGCAGCAAGAATCATGCTTTTAAAGCCAAACTCCTCTTAAAAAAAAAAATCAAAGGGCCACGTAATACTTGGAATAAAACCACACCTCTAATCCAGGTCTACAAGGCCTGGCTTAGCCTGGTCCTGCCTTCTCCTCTCCTTCACCATGTACTCCTTGTTCATACTCAGCCAGAGATCCCTGCCTTTGTCATTTATTTCACTTCCTCAATACAGCCTCTCCTGTCTCTGGACTTCTGCAACTGGGTTCACCGTAAAGAATATTCTTTCCTGGGCCAGGGATTCAGTGGTTCCACCACCTGCCTTGCAAGCACAAGGTCCAGAGTTCAATCCCTGGTACTAAGAAAAAAAAAAGAATACTCTTCCCTCTTGTTCTTTATAAGGTAGTTACTGTTCATCTTCAGAGGAGTTACCATGCACTTGACCTAAATACCCCCTGCCACCCCTGTTCTTTAACTCAGCATCTGATCTGTCTCTTTCACACACACTGTAATTTACTTCCTGGAAGTCCTCTTGAAAGTAAGGGAAGGTGCCATCCCTCTTTCCTCCTCCTTGCTGATCAGAATGCTAATACAGTGGCCAGAGCTCAAGCAACTCAATGAGTAATTGTTGAATGAACTACAGTACTGGGTACATGTACTTTAGAGCAGAGTTTATTGTATTTGTGGTTCTAGAAAGGGAACTCAGGGCATTGTGCACACTAGGCAAGCACTCTACCACTGAGCTACACCTTCAGCCCTGAAATGAACTACTAACTAAACTAGTGAGTGAATTCTTTCACCATTAACTTGCATAATTCACCAACATCACTGTTATACAATACAGTATAACACTCTTAAATTAGGCCCCTGTTTTAACTACTCCTTTCTTTTTGTGACTTTTCAAAAAACTTTCTAAAGAGAAAGAACTCAGTTTGGCCAACATTGGCAGATAAGATAGACAAGTTTCAAAGACCTCAATGATGTTTACAAAATAAATTAGTTCCACCTCTGTTCCACTGGCAGACTTTGTATGCTCATTTTATATCTTGAATAAATCACAATACAGGGTGGTTAAACTGGATATCCTCAAGGTTGTATGAGTCAGTAGTAAAGCTAGAGTGCTCACTTCAGCAGCATGTATACTAAAATTGTGAACAATACAGTAGTAAAGTTAGAAATAAAGTCAGAACATATCAAGCAGTTAGTTATAAAATAAATTTCAACAAAATGACAACTAGCAGCTTTCAAAAAATGCCACTTAAATTAAACTAAAGGTACTAAAAAAGATAAAGAGGAGTATATAACAACCTCTATCCAAAAGGAGGTTAAAGATTTAAGAAACCTAAAATCTACTGGGGAGAGCTCTAATAAGCTCCAAGATGTAGATTTGATCTAACACCTAAATAAGGTAAGAAATCTAAGACAGTAAGATAACATCACTGGATAGTAAATAGTTGATAGGTTATTACAACATAACTACTACAGTTTCTAGCTGAAATGGTCTGGCTTCACATAAGATGTAAGATTTTAATGGGTTCCTTAGGGATGGAAAGGTTTGCATGTGAACAGAGGTGTCGGACAGAAAACCTTTTAAAAACAGACAGAACATGGGGCTGGGGATTTAGCTCAGTGGTTTCACCACCTGCTGCGCAAGTGCAAGGACCTGAGTTCGATCCCCAGCACCAAAAAAAAAAAAAAAAAAATTCACCACCTGCTGCGCAAGTGCAAGGACCTGAGTTCGATCCCCAGCACCAAAAAAAAAAAAAAAAACAGATAGAACTTTGAAAAAGTTTAAAAAAAAAAAAGACCCCAAAGCAAGCAGCAGACAGAGCCAGTTTGTTAGCAGTACAGAGACCCACCTAAGGAAAGGATTATGGGGGAGGTATTTGTAAATTTAAATGTAACTAGTCCAATTAAAAAGTCTGAACTTAGGGCCCGGGATTCAGCTCAGTGGTTCTGCCGCCTGCCTCACAAGTGCAAGGTCCTGAGTTCAATCCCTGGTACCAGAAAAAAAAAATGGAAATAGAGAAATCTGTCAGGGAACATAGGACTTGTTTGCTGGTGGGTTGGAATAGGCAAATATTTTCCTCTCCTAAAGGATAAAGACATCTGGCCTATTCCTAAGTCATTCATGCCTGAAACTGCTTCATTCCCTTGCCCCACTGAGCTTTCCACCCCAGACATTTGTGCCCTCCTAGCAAACTGGCTTCTCCACCTTCCTCCCCCAGCCACACAATACACTGCAGCCCAACAGGACTGCACATCCTAGCTCCCCAGACATACTAGGAAGCCCCAACCCACTCACTCTGTTCAGCAACTTCTTCTACCTCTGCTGTGCTCTCCTCACTCCGTGTCCAAGGCCTAGCGCTTCACACACCCGCTGAGTGCTTTCTCTCCACCGAGCTTCCCAGAAGCCCAAGCCCCAGTCACTGTTGCCTCTCACCAAGGTACTTTTGTCCAGAAGACTTTTTCTGGTACGGGGGATCGAACTCGGGTCCTTGCGCTTGCGAGGCAGGCGGCGGAACCACTGAGCCAAATCCCCGGCCCTCTCCAGAAGACTTTTTCAAGAATCTTTCATTGTAGTTGTTGCTCGTCTTCTCTTGTAAACTGTCTAACTTACAGCAAACACACTCTATTTTTTATTCCTTCCCTCTTTCTCCACAAGTAATTGAAGATCTTGACAAACATTACAGGGCAACAGCATAATGTAAGCCCAGGGACACAGACTGAAGACTGAATGCTTGGGTTTGAATCCCAACTCAGCTATTTATTAGCTATGTGTCCTTGGGCAAGTTGCTTAACCTGTCTGTGCTTCAGTTACCTTGGCGTAGCCAATGGAGATAATAGCAGGTATTTCATAAGGCTTCAGAGAACTGGGTTTATAACAGTGTGAACACCATAAAAGGATCTATTAGATACATAAAATTGTGTTTCAGAATGGAAAAAGACTGACTATGCTGTGCTGACTGGTGAAAGCTTTATGACATACACCGGGAAAGCGAAATGGCAAGAGCACAGCCAGGGTCCCCACACACTGCTATATACAAGTTCTTTCTAAATTTTCTTATGCATGCCTTACGAGTTAGCTTTTCCTTTTACAGTCTTCCTTATATTAAAAAAGCTTCTGCTTTAGTTTGGTATTTCAATATCCAGACAACCTCCTTGGTTCAGTCTCTTATGGTTATTGGTAAATTAGTCTCCCTGTGACCAGTCATAACCCTATAATCTGCTCAGAACAGTCTTACCAACATGCAAATCTGCTACACACCCATTCCACCCCCCTCAGGAGTTTAAAGCCCCTTCAGATCTCATACAAAATCTTGCTAATCAGGCCCAGCCTACTCTCCAGGGTCATATCTCAAATGTCTCTCCTGTCTACAGCCATACCACCCTGAAGACCCTGATCTCATCATCAAATGTCTCTCCTCACAATGAAACCTCAATCACGTGGCCACCCCTACAAGGCCTTCTGTATGTCATTTCTTTTGCTTGGAACCCCGTGTTTATTAGTTTCCTGGGGCTGCCATAACAAAATATCACAGCCTATGTGGTTTAAACAATCAAAATGTATCTTCTCACAACTCCCGAGGCTTGAGGGCCAGGTACCAAGAACGAACTCAGGACCCTCCTTGAGAGGCAGGCTGCGGCACCACTGAGCTAAGTCCCTGGCCCATTTCCTCAGCTTTCTTGACACATCCTCCCTTGGACTTTCCTTGTACGGATGCATCTCTGGTATTTCTTCTTACATCCAAAATTTCTGTGCTTATAAAGTCAGCTGTCAGATTAGATTAGGGCTCACCCAAAGGATGTTTTTAACTTAATCATCCTCAAACCCTTGTCCAAACATAAGACACAGGCTTCAGTTATAGGGGTTAGGGCTTCAACATGAGGATTTGGACACAACTGAGCCCCTAACCACCCTTTCCCTTTTTCTTGCCCAAGCTAATCCCACTTGTTTTCCCTGAGAGTGGCCCAGGCCTTCCCAATGCACACCGACTGCAGTGCCTTTCCTCTGTGCTCCCATTGTACCTCTGTACACTGCTCGCATAAGTGTTCCCTTCCCTCTTCAGACTGTACACCTTCACAGTGAAGACTGCACTGCCAGCACCCAGCACAGAGTCCAGTCCACTGAAAGCATTTAATAAAGACTTGATCAATGAGGAGTAAAGCAAAGAGCATACAACTTGAAGTAAGGTAAGCTTCCATTCCAGTCCTCGCTCCAGTTGTATACTTACTTTGCAACTTACTCTGTGACTTAGGGCAAGTTATTTAATGTTAAACTTCTATTCAGCATTATTCTGAATAGGGTAGTTGTAAAGACAAACACTTTATCATAATTAAAGCACCTATCTGAGGGGTTGGTACACAAGAGGTAATCAGTAAATGTTGGAATAAAGTTTCTGATCTTGCCTGGTTTGACACTTAGTCAAACCTACTGTTCTGCAGTACATGACGTGGATATACTATCCTTTTTGCTTTAGTTGCTTATCTAAAAACTATCTCATGGTGCTACTGGGGGCATAATTTAAACATTTAGATAGGTATGTGGTACATAGTATTACATAAATGTTTCCTATTATTATAAGAACACTGCAGGTCTAGATAGATATGACTGGAAACCATGAATAATTTAGCTCCTTCCATTAGTAAGTATTTAAATGTGACCACTACCTTAATGCTTCAGGTTTCTTTCCAACTAAATAGGATAAATTAAAGAGGTTCAAAAACTAGTACAGGAGATACTAGTTCAAAATGAAAAACTCAAAATGAACATGAAATAATATATTATCATGCCACATTCCTTAATTTGATGTTTAACATATTTTGGGTATTGAAATAAAATTTGTAAGAAACAAGTTTTTCTACTGTTTGTGACTACAGACACTGACCATTCACACTGGAGAACAACACCCCTTGACTCATACTTTCAACTGCAGAACCATAAACCTACAACCTGGGAAGGACCTTTGTGAGGAAAGTCCAGTCCCACCTTTTCTGACCCAAACACAATGAAGTGGATCTGGAACAGCCTTTTAGGGTCTTAATGAACAGCTCTGTGAAGGATGGGAATTGCAGGCTGAGAGAACAATTTGTTTAAAAGTACTAAATGAGGGGTTCTGGATTTATTTTAGATGTTCAAGGAGTGTTGAGACCAGTATTAGGAAAAAATGCTGAAAAATCCTTTTTAACCTCAAACTTTAGGGTGTGTAACATTTGAAGGAGGCAGAAGTCATCTGATCTGTAACTCTGGAGCAAGGTAGCTCTGGGTTTGAACTCCCCCGTGTCCCATAAGCACTAAATCTCTGAGCCTCAGACGAGTACAACAGCTTTGTTAAAGTAACTGAGCTGTGTATGCAGAAAAGCCCACAACTGGTGTACCTGGCAAGCTCCAAGTACTCAAATGTCAGTTCTTCCGGATCTCATTCTTCCCTCATGTGAATGAAAATGTGTGCACAGTACATCGTCTTCACATAGTACGTGCTTTCTAAATGTGTGAGACTTACTGGACATCATTCCATTCTAGAAAGCTGCAATAACTGCTGCAAGGATAGTGTCGTATCTCTGCCCTTCCTCGCCTACCTCCGCAGCTAAGTGTCTCCTCGCCACCATTAACGTGCTATTTGAGACTTCGGCAGCTCAGACTTAAAGAGCAGCAAAGACTTGAAGGTCAAAACCTTTATCGTGACAGACCAAACACTGAAACAGCCTGCTTCATTTTGTTCCTAGGGTCCATTCCAGCCTGAATTTCCAACGAAAAGTAACTATTCTTGTTGTGCAGACATAGCAGGTCTGAGTAAAGGGGGCATGGTCAGGTGACCGAGGTCATCGCTATGAGGACGATCCTTGACTTTTTGTGTTTGGGAGACTTATTTTTACGTGGCATTAAAAAGGACACCGGTCAATCCCGCTACTTAAGCTTCATTCTAAAGTGCGGTGTCTTTCTTCTAAAGACACTATGCGCCTGGCTGGAAATCAACCGCAAGAACAACCAGGATGGACAGACCCCGTCCAGACGGCGACCGCAGCTTAGGGCTTAGCGTACGGACGCCGAAGCCCAGGTCCTGACCGGGCTCCAGCGGGCGCCGTCCAGGGCGAATCTGGACTCCCGGGAGGACCCGGCTCCGCCCAGGTTCTGGGTCCGCGGCGACCTCCGGGGGCTGCGAGGTCGTCGCGCGGCTTACTCACCGGACAGCCCGGCGTCCTCAGGCTGGCGCGCTGAGGGGCGCAACCGGAGACCTGCGGCCCCAAGACGCCCCGGCCAGGAGGCCCCCGGGCGCGGAAGGGCGGGCGGGCGCTTCACCACCTCCTCACGCCGGGACCGCGGCCTGGCGCGGAGCGGGACGAGGCAGCGCCCACCGCGTCGGAAAAGCCGGCAGGCGCCCCGCTCTCCCAGCAGCCCCACGGCCCGCGTACGGCCTGCTGGGAGCTGTAGTTCCCCGCCCGCCGCCCCGGAGGTCCCGCCCCGCGCCGCCCCCCGCCCCGCGCCGCCGCCCGGACCGAGACCGCGGGGCTGGGTAGAGTTCGCGGTCGGCGCCCTCCAGCGCCCCTCCGCGACCCTACTGGGGGTCCCCGGCCCTGCAGGCCGCCCGGAGAGTCGTTGGCAGCGGGCGCCGCTCGGGTAAGGATGGAGGCCGGCAGGAGACGGGCGGGCGCGCGAGAGCAGTCCTCGGCCGGGGCCCGGGGCCCCTGGCCCCTCCCACCCCAGCCTGCATCTCCCCTCCTCAGAGCCTCCCCCGGGTGCCCCCTCGCCCGGGGTCTTGAGGTTGCCGGCCTCCCGCCCCGCGCAGTGTGGACGCCGTGTCCCCAGACTGCTCCCCGGGAGTCGGTCGGGTCGGATAGGGTCGGGTGGGGACCGAGGCCCCGGCAGAGCTTGAGTCAGGGAAAATGCCCCGCTGAGCGTCGCTGTCATCGTCAAGATTTTATGGGTTCCCAAGATCACTTTGAAAATTACAGTAACTTTGAAGCTCAACAAAGAGACTTAAATCGAGTTCTCTGCATTCCTATAAGATTAGCCTCCGCAGAACTCGAGTTCTGCGCCTAAGCGAGCCCTTGGGCTTTCAGGAAGTGTTAACTTTACGGACGAGCGGTCAAATGACCCATTCTGTCAAAGAACAGGTGTGTTATTTATGAAGTTGTGTTGCGGTTAGCTTTTTAGATGCACGTGCAAAGGGCTGCACTAAGGTACTTGAGAATACTGAGGCGTAAGTCTCTAAAGTCGACTTTTTAAGGAAACGGTTTATATTCATACCTAACAAAAGGCATGCAGGAGAAAAGAGCGAGTCTCCTACCCCACTTCTTTGCCAGGAGCAGCTGCTGCCTTGACCTCAAATTGTCTTATAAAATTATCTCAACACCCTGGAGTATCTAATGCAAAACTTTTGGGATTAGGCGACTCTGGGGACTGCCCTTTCAGTACTAACAATTGTGGCAGACTTCTGAATTTTTCCGAAAACTTTTATTGCTTAAAACAACACAATTAGTAACAACTGGCTGATGTTAAGTGAAAAAAGTAGGATCCAAAACAACGATAACCCGAAAATTCAGTCATTCGCAACCCTTCTGCTCTTAGGAAGGTCAGCCGCCAGGGCTCAGGCTTGTCTGCCTTCGTTACCAGGGGTGTCCCGTGCCCAGTGCAGGGCTATTCCATGGCAGCCGTGCATTACACACGTGTGTAGTAAACATTTGGCTGGTACAGATAACCAGGTAACGAGCATGTGTGTGGGTTCTCCCCTTCCTTGGCTGACTCCTTGGAAAAGATTACTACAAGTGGGGATTTCACTGGGTCAGAGGGCCTGAATGCTTTCATGGTTATCAACACATTGCCAGCCTGCTTCCCGGAAGAGCCTTGCTTTTTGCCCTGCCGCCACCACGTGTGAGTATGTGGCAGTGCAGCCTGCAGTCTTGCCTACTGTGTACCCACAGTGCTTGGTAGTCAGGAGCACTTTCAGATGAGGACCTCATTTGTTCTGTTACCTGGAAGGTCGGTAGGGCAGGCACTGACTTCTCGCTTCCGCAGCACAAACTCCAGTACCAAACCTTTCAAGTTCTTCCTCCCATTCCACCTTTCATTCATAGTGAACATCCCGAGTAAATTCTTAGCCAAAAAACTGGGTACTGTTCTATGCTTTTCTGGTTTGCAAAATCCTTTTCTTATCTTGCTCAGATATCTGTAGATGCTTTGATCAAATCTGGCGACATTTTGACAAAATAATGAAACAATTTAGATGAAAGAGATGGTTTTATTTAGAAGTGAGGGAACAATAGGCATCAGCAAATTTAGAATACTGCACCCTTTCTGTTAGTAAAGGTCTAGAAACCCTTGGTGCTGGTTCTGTATCTTCTTGAATCTGAAGAAGTTACTCTATTAAAATCCTCAGACTGTTGCAGAAAATTGCAAATAATATATTGATATTAATACTCTCTGAAAATGGACAAGAACTATTTGCACAATGATTTATGTATCCTTGATAACAATAAATTTCAAAATAGAGCACTAAAAAAAAGAAATCACAAGACAAAAAATTCAAACTACAAAAAAGTCGTTTTCATATAAAAAATTCTCTTTCTCTTTTTTTCCCTAACATTTGGCAACAAGAAAACACTAATAGCCCATTACTAATCCTGATTCTTCCCTAAATTTGTTAACCAGGGAACCCAAATAATTTAATAACCAATTAATCCAATTAGAAAGCTTTGGAAATTCTTGGGGTTTATTTTTGATGTAAGTGGCACCACTTATATCAAAAGTAGTTCAAAATTGCTTTTTTACATTGTTTTCCAGTTTACTCAGGACTCTCTTAAAGAGTAGACCAGAAAAGACAGGGAATGAGAGATGCAACTAGATTGAGGCTTTAAATACCTTCCAGTCTGCTTTTTTTTTTTTTTTTTCTCTTGAGACAGGGTCTCACTCTGTACCTCAGGCTGACCTTGAATTCACTGTGTAGCCCAGGCTGGCCTCAAACACACAATCCTCCTGCCTCAGCCTCCTGAGTGCTGGAATTACAGGCATGTGCCACCCCACCCAACCAATCTGCCTTTCTGTAGTGATTTTGGATCCCAAATAGTGTTGAGTAAAAGAAGGTACTTTTTTTTTTTTTTTTTTAAGAAAGTACTTTTTCAAGACACTTGAGAAATGTCTGTGGTCCTTGTGTCAAGGAATAGTTCCCTGAGTTTTGGGTGGGTCAATAGCAACTAGATATTCAGTAACTTTTTATGTAAATGTAACATTGCTTTGTTTTCTACAGTAGGATATTTCTGCATCTTGAAAGGAAGATAAAGCAAAAATCTTTGAAATAGATGGCTCTTTGCTACTTTCTGTGAACTAAAGTGATTCAATGTCTCTTTTGGTAAGTTCCTGTTGACATGGATCTGATCTTGTGCCATCAGAGCAGGTAGATGTTAGTGCACAGTTGTGCATATTATGATGGGCTGTTGTTTTGGTCAGAGGTATTTTGTCCTAAAGGACTTGTGGTCTCAGTGAGCTTTTGTCTCTTTCAAAAGAATTTCTCCTGTACTTCTTTTTAAATATTCACTATTTTTTACCCTTTGTCCATACCTGCTTTTCCTCATATATATGCTGTACTTAGATGCCAGTCCCATCCTGCTAGCCTTGCCACGCATGTCCATTAAGTCTCTCAAAAATCCCTTTTTAAAAATGTCCGTCTCACTAAAAGAAAGCAAGATAGCATTAATAAACCCATTGTCTTAATCAGACAAAACTTTTTTTTTGGTACTGGGGATCGAACTCAGGACCTTGTGCTTGTGAGGCAGGCTAAATCCCCTGCCCTAGACAAAAATATTTTTATCAGTGTATAGTATAAGGTACAGATGCCAACTTGTCTTCTGTTTATGATAGAGCCGAGATAGCTGCTTTCGATAAAGTAGCTTGAGGACTTTCACTCCATTATATATACAATATAATATTTGAGTAGAACATTTTCACATGGAGACAGTGATCTCGGTCTTTAAAGCTGTGTGAGGTTATCGGGGCAGGTGGCATCACCCTCATTTTAAGTGTGCCTGTGATTGCCAAGAATCAGAGCCAGGACTTCAGCCTCACCTCTGCCCATCTGCCCCAGCAGATGAAATACCTCAGTCTCTAAAGCAGGGATCAGGTAACTTTCTGTAAAGGCCACAGGTGTTTGCATATCATATGATTTCTGTTAAACTCCCTTCTGCTGTTTGAAAGTAGCCGTAGGCTATGTAAACCAATACAAGAGTAAGAGTTCCAGTTGGACTTTATTCACAAACATTGGGTGATGATGCCTCACGGACCATAACTTGGTGACCCTGCTCTAAAGGATTACTTAAGATTTTTACTTTCCTATCATCTGTAAGTTGGAAAAGATACAAAAGACCAATTAATTTAATCCTTTTTTTGATAGATGGGGATCCTAATATCAGAGGGCTGAATTCAACTAAAAATAATCAGTAAATTAGGCTAACTGGGAAAATCATAATTTAATTTTGAGAAATTCCGAGCCAGCATGGGGACACACACATAAACTCATTTTCTTGGGAGGCTGAGGCAGCAGGCTGAGCTAAAGGCCAGCACGGGCAATTTCGGGAGCCCTCATCTCACGAAGACAGACTAAAAACAGAAAGAAGGAAAAAGAAATTCTGACATATTTTTAGAGACAGCAAATTTGATCCCTTTTAGGTAACTGACTACAAAGTGCTAAGTACACAAGGATGGACTTTAAGAGACTCCTTTGAGCCAGACTTGGTGGCACACCCCTATACTCTCAGCACTTGGGAGGTTGAGGCAGGCAGACTGCCACAGTTCACGGCCAGCCTTGGCTACATAGTGAGTTCAAGGCCAGCCAGAACTACATAGGGAGACCCTGTCTCAAGAAATAAAGTCCACTGCCTGCCTTGCAAGTGCGAGGCCCCGAGTTCAATCCCCGGTACCAAAAGAAGAAAAAAAAGAGAGCCAGGATTTAGCTCAGCGGTTCTGCCGCCTGCCTTGCAACCAAAAGGTCCCGAGTTCGATTTCCTGATCTCTGGTACCAAAACAAAAAGGAATGAGAAAAGAAAAGATAGGATGAGGATCAGAGATGACACCAAGCACAGTTCTAACCGATGTTTGCCTCTGCCACACCCAGCTACGTCTCCCTTCCCCTCCGCACTGAGCACCTTGGTGGTATGAATCCTGGCTCCCAATCCACAGTGCTCGTTTTCTCAGTTCCTAACCCATCTCCAAGCCACCCCTGCTTATACTCTGCCACATCTTTCATTTATTTTATGTACTTCTGATTCCAGGATTGTTTCTGTACTTCACGAACACAAGTTGAGTCACTCAGACCTGAGACGCAGTCTGAAACCAGTACCCGGCAGTGCTTGGTAAGAAAATGGCTGAGAAGTCAGCGTTCTTCGTTGGCTTTCTGCAACACCCTTTACTCCTGGGTCTATTATGGTTTTTCTTTGCAGTGCCTTTTACTGTTTCTTCCCCTCCTCCTGTTCTCCACGTCTGTACTTGACCTCTTCTCTTTCCTAAACCAAAGTTCCCTGAGCAGTTTCAGCTGGTCCTGAGGTTGCTTTGGTTTCAGATTGTCCAGGTGCTACCTCAGGGTCCTGGGGGACCCGGCATCAAGTGAACAGATGATTTCAGATCATTACCTGCAATCCTAGACTCTTTCCTGGGCAGCAGAAGTGCTGATACTATACTTCAGATTTGATTTTTCAAAGGTGCCTCTTTCTACTGAGTTTGAGTAAACTTTAGTCTTCTCTCAAATCTCACCAGCCCACGGTGTTTCCTGCCATGGCTAATGAGGACCCATCTACACGTCTTCCTGCTGTAGATTCTGAACTACGTTCCTCCTGCTTCTACGCCATGCAGGCATGCAGTTAGACACCAACTCTTAGGAGTCTGTCTCCAGCCCTCCTCTGCTCTGTAGGAGCACTGCTCAGAGTCCCGTCTAGCCGTCTTGCTCCTGGCCTGCTGCAGGCAGACTCTTACCTATAGTCCTTTCCCACCACTCAGCGTTCAACAGTGAGCAGCCCTACTGGTGCTGCTTTCCAGCTTGGAAACTTCCATTGGCTTCCTGAACCCTGAGAGTAAAGTCTAAACTTCTTAGCATTATATAAGGATCCGTAATGCTGTGGTGTATACTTGTTGAGTTTTATTTCTTGCTACTGAGCCTTAGCACATACTCTTTTTAAATTCTTTTTTTGTTTGTTTGTTTTTGGTACCGGGGATCAATTCGGCACTTGAGCCAGGCGTGGCGCCACTGAGCTAAATCCCCGACCCAGCACATATTCTTTTATTTGCATGAAATACCCTACTTCCCTTTCTGCCCATGAAATTCTTCCTCATTCATAAAGAAGTGGTTCAGATAGCACACCTGTGAAATCTTTCCTACACTTTTTAATCCCATAATGCTGCCGCCTATCTTAGGCATTCCTGTAAATTGTTCATTATTTCACAATGACTGATGTCTGTTTTTCTTCAGCCATAATGTGATATTCATAAGGAGGCATCTTGTCTTACCTTTATTTCCATAACGCAGTCCCTGATACATAGAATAATATTTAAAGGAACATACTTAGTAGTATATATTTTTCTGGGATCTTTTTTACTTTTTTTCTGGAACCAGTGGGATATTTTCTTTTTTCTTTTTTTTTTTTTTCCAGAACTGGGGATCGAACTCAGAACCTTGTGCTTGTGAGGCAGGTGCAGTGCCACTGAGCTAAATCCCTGGCCCCTGGGATCCTTTTTTTTTTGGTACCGGGGATCGAACTTGGGTCCTTGATGGGATCTTTTCTTTTAATCCCTACTTTCCATTGCAATTTTTGCTGCAGAATAGAATTTGCCTTGCAAAATTTGCTGAAAAATAAAATAACCCCAGTTGGTCTTGCTTATAATTTATCCCAGCCCTGTCTTCACTTGTCTTCATTTCTGTCTTTTACTCACTGATACTCCTTCTGAGGACCAGCCCTATGTACAGTAGGAGGTAGTGTGCAATGAGTTGGCTCAAGTCATACCCTTCAGGGTAGACATGGTTCTGAGTTAGCAGCCACTGCTGTTGTCTCTGTGCTGTCACTGACACAGGGAAACTGGAAAGTCCAAACCTCCAGGTTGGAGCTGTTTTATGTTTTAAAGAGCTAACTCTGTTACTATAGTTAGATCAAAATCTTGTCACTAGTTAGTTTTCTCCCATTTTGAAAACTAGGTCAATATTTGACTATTTCCATTCTGGTTTCTGATCTAAGTTGTACTGTATATGTGCAAACTTAATATCCAAAATGTAATTGCCCTTGACTTAGAGGTTTGAACCTATTTAAAATAACCTGTTTGGTACACTGAATACTTAATTTACAATATAGATGTCTGTGTTAGCTTTCTGTTACTGTGACCAAATACTAGAGCAAAACAACTTTAAAGGAAGAAAGGTTTACTTTGGCTCACAGTTTCAGAAGTTTCGGTCCATGGTGGCATGGCTCCATTGCTCTGGGCTTGTGGTGAGGCAGCATGTTACGGTGGGAGCGCATTATGGGAAGCAGACTGGTGAGCCTGGTGGTGGACAGGAGGCAGATGAGGCGGACAGGTGGGGACCAGGAGCGCTGCAGGGACCGTGTCTGCACTGAGGCCCTGGCTCCCCAGGGTCCCACTGCCTCAGAGCCATGCCATAGCTGGCAGCCAGGCCTTTAAGCAGATGACCTCTAGGGGACTTTTCACTCTAGTTTGTTGTTGTTGTTGTTGTTGTTGTTTTTAGTACTGGGGATAGAACTTAGGACCTTGCGTTTGCAAGGCAGGTGGCAGCACCACTGAGCTAAATTCCCAGCCCTAGGGACCATTTCAGATCCAAACAGAGACAGTGTCCCTTGCACTTTAATGATGACCGTTTCCTAACTCAGTAGATGGGAGCAGAATAGAGTTGGTGAGCTGTGATCTGAGCCCCTCACCCATTGATGTCATGCCAGCTTTCAAGCAGTGAGCCACAAGCCCCAGTGCATCGCGTCTCTCGTCTTCTGGACAGGTTTACAGATTAAGAGCACTGCACCAGGGGTTCAGCTCCGGGCCACTGTGCCTGCCTGGCCAGCACAAGGTCCTGAGTTTGATTCCTGGTACCAAAAAACAGATTGAGAGCACCTTGCATTCCTCTTCCTCTTGGAGTGTGTTCACCTTTACTCATCTTTAGTTGTGGGTTCATGTTCTCAGAAGTTTAGGGACCATGTCTGCCACTATCTCCATGAATCCGTCTGTCTGTTTCAAACTCCATCTCTTTCTCCTGACTAAGGAGTCAAGGATGTAAAAAGTACTCAGCACAATTCCTAGCACATGGCAATGTAATTTTTCTCTTCTTTTGTCTCCCCTGCTTGGAGGCAGTAACAAGATCCCTGACACCTGCTGGTGCCTGTAAAGGTTGCTGAGTGTCCCTGAGGAAATCTTCATGCTGTCGGGATGCCAGTGGTTTAGGTCTCTTCCTCCTCCTGCTACATGCTCGCCTTTCCACTGCCACTCTGTTTGGGTGCAGCCTGCCCCTGGCTCAGGCACCCAGGAGACTTCGTCTTGGTATGTGGCCCTTCAGTTGGGAGGTGTGCACACCATCCCCTGTCTCCATAGGATTCCTTTTCTCTCTGACCTCCCTTTTTATCCGTTCCAGGTTGAGTTTCCCCAGCAGGGTTAGTGGGCTGCAGTGTGGGCATCAGGCCCTGACCAGTGAGCCTTCCTGGCAGCACTCACCCTGAGGAGGAGAAAGGGGTGCAGAGAGCACAGTATGGGTGGGTACCTGTTCCGCCATTACAGTTCTGCCCTGACACACTTACTGGGGCCCTGAAGAATCTTTATCCATTCTCAGCAGCGTCTAAATATTTTTCTGGAAATGGTGCTGGAAAATATTCCTTGCTATTTGTACTCGTGCTTTCCCTGCCCTTTCCCTCTTCACATGCTCATCGTTCTCTAACGTCAGTTAGAACTTGGTACACGTCTTTCGGATCTTAGGATGGTCTCTTCAGCACCACTCAGTGCGTCCCTAGTGGTCTTGTTTGTTTGAAAATACAGTATCAGTATCTTTCATTGGGCAGACAGCAAATGGGATGGATAAATACGTTTATACTTATTTTGTCTTCATCTTGTAAAATGCAGGTTGATGAACCCACCCTTTCCTGGTCACCTCAATCTAGAGCCAGTGAGGTGCTATGTTCCACCGATGTCTCTAACTATGAACTGCAAGTGGAAATAGGTAAAAACCCTGGATTTTACTAATTAACCTTTCATTGCTTGAAATGAAATTGATGACAAAAAAGATTATTTTACAGGCAAGTCTTTTTCTGTTATCACTTACAGCATAGAATTGGTGTTACTGTGTCAAATAGTTGAGTTAATTTTATATGTATTTTAAGATAATGGCCCAGATTTTTTATAGATTGCTGTGTAGAAGTTTTACTTTTTCATTGAAGTACATTTAGGGAGGGAACACACTAATCTAAATAGTTATTATTTATGTATTGTGGGAAGCTTCTAGATTTATGCATATATTTATCATGTAAATCTTTTTTTTTTTTTTGAGATGGGGACTCCTTATGTAACCCAGGCCCATCTTGAACTCCTGGGCTCAACTGCTCCTCCCTCCTCAACCTCCTGAGTAGCTGGGACCGGAGGCCCAGGCCACCACATCCAGCTTTCATCATCTAAATCTTTAGTCACGGGCCTTTAACCATATAACTTTCCAATTTGAAATTTTACCCAAAATTCCATTTGTAGTAGAAACCTTCCTCAGTTAAGTGTGGAATGAGTTACTGTTTATAGCTCTCTGTGTGATATATTTGCTCTGAACAGTCAGAAACATCTGCTAACCACTGCAGGCCAGGGGCTGCTGGGTGCTGGAGGAGAGGTCATATCATCTCTGGAAGAGCGAACACAGGCTCGTAGAAGGGAGTGTGGTAGAGGTGTGTACTGAAGGTCACAAGAGCAGAGACGATAGAGAGTTTATTCTAAGAGTCAACAAAAATGGCAGAGTCTTGCTCCTCAAGAAGAGGAATGTAGGGCCGGGGATTTAGCTCAGTGGTTCCACCGCCTGCCTCATAAGGGGAAGGACCTGAGTTAGATCCCCGGTACCAAAAAACAAAACAAAACAAGAAGAGGAATGTTTGCTAGATAGTCCAGTCACACTTTTTGTTATAAACAACAGAGAGCTATCCTGGCTAACTTAAGTGCAAAGAGTAAAAAGGAATTCTTGAACAGTATTGTAGACTCACAGAATTGTTGGCTTGAGAAGCAGGCGTGGAAGCAACTCACAGAAGCTAAGTAACCAGGAGCACCCTGTCAGTGCCCTAGGCTGTCAGGTCCTCCTGGCAGAGACCAGGGCTCACAGTGCTCACAGCCCTTGCCTTTGTGTCTCTCCATCTGACCTTTGCTAAAGTACTACCTGCTGACAGAGTCCCCAAAATTAGAAAGACAGTTCAGAGGGTGGTTATCTAAACACTGAAGGCCGGGGATTTAGCTCAGTAGCACCGCACCTGCCTCACAAGCACAAGGTCCAGAGTTCGATCCCTGGCACCAAAAAGAAATAAGATTGAAAAAGTTTACCTCAGTAAATGTGTAAGGATCATGAGATGGAGGATGTCATTGTGTTGTTCCTCTCTGACCACAAGTGGGAATAAGGGGAAGAGTGGGCCCTGGCAGGAGACAGACCCAGACAAGCATGGTGGGAACTGGCCCCACCTCCTCCCCACTCCCCAAGGGTTTAGGCAGAGGTTTGGAACCCACCCTCTCTGTGCAGGAGCCACTGTTGATGATGATGGTGGTGACAACAGTGTCTAGCAGGCATCAAGCAGGACATAATGCATCTCTTCTTACCTTAACCCAGCATTCTGCAGAGGAGGATACTGAGGCTCTGAGACAGTCACACAGCCAGGGATCTGGATCCTGTCGGGTCTCCACATCAGCTGGTGAACGCCACCTGGTGACAGATGTGCAGCTCTGGCAGCAGTCTGGAAGACATGGTAGATCAGTTATTCACAAGAAGAAAGAAGAATCTACTTGTTACCTGTGTCTTTTAGAAAATTACAATAATTATATTCTAGTACAGAGCCACTGGATCACAATTCTGGAGAGAGCCATGCGTGGTGGTGCATGCCTGAAATCCCAGCACTCAGGAGGCAGGAGGATCACAAGTTTGAGGCCAGCCTGGGCTACATAGTGAGACCCTGTCTCAAAAAAACAAAAGAAAACAAATTGCTGGGGAATGGGGCCTAGGCGCAGGCATTCTGAAGAAGTTCCCTCTCGTTCTGGTGGAGAATGCGGGCTGTAGTAAGGAAGTCACTGTGTGTCCAGGGAGAGAGAAGGACTTCAAGGCAGGGACATGGAGCTAGACAGGAGGAGATGAGCTGGAGATGCACTTCGTATCAAAGATAAAATGGACAGAACTGGGTGCCTGTTCAAGGGTTCCACTCCTCAGCTTCCCTAAAAGCTGACAGCACCAGCTGTTGCTGCATGTGCCACGCAGCTGCAGCTCTCATACACTGCAGAATGCAAGATGGCAGCTGCCTTGGGAAACAAACATACACTTCCAACAGGATCCAGCAATCTAAAGTATTTCCCAAGGAGAACATGTGTGTCCTCCTAAAGACCTGTGCCATAATGTCTGAGACAACTTTATTTATAACATCAAAAAATTGAAAGCAATTCAAATATCTGTCAACCTATGAAAGATAAATAAACTGTGGTATAGCCATATAATAGATTATTATTCAACAATAGAACAATAATTTGGCCAGGCATGGAGGCACACACCTGTCATCTCAGGACTTGGTAGGCTGAGGCAGGAGGATGAGGATTGCTGCCAGTTCAGGGCCAGCCTGAACTAATAGCAAGACCATCTCAGGAAACTAATAAATAAATAACTTCTTACATGCAATGTGGGTAAATCTCAGAAGCATTATACTAAGTGAAAAAAGCTAAACATAAAAGATTACATCCTTTTGATACATTTATAAGACAAACATCAGATCAGTGGTTGCCAGGTACTGGAAATGGGGTAGGAGATTGCTGAACAACATTCCATTGTTTGGCTGTATCACAATTTGTATCACATAATGTCATTATTTTAGCCATTATAATCAATATGTAGCAGTATGGCATTGTTTTAATTTACATTTCTTTGTCTTGAGCATCTTTCTGTTTGCATATTGGCCATTCCCACACCTTATTTTGGAGGTTGCCTGCTCTGCCTGTTTTTGTTTGTTTTGGTGAGAGGGGGCCTTGCTATGTTGCCCAGGCTGGCCTTGAACTCCTGGCCTCAAGTAGTCCTCCTCCCTCAACCTCCTGAGTAGTTGGAATACAGATGCACCTTACCACCCCGACCTGCCTGGTTCTAACTGGATTGCTTGTCATCTTATAGAGTTATGAAAGTTCTTTATGTATCCCAATGGAAGTCTTATCAGGCATAAGTATTGTTAATGTTTTCAGTCAAAGCTTGCCTTTTCATTTTTTTAAATGTTGTTTGAAGAGCATCAGTTTTTAATTTTGATGAAACACCCAGTGTCAGTTTTTTTCTTCCTTGGTTACTGACATGAGTTTTATGTCTGATAACAGGAAGAGGTTTCGACAACCTAACCTCTGTGCATCTTGCACGGCATATTCCTACAGGAACACTGGTAACTATAAAAATCACTAATCTGGAAAACCTCACAGAAGAGCGCCTGAAAGCTTTACAGGTAACAATGTGAAGAAAAGGATTTATTTAGTGTAATGTCTATTTGGAGAGATTACATCTGTAAGGATTTTTCTCCCCTAAATTAATAGTTCTGTTAAAGATACTATTTCTTTTAATTGATATGTAGTTTACCAAATTGGAAGGAATATTTGGAAGCCATGTGAGAACAAATTATATCAAAGAACAAATACATTCAAACTTAGGTGGCTGATGTGAATTCCTTCCAGTGAATGTTGCATTCAACATGCCCGTCTAGAGATTCCAAACACCTCAGTCAACTCCATCACAAACAGAAATTGAAACACAGAAGTAGTTTCCTTTCCATCTAGTTAATAAAAATTCACTTCCAAATTGGTAAATGTTAACAGAATTACATTTCAGGCATATTATAATACCATTTTCATTGTCACTGTTTTTGACATAAGAGGAAAGAATTTTATTTTTATGTTATCCTAATTTTTAAAATATTTCTCTGCAAAGGAAAAAAAAAAGAATACAAGAAACCATACCACAGGGCTAACAGTGGTTCTCTCTGTGGTGTGGTGTAGGAGTTGTGTTAGTTATTTTTCTCTCATTGCTGAGACAGAATACCCAATACCTAAAGTTAAGGGGAAAGGTTTGTTTAGCTCACAGTTTGTAAAGGCTTCAGTCCATAGTCGGCTGGCTCCAAGGCCGAGTGGCACATGGCAGAGGGGCAACAGGTCATGGCCGCAGAACACAGCAAAGGCAACAAGAGACCTTAACAGCATCTCCCTGCCCTTTTATCTTACTCAGACTACGCAGGGTGGGTAGCACGCGTGCCCTTAACCCTAGTGTCCTCGGGCCTGGCCCCACCATGAATCAATCACACACCTTAGATTCAGCCCCTCCACATAGCCTGTGACCACATGAGGCTTTGGGGACATCTAGACACAAGCCATAACAGAGTGTTTTCAGTGTGGTTTTGGTTGCTTCCATTGCGGTAATAGTGTAGTTACTGTAATATGCCCTACAGAATAAGACTAAGTGCAATTTGCTTCCACTTCTCTTATTAACTATGTATTTTTGGACTTTTTTTTTTGGTACTAGGGATCAAACTTGGGTCCTTGTGCTTGCAGGGCAGGTGGCGGAACCACTGAGCTAAATCCCCGGCCCTTTTTGGACATATTTTTAAACTTTTTGAGACAGGGTCTTTTTTGGGGGTGGGGGGGAACCGGAGATTGAACTCAGGTCCTTGCGCTTGCACAGCAGGCATCGAAACCACTGAGCTAAATCCCCAGCCCTCTTAAACTTATTTTTAAGTGTTATATTCTACCATGTAGAATCCCAGCATCCATATTAAATGGCATGGCTATGAGATTTAGAGATGAAAGCACTGAGAACCATGTAGTATTAATCTGCTCCCTTGCGTATCAGCTGGCATGATTTCTGTTGTCTTCATCATAGGGGGAAAAGGTGTTTTAAATGGTTTTTGTATGTTTACTCTAGAGAGCAGTGATTCTATCCCACTTTTTCCGGCACCCCAATATTACAACTTACTGGACAGTTTTCACTGTTGGCAGTTGGCTTTGGGTAATTTCTCCATTTATGGCCTATGGTAAGAAAATCGGTTTTAAATAAAATAACTCATTGCTTAGCCTGAATACCATCATTACAAAGATGAGTGTGGTCTTAGATTTAGGATTTGCTACTTTTACTTTAAATGTAATGGCAGATTCTATATTTCATGCTATATTTCTGTATCTGGTTCAAGTTGACTATAATCTGTAGGCAAAAGGAGAATGGAGGATCGATCAGTGAAACCAGCACCAATTCTGTAAGAACCCCATGCCTTTGCACGCACTGTCTCCTTGTCTCTGTCCTTCCCTTCTCTTCATGGGAGGCAGCTGCTGTTCTGCAGGCTCAGACAGTTTGCCCTGTGCACGCCATGCCACTGCTTCCTGTCACTGCACTCTGGCTGCTCCATAAATCAGAGCTGGCGAGCCCCACTGTGGCCTGGCCCCTCATGTGAGCTTCTGCAGGCCAAGGGTCACTTCATGTTCTCTCTTGCTGAGACCAGGCTCTTGCGCAGTACTTGGCAACAGAGTGTTTCGATCTTTAGAACAGCTTTGTGAACTGCTTATGGGTTTTTAAAAATGTCATATACACATATAATATGTATTTTATTTAGTTATATTGAAAATTCTCTTTCCTAATCTCAGAAAAGCATTAGAAAAAAAATGTTTTTTGGTGGTGCTAGTGATCAAATGTGGGGCCTCAAGCATGGCAGGCAAGTGTTCTGCCACTGGACTACACCCCTAGCCAGAAGAAAAAAAATCTTCTAAAGATTCTTCAAGGAAAATCACTTTCTCATGAAAGTGGCTAGACTCCAAAGAATAATGTATTTATGGTTGGAAAGAACACTTAAAACATAGGTGGAAATAAAGTCACTTTCCTTGTCCATTTAAAGATGTAACTGGTTTCTTTCAGGTTCAGCAAGTCAGCTCTTAAGGACATACTTCCCTGAAGGAATGAGCGAAACTCTAATAAGAAATATTCTCTTTGGAGCAGTACGAGGGCTGAACTATCTGCACCAGAATGGCTGCATTCATAGGTATTCACTTATTTCCATTTTATAAAATGAAAGAAAGCTTTTTCTTTTACTGATTTATTGGTATTTTACCTAATTCTTAAGTTTTCTATAAAAATGTATTCCTAAAAAAAGTCATCACTTGCCTCATGTTTAATTAGTAAGGTATTACAGTTCTTTAACATATTTATAGTCCAAATGCTTTTTGGGGGGATGGGAGTTGAACTTGCTATGTAGCTGAGGCTGGCCTGGAACTCCTCATCCTCCTGCCTCAGCCTCCCAGGTGCTGGGATTGCAGGTGTGCACACCATGCCTGGCTACAGTCCAAACAATTTTTAAATAGTGGAAGAAATTTTAGATTAGAAATTTTTGGGGGGGGCTACCGAGGATCGAACTTGGGAGGCAGGCGGTGGTACCACTGAGCTAATTCCCCAGCCCTAGAAGAAATTTTTAAACATTCAAATTTTGTCTTGAATGAACTTGGAAGTGTTGGTTTTAGCTGGACATTACAGCATACACTATGGTCAGACATAGTAGCTCTGAGGACAGGGTCTGACGCTTGTTGTCGTAAATGTTCTCTGGCAGCTGCTAGCTACTTTCCACTTATTTGGGCTTGCTTAATAAGGCCATTTCTCCCGCCTTGGCATCATCGAGCTGTTTTTGAAGAACCTGAGCATTGCCCTCTGCTGTGGCGAGGGCTGTCTGAAGCCTCTGGCATTTGTCAGGAAGGCTGCTGGCTTCATCCTGGACCATCTGTAACTGTCTTTAATTTTCCTATGGTTTTTCCTAAAATTGCTTCCTGTCCTTGAAATTCTTTTCAAAGATCAGCTTCCTTTTCTTTGCTAGCCTGCAGGCTTTCTGCTGTAAAAAGCTGCAACGTTTTCAAAGTATCAGCTCACGCTCATAAAAGCATTGCGCTGTATTCAACCTGCTTTCGTTCTCCTCAGTGAGCGTTTTCAAGTCTGAGCTCCTCGAGCATTTTAAGGCCTCCACCTCCCTCCTGTGCAGCTCTCCTGCCTTCTGCCTTTGCTCTCTGAGGTACTGTGATCCTGTGATGCAGCTCCTGCAGCTCCCGGCGGTGAGCAGTCCAAGAAAGGATTCTTTTAGGGAGCTTTTAGGAAGGGGCAGTTGAGTATTAGAGAGGAGGATTAGACATTTATAAATAAAACTGAAGGAGCCAATAGATAGCAGACACTAACCTTTAACGTTCATTCGCCAAACATACTGAGGCCACACCCTCTGTGCTGAGCACTGCCCTTGTTCTAAGGGAGCTCCCGGCCTGGGCTTCGCTTGGGCTTGGTCTAATGAGGGGTAAGGACAAGTATGCTCTGAAACCAGCTAGAGGAGAGAGGGTCCAAGTTAGTTGGGATTTTTTTTAGCAAATTAAGAGCTTTTTTATCTGCTTTCCAGTACAAACACACACAATGTACAGATGGTAATTAATCTTCGATTTCTTAAATATATTGTAGCACCTTGAGATTATCATACTGAATATCAATTCTCTATGAAACTGCAGATGCAGAAGTAATTGGCTGAGTATGAAAAGCAGTGGTCTTTTAAGATACACTGGGTCTTTGTTTTGCTTTTTAATTGTTATTTGAAGTAAACTTCCTTATTGTTTCAGTTTCCTTAAAGCTCTTTGTCTTACTATTTGTTGTTTTTTCCCAATGTTATGATTGGGATTTCAAATGGACTACATTCTGATTAACTCAGGTTTATTACCAGATTATTGGCTCTCCTGCTCTGTTATTGTCCTAAATGTGGATGTTCACTATTAGTGTTTTGAATGAAAAAAATAAAGCTCTTGTAATTTATCCGACAGTTAAGGAAATGTTTGTGTGACATACCTTTATAAATAATGTTATACCACAAGAGGATTTTATTGGATTAGTATTGCATTGAATCTTACATTATAACCTTATGCTTCAAATATTATTTTATTTAAGATTCTTAGGTATTTTTGTAACACCACCATAAAATAGTGAAAACTAATAATTTGATTCTACTACTTACTTGAAAAAAATTACTGATTCCAAACATGTAGCTTTCAATTACATCTCCCTTTGTTTAAGGAGCTGAAAAGAATTCCTTAATTCCTTGGACATCTCTTATATTTATAGCAATAAATGTGACACACTGCTATTTTATAAGGGATGTTTATTTCCAAGCAAACACATGGGTTAATTCTGACCAGACTTACTCTGTCTTCATTGGCCAGATTCCTAGTGCTTAGGATTGTTTCTTTCTGTTCTAGGAGTTTTAAAGCCAGCCATATCCTCCTTTCTGGTGATGGCCTGGTGACCCTCTCTGGCCTGTCCCATCTGCATAGTCTGGTTAAGCATGGACAAAGGCATAGGTCTGTGTTTGAGTTCCCACAGTTCAGCACCTCAGTGCAGCCGTGGCTGAGCCCAGAACTGCTGAGACAGGTCAGGTGTGGCCCTTGCATTTGGTTGTCTGTGCGTCTTGAGTGTCTTCTCAGTTTGACTAAAGGACAATTGCATCCTTACAATTGGATTGGTGAATGGCCTACTGCAAGACTTTTTCTTGTCAAAATTATATTAGAAATTTTAAATTGTAAACCATATTATTATGTAGATCTTGATTATGGGCTTTTTTCCCCACTATTGTTCACCATCCTTTATCAAAAAAACATGTATATGTAACTTTTTGTTAAATTATTTACACTAAAGAACTTGAAACTAATTGTGTTCTACAGGATTTACATGGATATAATGTGAAGTCGGATATTTATAGTGTTGGGATTACAGCATGTGAATTAGCCAGTGGGCAGGTACCTTTTCAGGACATTCACAGAACTCAGGTAAATGCTTCTAAAATCCATGAACTGCTTGCCTATTATAGGTCCTCTTATATTCTAGATAACTTCTGATAAACATGTTTGTGTAGACTCTTGGGTGCTTATTGTCATTGTTGTTTTAATATTTTGCCTGCAAGGGGTTGAAGGAAATTTTTCTTTCAGATGTTGTTACAGAAGCTTAAAGGTCCTCTGTATAGCCCAGTGGATCTCAGTATCTTCCCTCAATCAGACTCCAGAATGAAAACTTCCCTATCAGGTGTAGACTCTGGGATTGGAGAGAGTGTGCTTGTCTCCAGTGGAACTCAAACTGTCAGCAGTGACCGACTGCACACACCATCCTCAAAAACCTTCTCTCCTGCCTTCTTCAGCTTAGTACAGCTCTGTCTGCAGCAAGATCCTGAGAAGAGGTATTGGTTACCTCTAAATAGCACAAAACATAATGGAGTTTATATTTTATAGAACCCTTGTGATATCGCTCTTCCTGTAAAATTCTCTTTTGTCAATCTTTTGATCAAAAAAATTAGTCTGATCTAGAAAATGTCAATGCTAGGGAACAAGCAAATGGAAAGAACACAGGATTCAAAATCACAACAGTTGGCTCCAGTCTTGGGCACACTATTTAGCAACCAAGTCACTTTGTAAAAATTACTCTTTCTGGGGGACCAGAGATGTAGCTCAGTGGTTCTGGCACCTGCCTCACAAGCGCAAGGTCCCAAGTTCGATCCCCAGTAACAAAAAGAAAAAAAAATTACTCTTTCTGGACATTAATTACTGTCTTTGTGTTAAGACATTTTAGAAAGTTCTAAGCAATGTAAAAACTTATATTGCCTTTATATATTAATATAAATTATTACTATAGGTAACTATATTAGCATCAATATTTTGGAAAGAAGGTATGTGTGTCTTATCTTTTTTTAGCACCTTAGTGCCTGGCATTATTCCTTCTACATAGTATATCCGCAACAAATGTTGAGTATAGAGCAATTGAAGGTTACTTCTAAAATTAATTCTTCCTATAAGTCAAAGCTGGAGCTAAAAATAGGGCTTCTGACATAGCTTTCTTTTTAATTTTTTAGTTTTGGGTTTTATAGCTGCAAACCTAATTTCTAACCATTATGTGATTATAACCTACATTCTAATATGACGTTTATTTTTTAAATAATTCTTTTTAAAATTGCAGACCATCTGCAAGCAGTTTATTGTCCCATGTATTCTTCAAGCAGGTAAGTGGTTCTATTATCAAGATGATTCCAAATGGTATTAAAGTCATTTTACTGGCTTAAAGGGATGCTTTGTTACCCAAAATCCTACTAATAGCTTCCTTACAAAATAAAGTTAAAAGCAAAAAAGCTTTTTTGTTAGTTCAAGTATAGATTTTCTAGAAGATTTCCATTCTACAAAACAAAAGAAGTAAAAACAAACTTGATTATCACCATGTGTTCTTTTATGCTGTGTATATTTTGATCATTTAGAGACACTTTCTATATTGTCTGGAAGTAATGCAAAGACAAAATAATTCTAATAAAAATCACTTTGTTTGGCTCGTAATTCTTTCTGTTTTCAGATGATGGGAAAATATCTAAAACCAATTTTAAACACTTTTAAAATAATTTGCTCCCTCCCGCTCTTCCTTGTTTTCCCTTTCTGACAGACTCTTGATAAGTTTACCCAGCCTGGCCTTCAACTCATAATCCTCCTATCTTGGCCTCTCAAGTAGCTGGGATTACAGGTCTATGCCACCACACCAAGCCTTAAAATGATTTATTTAAAAATGATTTATTGCTAACAAAACTGATATAAATAATTTGTATAACAGCTGCCTTCTTTTGAGTTTTTAACAGATGAGGGAAGAAAGCCAGGACTCCGTCCTCTTGCATTTGCCTCCTGCCTGTAACAAGCCATCAACAGCTCTGTCACCGGTGTTGCTTTGGCCAGAGCCCAAGTGTGATTTTCCTGAGGAGCGAGGCCCAGCTTGGGAGTTCTAGGGCTGCCACATTGTTTCATGTCCTGTATACTTGACACTTTCTCCTCGCTGCTTTTTCTCCTGTATTTATAGGTATAAATGCCAGAATTATACTTGAAAACACAGTTGGTGCACTGGAGAAGCTGTTCTTTAAACCACTTTGCTCACAGGGACAGTGATTCACAGCCCTCTGCTCTGACCAGCGTGTTCTCACAACTCCAGGGAAATGTCAGCATTACTAATTAGCTACAGTTAATTGGTCTCATCTCTTCTTGAACTTCCAAGCTGTGACTACTTTTCTCAGCATAATTTTTGAGCCAGTTAATTTTTCGATGTTCTGCTGTCTTCTTGGTAATGAACAAGTCCTCCGAGGACAGTGCTTCCAAGGACATCATCGTCTTCCAGAGTCTTGGGCCTTTGTGACCAGTTGCTGTTAGATCAGCAGGCTAGTTGGTCCTGGCACCAAACCCTTTTTGGAGAAAGGAAAATGTTCATGCTCCCATTTTTCTTCTGTTAATATATATGGTAACATCAAACTGAGCCTCACTTACATTAAATGATTCACTTGAGATACATAGAGAAGATACCATTTGCTTTTTTTTTAAGGGGGGCAAAAGTAATACTTTTCTATCTGTAAATTATCAATCCTAAATTCACGTGCACCTGTCAATAAAGATCTACTGAGTGAGTTGATTCTTGTATTTTTTCTTGTGTGGTCTGACAAAGATAGAACACAGATTCTAATTTGTTCTGCCAAGAAAAGTTCTTTCTCACAATTTTATTTTCATAATCTAAGGCAGAGCTGGCCTTTTATGTGATAACTGCTCCTTAGGGGTAAGCACTTCAGGGCACAGACCTCTGAAGCGGTTATGTCACCAGCTGCAAAAAGGGCTATATCTCAAAAAATGTTTGTAGTTTGAGCTGTGATACATTGCAGCCTATTTCAGTTGATTTTTTTTTTTCCGTACCAGGGATCAAACTCAGGACCTTGTGCTTGTCAGGCAGGCGTGGTGCCACTGAGCTAAATCCCCGGCCCTGTTTTCTTTTTTTTTTTTTGGTACCGGGAATCGAACTCAAAACACTGTGCTTTTGTCACAGGCGATGGAACCACTGAACTAAATCCCCGACCCCAGTGATTTTCTTAATCCATATAGTCTTACTAATATATTATCGTTAGAAGTTGTTTATAAATGAGTAAACTAAAACCAAAAAGGTAATACACAAGTTGAAACAATCCTTTTTTGTTTACTGGCTAGTGCCCTCCAATAAGCATTGGGGTTATAAATACAGCTCCCCAGACCTGCCAAGGTGAAAGCGGAAGGTGAGGGAATGTAGGGTGGGCTGTAGAGGAGGGAGTGGATGCAGCCCAGTGGGCCCTGAGGAGCCGGAGCCGTGGGCCTGCAGATTCTCCCACCACACTGCCCTTGGGGCTCCTCAGCCAGAGGCCACAGGTACCTCAGAGGTTCTCCTGAATCTGGTGTTGGGGGAGGTCCTCCTGCAGGTGGATAGTGCAGAGGGTGGGGGTGTCATGAACTGGTGCCTCTCAGATCTACTGAGGGTGTACTACATTCCTGGGAGAAACAATGAATAGAGTGTGTTACACACCCGTGCTCCCAGATTTACTTCAAGAAGCTGGCTCCCTGTGCCTGACAGGTCCCAAGATCTGCCAGGTGAGTCAGCAAGGGTATCTTGTTCTAGTGCAAAGGCCACCAGGTTCAAGACCCAGGATGAACCAGTGCTTCAGTCTGAGTCCAAAGACAGAAGAGCTGATGTCCCCGTTCAAAGGCAATCAAGCAGGAGGAACTGTTATTTGGGGGAGGTCAGCCTTTTTTGTTCCAGTCAGGTCTTCAACTAATTATGCAAGGCTCACCCACATTAGGGAGGGCAATCTGCTCTATTACACCTGTTAGCCCGGGATTTAGCTCAGTGTTTCTGCCGCCTGCCTCGCAAGTGTAAGGACCCGAGTTCAATCCCCAGTACCACAAAAAAAGAACACTGACACCTATTAACTGAAGTGTTAATCTTACCCAGAAACAGCCCCAAAGAAACCCAGTGCACAGTGGTTATTGTAATTGGTAACCCTGCCCTAGGCATGGATGCCTTTCTGAATTTTGTCCCAGTCACCTCACTTGCTTTATTAGTTTTATAAGGCTGCTATAACAAATTGCCATAAACTTAGGTGGCTTAAAACACCACCAATGTACTCTTACAGTTCTGTAATTCAAAAGTCTGAAAGGGGTCTCAACGGGGTAAAACCAAGGTGTTGACAGGCTGTGTTCCAGAGGCTTCGGAGAAAAATCTACTTCCTTGCCCCTCCAGCCTTTGGGGGCTCTACACTCCAGCTTGCAGCCCTTTCTGTCCACTTTCAAAGTTGACAATGCTGGGATACGCCCTTGCTCTGTCAGTTAAAAAGCTTCTGTGTAGCAAAGGATACAGCCAACAAACTGAAGAGACAATCTTCAGAATGGGAAAAATTTTTGCCAACTATTCCTTGAACAAAGAATACCCAGAATATATAAAGAACTCCAAAAAAATTAGACCCCCAAAACAAACGACCCAATCAAAATGAACAAATGAAATGAAGAAACTTCTCAGAAGAGTAAGTACAGATGGCCACTAACTGCATACAAAAATGTGCAACATCACTGGCTGTCATGGCTTGTGCCTGGGTGGCGCCCCAAAGCCTCATGCAGTAATAGGTAGAGCTTTTCGGAGGTGGCTGGATCTACAGTGTGATCCTGGGATCAAGGGCCATGATTGCTACCTGCCCTAATAGCCTGGTTAAAATATAAGGGACAGAGAGCTGGTGTTGTCACTTGCAGCTGCTTCGCTGTTTCGCTACTTGCTGCCTTGCTGCCTGCTGTGGACTATTTCTCCTCTGTGATGCCCTTCTGCCTGCCACACCGCCTTGGAGCCAGCCAACTATAAACTGAAACTGAAACTTCTACACACTGTGAGGTACAATCAACTTTTCCTCCTTTAACTGTGGGTGTTGGATATTTTGTCTCAGCAACAAAAATAGAAACTGACACTGGCTATTAGAGAAATGCAATCAAAACAACACTGACATTCCATTTTAACTCCAGAAAGAACGGCTATTATCAACTGAAAAAAATAAATGTTGGTGAGGATGTGAGGGAAAGGAGCCTTTCTACACTACTGGTGGGCATATAAAGTAGTGTGATGACTATGGAAATCAATACAGAGATTCCTCAAAACTAAAAAAAAGAAAAGAAAGATAAAATAGAAACAAAGGTTTTGTAAATAAGGAGGAGAAAAAGGGTTAAAAGGGAGGGGAATGAGGAAAAACAAGAATTAAGATATATCATGTACATGTACAAATTGCATATGATGAATGTGATCATTATGTATACCTAAATTATACCAATAAACAATTAAAACTTTTTAAAAACTAAAAATTGAAATTCCATTGGACCCAGCTATTTCCTTTTGGGTATATTCCTGAAAGAGTTAAACACATCAATCATATTTCAGTGATACATACATACCCATGTTTATAGCAGCACAACTTGTAACAGCTAAATCTTGGAAGCATCCTTTATGTCCATCAACTAATGAGTGGATAAAGAAAATGTTATATATGTACATAATATAGAACTACTCAGCTATAGAGAATAAATTTGAGTCATCTGTAGGAAAATGAATGCACTTTGAGACCATAATGCTTAGTGAAATAAATCAGGCACAGAAATTTAAATATCACACAGTTTCTCTTACACGAGTAACCCAAAGTATAAATAATTTAAAAGCAAAATAAAAAGTAGATTACAGGAAAGAGGAGGTAGACAGACCTTTTGCATGTGGGAAGGGGATTTAGAGATAGAGGGAGTGGGGAGGAAGGGGAGAAGGAGAAGTAAAAAGGAGTAAGATGTGCTATGCACATGTACCAAATCCCACACTGAATAAATTCACTGCGTGTCACAAACATGTACTAATTTTAAAAATAAGAAGGTAAAGCTCAGTAGTAGAGCGCTTGCCTGGCAAGCATGAGTCTGGAGGACTCAGCATCATAAAAAATTTTTTAAAAGTGAATTGAAAATTGAAGAACATGGGCCAGGGATTTAGCTCAGTGGTTCTGCTGCCTGCCCTGCAAGCGCAAGGACCCAAGTTCTATCCCCAGTACCCTCCCCCAAAAAACTGAAGAATAGATTTAAAAATTGCTTTATATATGTTTGACAATTTTGTTATTGCTATATCTGACTGGTTTGATGTGTTTTATATGAATATGATTTAATTTGCAGTTTAAGGTAACTGAGTGACAGTTACCGTATCATCATAAAAATGTAAAAATGGGGTACATTTTATGTGCATTTAATGTGGAATATCATGCTTTCTAATGGTCTGATAGACTGATTTTGAACTCAGGACCTTGTGCTTTCGAGGCAGGCGGCGGCACCACTGAGCTAAATCCCGGCCCTTGGTCTGATAACCTTTATTCTGGAAGTGCATCTCAATAAATACAAAATAATTTGAAAATTGTAAAAACAGCTCCTTAGAATAGTGACGCTAAATCCATCTCCTTAATGAGCTGGCAATGGTACTACCTTTCACTTCCCCTTCCTCATTTAAACAGAGCTCACTTCACTGGCACCAACAGCAGCAAAAAGATCCTATCAGGATCTTGAGTAAAGGTTCTAAACACATCTCAAACAACCTCTGGTACCATCTAGAATTTCTTTGAAAGCACAGAGACTTCTGATTTCAATTCATTTCTGTGGGCCTTTCAGTCTCTGCACTTTTGGCCCTACCTTGAACAGAAGTTCCTTGCAGCACTTTCCATTCACTCATATTGTCTGCACTTCCTTTCCCAATTACTTTTTTGACCCGTTTTCCATTCCAGTTTTCTTTGAAAACCCACTAGCCCACCTTTTCCTAAAATACTTCCATTTCCTACCCCTAATTGAGCCCTCACTAGCCTGACATCACTACTTCATGTTTACCAATACACTGGCACAGCTATTATGTACCTGGCTCCTTGCTATTTCCAGCTCAAAGTGTTGCTGCCCTCAGGAGATCCTGACAGTGAAGACAGAGAAGTAAACAACAATTACAGTTATATTATAATAAAAATAGTTGGAAAAAAGGAAAAATTTTGTCTTCTTCTTTCCTTTACCTCAACTCTTCTCCATAGGAAGGAAAGTTAATTGATTTGATTAGCCAGACGTTGCCAACCATTACACAAGGTACAGGTACAGTTTATGGAATTATTAACTCAGGGTATTTTCTAATCTTTTTCTTTGCCAAGCTCAAGAGAAATGACATTCTACCTTCTGAGGTCTCTGGTGGAGGCCCAGAAATATTTTTTTTTTTTTTTGCGGTACCGCCGATCAAACTCAGGACCTTGTGCTTGCAAGGCAGGTGTGGTGCCACTGAGCTAAATCCCGGCCCAGAAATCTACATTTTAACAGGTGCTTCAGAAGACTTGGATACAGATAATTCAAGAACTAAAAGAAACACTGGCCGATCAAGGTCCTAAATTCGATCTCTGGTCCAAAAAACAAAAACAAAAATAGTAGCCAGGAGCAAATTCCACTAATAATACCATGCCCATTTGGTAGCTTTGTCATTATATATTCTTCCAATCAGTGAATAACGAAGAACCAATTTTATTCAAGGAAATGTCTTTTTTACATTAAAAAAAAGCGTACTTTGTACTAAAAAATTAGAAAATCACCAAGTCCAAATTCTGTAATGACACAGCAATCTCTCATGACCTAGATTTCCGAACTCATCTCTTACACAAACTTTGTAATTTTTTTCTATATTTATCCTATTCCTAGCTGGATGTGGTGGCACACGCCTGTGATCCCAGCGCTCGGGAGGCTGAGGCAAGAGGACTGCCGCGAGTTCAAGGCTAGCTTGAACAACAAAACGAGACCCTCTCTCCAAAAATAAATAAAATGATCTTATTCCTGTCCCCCAACATGCACTCAAAGTTATATCATTGCTTCGAGAATTTGCTAAATTTTTGGAACTAAAGCGTCTTAAAGATCAAGCAATTCAGCTCCATTTTAGAGGACTTCATCTTTCTGCATACCATGTTTCATGATAAACACTTTCATTTGTATTATATCTTAATAATTTAAGAAGATGTAAAATGTTTTAAGAATCCCTAAGGACTTAGAAAGGGTGAATTTCCATTTTATTCTCCCTTACTATCCTGAGTTGTGGTTCCACTAAATACTCTGGAAACTCAAGAGATTCAGTAGGCAAATGATCTGCAGACAGGATGCAGATTCGCTGCTACAGGTGCATTATGTAAGAACCTCTGGGTCCCCTTTTGTGGGACTGTATGATTCCAAATTCAATTACTCCCCTAGCCTCTATTGTATTTAAAAATTAATGGTTAAAATGTGCTTGTTAAGTTCTGGAATAATAGATAAAATCTGTAGCAAAACAAAGTTCCTAAGTAAATTACTCAACCCCTTGTTTGTCCGGAGAACAAATGTTCCGGGGCCCACTGTCGGTAGAACAATCCATCAATGTGTCTGCCGACCATCAGTACGTGACAGTCGACCTCTAACCTTTGTTCCTTTTTTTCGTACATCTACATGTTAAACTCCCCCTCAACCCCCTATGAAACAGCCTCGGACTCTGAGCCAGTTGCCTCTCTAAGCTATTTTGCTTT